>ML681966.1:19041248-19185946 GCA_007922195.1 Podocnemis expansa | reverse complement strand
CTGAAAACTCTAATTATGGAGTGAATAGCTATAATAGCAAGTAGGCAAACTAACAATGATAGAACTGAATGATAAACCTGAGGTTCTTAAATTAAATAGGTTATTGAGAACATATGTCAGACAAGACTCAAGAGAAAGCATAGATCTGTGATTGTAACAAACCTGGAAGTATTTCCACCTCTTCAGTTAGGTTTTACTTGTTGCAGGTTTTCTACTAAGAAACTATACTTTCTGGACACCTAGGGAACAGTCTTGTTCTACGCTAGTCAGTCATCTAATAGTCACATCTTGAGGTGAAGTGCCAAAAAGTTTAGATAAGTCATTGATTCTGACTCATTAGTGAGGAAATTTACTTGTCAAGGAAAGATGGAGTGGTGGTCACTGTGACAGGCTGATCAAGCTCTGGGAATCATACCACTCCAAGTCACGATGATATTATGAGGATGGATACTAATTTTTTTATGTTTCTATTTGTTCAGGACTTTGAATAGTAAGGGCATTGGATGATAATCATAAACCGTATGTGAGGGCAAGCAGATGACTAGGGTATCCCCCTTTGAGTTGCAGCAATCTTCTCCCCTTGAGCAGAATCACATGTGCTTGACTCTGGACAGAGCTGCAAAGAGGTTTATCTGTTGATGGCTGCTGGCAAGAAAGATCTCTTGGAATGCCTTGCTGAACAGCTCCCATTCATGGTCATTACTGAAAAGTCCGCTGAGAGAATCTGTCATCATGTTCTGTAGTCATGGTAGATAAATCACTGAGATCTGCAGGCAGCGTAATATGCACCAGCCCCATTGTTTTGATTCAGCACATAAAGACTGGGATCTTGTTCCTCTTCTGACAGCGTATATAAAAGATTGCAGTTGTATTTTGATTGGGTAGCCCCTTGTAGGAAGCCCTCAGAAGCATAAAAATTGTCCTAGCTGTTAAGTGTTGTTATGGAGGACAGGCTTCGGGGGGGGGGGGTGGAGGTCCCTCATCCTTAAACTGTGATGTTCTGGGATGGGGAACATCCTATCAGAGTGGTGTATTGAGGTGGTCCTTGTGAAAGGAAGGAAGTTGCAGGAACCAAACTCCCATGCACATCTTCTGCAAATCTTTCCACCAACTGAGAAAGACTATCTTTTGAGGTACCAATACCTGATTGCATATGCTTGCTGGGGTTTTCAACCAGGTCTGAAACCACCACCTGTACTTTTGTACAGGCTGCCCTCTAATCTAGAAAGCTGTAAGCAAATCTGTAATGTGGTTTGCAATCTAATTTTCAGAGGGTGACAGACACTGGAGGTCCTAGTGAGTGCTCCATTAACAGAAATTTCAGCCTGTCCTCTCAATTTTTTAGATCTGCTCTTAACTCTTGAGCAGATCTTTAGAGCCCTACAAACATGCAGATATCCACAGATATCTGCATTATATCTGCATCCACGGATACAACACTGATATCCATGGACCATTTCTTGCAGATGCAGATCAGATATGGATTGACATATTTGTATTCATGCAGGGCTCTACAGATCTCACATTTGGGAAGGCAGCCTGGATGTCTGTTACCTCCAGAGAAAAACACAGAAGATCTGGCAGGGTATAAAATTCAAGATGCTGGGCATAACCCAAGACCACACACAGACTGAGGCTGGAGAAAAATGATAAAGGCTGAGACTGGACAAAAAGGACAGAAGAAGAGAGACTTCCAATTCCTCCAAAAGCACAAACAGTGTTACACAGCAGAAAAAACATTGGAAAATAAATATTCTAAAATAAGGGAAAAATTAAGCATGAGGTATAGCAAGTCACATGGCTAGCTAATAGACGCAGCAATGCTCCATCTCAAACTGCAGGTTGCAGAGACCAAACAGGAATTGTGACAGGTGTGCCATAACCTGCACACCCTCATATTAGGGAATGAAGATGTTTAGGGGGTTGACATGAAACCGTGGACACTGCTGATGGAAACATCCGATCAAGAACACACAGACACGTGCTTGCCCTCATGTGCAACACCTACAGGGACAGCTTTAGATGAACAACAAAAGTTCCTCTTCCTACTCACAGGCCTTGGTGCCTCAAGAGCTCTACATTCTTCCCCCTGGCTGCTCAGGATCTCTCATGCTTAGCAAGCTACTTCCTATTTTTGCAGGCACATTTATTTACAGTGTGGGGCTATTCTGAAAGATTCTGTATTATAAAATTTTATCTTCATCAAATGCAGACCCTCTCTACTAACATTTCAACAAACAATCTAATGACAAGACACAATTTAAAATACCCATCAAAAAAAGTAAATGCACAAGTGCTTGAAATATTTTTAAAAGTAATAGAAGAAGAAAAACAAAACCAATAATAAAATGTTCAAATATTGGCTACCTACAATGGTATAAAATGGATTTACTATAGCACTGGAACCCAAATTTTAAATCTTATTAGAGAAAACAGCAATATGCATCACATTCTTGGTATACTCATTTTAATAAATGGAGAGAGAAAAGGAAAAAATAATAGAAGCAGAGAAAACTTGAACAAGTTGCCTCGCTACTGAAATATTTGAACTTCATATTTTCCTCACTATGAGAGCCATACAATGAAAAGGACTCCTACATGGAGTGGAGAACACAAGAGATTCTCAGAGCTTTCTGACACATTCTTTTTTCTACTCTCTCTTTTTGCAGTTGTTCAGAATCATACTCGTACAAAATGTTGTTGAGGCCTCAATATGTAAGCTCTTCCACATTTTATTCATAGTTGTTTACCGAGAATTGCACTTTATCCTCTCTCAATATCTGGTTTTCTTTCACTGGTCCACAGACTGATCTGCATTCTCATCCGTGTGATGAAAAGGGAAGTAAGGAAGCCATCGAAGAGAAGAGCTTAAACTTTCACTGTTTGTAAATTAATAGGGAGCTAGAACATGTTATTAAACCTCTGCTATAACAAAGGACCAGATTAGACACTTTTGGTCTAGCCCAGACAAAGCATCTCCTTTCCTTGTGGAAACTGGTTAGCCACCTCTGTGGCAGCATCTCTCTGTTCCCCTGGATCCCAAAGATTGACCATGCATTGGAGGTGACAGCGATGGGCAGGCCAAAAGATGAGGAGGAGGCCAAGATACTTATCCTTCCCCTCAGCTCAAGACAGATCTCATAGAACTAGGAAATTGCAGTTGTGTTACATTTCTGCTGCTCCTTTAAAGAGGCATCCCATAAGCAGTTGTATCCTAGGAAATCGTTGGAAATATGGCTCTGAGTAGTTAGTCCTCTCTCCCGATATATGGGGGTGGGGAATTCCACAACAAAATTGTGACAAAATGAAGAGTTATTAATAAGTGGTTTCAAATGCATTAACTTTAGAAAAAAATCAAGTACTGTTATTCTCCTAATGTAATTAAAAATGAAAATTTCCTACAGTACAAGAAAGATTTCATGACAAGTGAATTTGCTGTATTTATTCTGTACACAATAGAAGTGTTACATAGGAAAGAATACAGTGACTAAGAGCTTGGTCTTGATGCAACATTTTCAAGCAAGAGGAGATGCAAGAATAGAATACTAATGACAAGGACCTTAGGAAAAATGGGAGAAAAAAGTTAAAAGAAATAGCATCTCACATCTTGTTACTGAAGAGTAATATTTAAATGATATTTTAAAATGGACTTGATTATTATTTTGCTCCCCCTTGTGATAGTTTCAGCTCCAGATATAAGTGACAGTACTCTTGATTAAGAGTCTAAATAAATCACATAAAAAGACTGAATGCCTAAAATGCTGGCCTCCAGTGGAAAAGATACCTGTATACTTGCATTTATGTTCAAAGAAAAAAAAACAAAAATATTTTTAAAGAAATTGAACAATCCCCTAATTTATTATTTCATTGTTATATTTTCTAATGTTGTTTATAAAACCTCTCTTAAGAAACTTGTGTGTTGCCAAGTTCCAAAGGGGAAGCTGTGCTAGTCTAGTTCAGTAAAAACAACAATGAATCCTGTGGCACATAAACATTAACAAATTTATTTATTGCATGAGTTGCATGGTAGAAAGTCCCACTTCATCAGACATGTCAGACAAAGTAGAATCTTCTCCCATGAAAGCTCATGCACTAAATAAATTCGTTACTTTAATTGCCTCTTCGTCTGAATCAACTTGTTACTGTGAACTCAGTCCTTCATGCACTCTTCATGCATTGAGTTACAGTTTTGAACTTCTGTAGTTTTTGCTTTTTTTTTTTTTTTTTTTTTTTTTTTTTTAATATTGTCATCATTAACTTCCATGCACAGTAATGGCAATCGTGAACCTAAAATACATGTAAACACTAAGGAAATAAACAAGTTTAACACTGATCAAGCCTATGCTACTTCCTTCACTGTAGTTGTTTGAAGAATCAAACCCTTACAAAGTTGCTTATTTTTTAGTTCAACTTAAATTTACACATTATTTTAAGATGTCCTTACCACTAAAACACCAACATAATTTTGGAAAAATAATCAACTGTTCTGGAATGATGTCTTGTCAGTTTAATACTTGTTAACTTAGTAGCCCACAGTTTACTTTGTGAACACTTGACAAGAAATGCAAATGTTTTTAATAAATGCTTTCTGTGTTAATGTAAGTGTCTGACCTTTTCATTATGCAATTTTTCAGTCATTTCTTTTTGATTTATCATCTCTTATGAAGGTTGCTTTTTTCATTTTATGGTACCAAAAGAATTATTAAACAGCAGTCAATCAAACCCTACCTATCATTTGTCTTTTTGAAGAGCCAGAATATTAAATAGGTTTGTGTCAACTTAGTCAGATTTAGCTCTTGAAATACATATACACATTGATAGTACCACAGGCAAAAAAATAAAATAACCAGGCTTCTCCCCTCCCCTTCCAAAACCCATACAACTGGTATGATAAAAACTAAACAGAATTTCTTTTTTCTTCCATGGAACAACCTTTTTTTTTTTTTTTTGTGATTGAAACCATTTCCCCCATCATTAAATTCACTTAGCAAACTTTAGATTCACTATCAATTGATACTTATTTTCCACATGTTCAGAAAACCACTATACTTTCAACTTGACAATATTCAAATGAGGAACTAAGACTTAAAATTTGTTACACAAAAGTAATATTCTTGGATTCCAAACCAACGGAAAATTAAATGAATGTATTTACTTCAGCATTAAAGATGTTTTCCAATAATCTCAGTTTTCCTTAAAAATACTTCCATTTCATGGCCCCATTTCAGGAAAGCACTTACTTTCAAGCTAAACATATGCTTCAATGCTTTACTGAATTTGGGCCTAAATAATTAATAATAAAAGCAAAATAGCATTTGCGAACGTTTAGACAGACTTGGGTGTCACAACAGGTTTTGGTACTTGTTTAAATAGAATAATGGGCATTTGTTTTAATTACGTTGACATCTTAAAAATTAACCTAAACGAGATTTCAAGGAATACATAGATGGAAATTATCGCTTTGCTTAGATCCCATCATATGGTGGTTTCTGTTGGTTTTATTTATGAGGATGTTAACATGACATATCATACCTTTTATCACCCAATCATCTAAAAAACCCACGTGTTAGTGAAAAGGAGATAAATGAGAGAAGCTCACTAAAATCTTTTTCCACAGCTCAGCAAGGTAGAGTGTCCCTTAAAAAGCTTTCATTAATATAATTAATAGAATACTTCTTAATTTACAAGCTGCTGAAAATAACTAGATTATTTTATCTAGAAAAAGGCTGATTTTCCAAACTACACAGTGAATTGTGCCTAATAGTTAGAGTGACCAGATATCTCAATTTTACACAGACAGTCCAAATATTTAGGGCTTTGCCTTGTATAGGCACCTATTACATCACTCTCCGCTCCCTCATACAATTTGTTTTTACACATATTATTTGGTTACCCTACTAATAATTTAATGGATTTGTTGTCAGAAAAGTGTTCTTTTACCATTATAGGTGCAGGTTGATATCACACCTTGATAGTTTTCAGAGCATTGCAGACTACGCAATCTTCATGTTACTTATAGTTCCCATAGCACCGGTAAGTGCTGTGCTGCACTGTTTCTGGTGTGCTGTTATTTCCCTAATCTTTTTCTTCCTAATGCATATCTACCACAGTGTCTGTCTGAAAGAATCTTAAGGAAGAAAATCTTTATTTAGAAGAACTACAGTAATTGATGTCTGAACTGTGTAAAAGTAGGATTTCCATTTTTTCCCCCATTTTTAGTACATTACTATCACAAGATTTCTGTGTCAATCACTTTCATTCTGAAGCATGTAGGCAGCTTGAAAGTTTTACTTCTTCCATCACCAGCTTTATATTAGATACCCTACTGGCAAGCAGAGAACACTGAGGTCAAACATGTGAGTATTTCGTGCTAACATGTCATATATGGAATGTCTCTTCTGAAGTTACACAGCCATTAAAGTGACATTACCTCTACCAAGTATATGGAACAGTGTAAAAACTTTAGACAACTATTTAAGTTAACAAAATCAACACTATTCTCTTTGTACATTTTGAATCTCTCTTCACAGCCACCAGCTCTCTTCCACTTGCATGCTCTTCTGAAGAGATTCATTTTGTCAGGTTAGAGATTTATTCATCAGAGGTATATACATGAAAAATATTTAATCATCCATTTCTAGTGGGAAGGTAGTCATTTTAACCCTCGATTTACTCATACTAAAACATCTTTGAAAAAGATCACTTTTGAGGGAGATGTTGGATTTTCAGGGATAGTTGTTCAACATAATGGAGACTATTTTGTCACCCAACCCATAACAAAGCATGGACCCCCCCACACACACACACTAATGAAGGTAATGGCTGTAATGCTAGGAGTATAAAGTATAAATGCCTTTATGTTAATTTCAGAAACATAACAAATGGGACAGCTGGGATATTGAACATGTCAAGAGGGAATCAATCTACCAGAAAACTTGTTTCAGAAACACAATACAGCAACACATTAATAAAATTAGGTAAGCCTTAACTATGAGCTACATAAGAAGAGGTTACATCACTCAGATAAGTGGAGACCATGGAAGAAACTATTCAGTTATAGAAAATTTATTTGGTTACAAAGCCCAATAATGTATATACACAAGGTATTACTATAACCAGTAACCCAATGTTTATATTGCACTGTTAACATGAGGATTGACATAGATGAGAGCACTCAGGCAAGTTTAGTCAGTATATGAACACCCCGCCCCCCACCTGCATTATTGTGTTGTTACCTGCATCTCTGGGGGCATGTCACATGGATCTCTGTGTTAAAGAGACACTCTAGGATTACAGCCTACTCAAATGCATCAGTTTCAGGGGGATCTTGTCTGTCCTTAATGGGAAGGGGGGGGAAGAGGATGAGGAGGAGGAGGAGGAGGAGAAAAAGGAGGGAATTCTAGAAAGGACACTGGAATAATTTAGCCTGAGGTCTCACAGTAAAGTTTGTCGGTTTCACCTTGTGTTAAAGTGGAGCTCTGGCACTAACCCACTCAAAACAGATGCACTAGCCCATGCTTAAAGAACTTCCTAACCCTGGTCAGAAATTTCTTCCTATGATAACTGGAAGATCAAAAGGCTTAAACCTGTATGAAAGCCCCGGTTAGCTGTGCAAATCAGGCCTACTTTTAATGATAGTAGAAACTGGGGGACAGAGATGACAGTAGTTTGACTGAAGCAAATTCCAATTTAGAGAAAAAGGGAACAATGTAAAGATGCCAAAAATAGTAACCAGAAGATATGGCAAAGCTAAAGTGGTGAGCCTACCATTACACAGATTTGCAATGCTATGTCTTTTTAAATTCCAAGAGGCTTTAACTTATTCTCTCCAATGGACCTTGCTAGCATGGGCTATCCCTTTGTTGCATCAAGATCAGATTGTTGCCAAATGCTCTAATTGAGAGTACACTTTATATCCATTTGGAAACTGAAACTTGTGTTGACTGTAGCTGCCCATGTGGTAAGTGGACCACCTTACTATGGGTAGGTGATACCAGAGAGATCTGGATCAACTGCTTGTTGGTTTAAGGATGAAGTTTATAAGGCTGACTTTGCCCTGTGAGGCCTAAGAGACCTGGCATTCACATATCTGAGAGGTCAACTTTTTTCTCACATGGTATTGCTGCACTGACAATCAGAAGGCAAAAGGTATTCAAGTTGGAGCCCATTCAATCTATAAGACAGTGACGACAAACAACATCCCCAACTCCAAGAGGACCCACTGACTTTGGAATTTTTTTTCTTTTTTATGACTTTGATGCAGTTTTACACAACTTTCTAGGTAAATTATGGGAGATATTCTCTTCATTTATGGCATCAGGTATTTAGTTATTTCCAGACAGGGTACAAGACCAATGATCTGATCCAGAACAGCAAACCCTGAAAATCAAAAAGGAATTTTACAAAAAGTGGAAAAATGGGAAACTTGCTAAGGATAGCACAAGCGTATAGGGACAAAAATCAGAAAGGCTAAGACATAAAATGCATTATACCTCACAAGGGACATAAAAAAAAAAAATCAAAAATCAATACAAAGAGGTTCCTTAAGCACTTTAGAAACAAGAGAAAGTTGAAGGAAAGAAAAGGTCTTCTGCTTAGTAGACAAGGAAAACTATGAAAGATGGGAAAAATAACACAAAAAAAGGAGTCTTGTGGCACTTAAAGACTAAACAGATTTATTTATTGCATGAGATTTCATGGGAGAAAATCCCGCTTCATCAGAAGCTTTGAAGAGGGGGAACTTACAGAATGGGATGGAAATAAATGCAGGGGAGTATAAGACATGGGATCAGGTCATACTGCAAAAACAAATCAGAGCACTTGTAAGGATTCAAACTCTAGGAAATAGCACACAGAAGGAGGGTGAAGTCAAATTACCTGTTATAATGTGAGAAGAATCCATAATTATGAGTAAGTCCTGCTTTCACACAATCTAATTTCCATACTAGTTCAATGTCAGCTGTTTCTCTTTGAAGTCTTGATGTCCCATTGATTTTCTTGAGTACCATTGTTAACAAATCATCTATGGAGTGATTAGGAAGATGGAAGTGCTCAGCACCAAAAAAGGTGTTAAATGACTGTTCTGCTTCAGCAAAAAGTTCAGTTGAGATTAGATGCTTAATACAATCAATATTAACAAGAAAGTAAGAAGGTCAAGTTAGATGAATTCACTTAGGGTATAGATGTGATGTGTCTTGATTCTAGTAAAGCCTTTGATAAAATCCCACATAACATTCTTATAAGAAAATTAGGGAAACGTGTAGATTAAATTGCTATAAATTATGTGCACAACTGGTGCACAACATATTAAAGAGTAGTTATCAATGGTTTGCTGTCAATTGGGAAGATTGTATAGTGAGTTCTACAGGGGGTCTTCCTAGTATTGCATTCTTCAATGTTTTTATTAATTACTTTTATAAGGATGCTCTCCACTCCATTATCTACTACATGGATGGAGTTGCAAGCACTTTGCAGAATAGGATTAGAATTAAAAATGACCCCGCTAAACTGGAGGACTGGGTCTGAAATCAACAAGATGAAATTCAGTAAAGGTAAGTACACAAATACAAAATGGGGAATAACTGGTTAGGCAGTCATACTGCAGAAACGGATTTAGGGATTACAGGAGATCATAAATTGAAAATAACCAACAGCATGATACAGCTGTAAAAGGGGCATATATTCTGGGCTGTAGAGTGGCATATTTGAAATCCAAGAAGTAATTATTCTAGACCACTTGGCACTGGTGAGACCTCAGCTGGAGTACTACATCCAGTTGTGGGAGCTACACTTTTAAAGCTCAATTAGAGAGAGACTCCAGAGAAAAGAAAGAAAAGTAATAAAATATTTTAATAGCTTGATCTAAAATGAAAAGTTTAAAAAATTGAGCACATTTAATATTGAGAAAAGATGACTGAATGGGATCTGATCATAGTCTTCAATATGTTACAAGCTGCTATGAAGAAAAGTGATCAGTTGCTTTCAACATTCACTGAATGTAGGACAAGAAATAGCTTAATCTGTGGCAGATTTAAGGAGGAGATTTAAGATGGATATTGCAAGGAGGAGCCACAGTTAGGCTGGGCTCCCACAAGCTCTAGCTTGGCAGTGAGGAGGTGAGTCCAGCACAGTTCCCCATCCCACCCCTCATGTTTAACTATTTAAACCTTCTATTTCTAGAATGTTTAAACAGGTTATTAAACTAATTTTACATCCCTAGAATTAGATATGAACATATATCCTATACAGTACATACAGACAGACACAGAGAGATGTTTTAAAAAAGAGAGATTGTCATGCATATTTCTTATGGCTGTTGACATTACTGTGTCCTGTTAGTTTGCTTCCTTATTTGCGTCTCATCATCATTGATGAGGTAAGCTGAGCTCTGGGAATAATCCTAGTTTTTGTTGTTTTCCTGGAGTTTGTACAGTCATACTTAAAGTACTAGCTTTTTAATACAGTACTTTAAAATATTTAATATTTAGCTTTCAATTATTTATAACTTAAGTATGCTAGACCCAGAGCTGGCCTTGTAACTATGAAAATCAGTGCTCTTATACTACATATCATATAGCAAAATAAATTAGAAGAAATGTATTTACATTGCAACATTAAGCACTTGGAAATTAGGAAATGACAGAAATAATGTAAAAAATGCTGTAAATGGGGAACATCTTGTGATCTACAGCCCTTAAATGGAGATTTTATACACTTCCTTCACCGCATGTCAATTAGGGAAGCTTAAATGCAGAGGTTAAAGTATAATGGGGGGGGGGGGGGTACGGGGGTTCTAATTTCCCCCCCCCCCCCAGACCTGGGCACCCTTCACCCACCCAGCTATTGCCCCCACAAATGCCTGCCCCCCATATACACTCCCCTGTCCCCAGTATTCCCCCAACCCCCAATACCTGCTCACAATACCCAGCCTCAGCCCCCAATACCCATTCCCCTGTCCCCAATGTTTCCCCAGTACCCAATACTCACCCCGAAAATCCACACCCAGCCCCCAATATCCAATAACAGTTCGGGCACCCCGTGATAGGGACAGAGTTCTCCCCCCAGTGAGAGCTTCCTGCTCCCAAAGGGGAGCACAGGTAGGCTGCCCCAACACTCACTGGTAGGTGTACACCAGGGCAGTGAAGAATCACCCCTAACTCCCCTCCCTGCAGGCTGATCTTTGAGGCTTCTGCCTCTATTGCCTGTGCATGTGCAGGGGAGCCAGGGTGGCTGACATGCCTCCCTGCTCTTCCCTGCCCTGCCTGAATGCACCAGAATGGCATTCTGAAGCTTACTATATTTAGGGGGTCAGAGTGGCTATTTCTAGGGTCTATTTGAAATGATGGGCCCTGGAGCACAGCATTCTGGCTCCATTTTCTATTTGTAGGGGCCCCAGAATGCTGGGTCCCTAAAAATACTGGGCCCCAGAATACTGTTTTGGTGTGTTTTGGCTTCCTTTAACCCCTGCTTAAATGAATGAGGCTTTTTGACTCTTTTACCAAGCACAATGAGTAGGAGTGTCACCTGTTTTGCTTACATCCTATGACAAAGATCAATCTCTTGCCAAAGCTAGACATATTGGAGATAGAGAGTTGTTGCAGGCCACAGTTTATTCTGATGGAGAGAAAGGTTAGTTGTGAGATCAAAAAATTAGGTTCCTCACCCAAGTGCTCTTAAGCAAAGTAAATGCTCTTCTCCTGGATCAGTAATTGGTTAAAAGATAAAAAACAAATGATAGGAATAAATGGTCATTTTTTAGACTGTAGAGAGGTAAACAGTGGTGTTCCCTATGGGCCTGTACTGATACTAGTGCTGTTCAATATATTCCTAAATGATGTTGAAAAAGGGGTAAGCAGTCTAGTAAAAATGTTTGAAGATGATTCAAAAATATTCTGTATAGTTAAGTCCAAAGCAGTCTGAGAGAATTTAAAGGGATCCCACAAAACTTTTTGATAGCTGTTAGGGATGGAGTTGTAAGCCTTCCAGAAGATGTTATCAACAGCACCTAAGGCCATCGGAGGGTGAAACAAAATGTAAAAGTCTTTCCCTTTAATATAATTTAGTCCCATGCTTTTAAGGTTAGGGGTTAAGAGGGTGTGTCCTGCTGCAGGCTTCATCTGTCACTAAAAATTAATTAAGTTTGCTAATTCTATTAGACAGCAATTAGATAACTAGTTAACTAACTAAAGAAATAACTATTTTTTTAAGTACCCAGCTAGAGACACAGGTTACTAGAAACAGCTAAGAATGACTAGAGCATATGGGGAAAATTTCTAGAGAAGTGTGCTTACTATTACTACATAATATTACTGTAATTGTGCCTTCATGTTTCAATTAGACTGTTCCAGTGTCATCATAAACAACAACAACAACAACAACAAAAAACCCACACAACAACAAAAACAACCCCCCTAAATCAGGGTAAGCACTGAAAACTTGAGAAAAGCAGGAATAATTTTAGTCATGATTAGTGATTGAAGAAATATTCAGAATACTATTGTTTGATATCCCGCAATTTGAAAATTTAAACTTGCATTCAAAGATAGCTAAAAATGGGGGAACTGATAGATTATGACTGAGGCCTTGTCTGCACTGGGAAGTTTTGTTGGGGAAAAAAAAAAAAGGAGTCATGTGACACTTTAAGACTAACAGATTTATTTTTCGCATCAGCTTTCGTGGGAGAAAATCCCACTTCGTCAGATGCTTTGAAGATGGGTGACTCCTTGTTTTTTTTGCTGGACTAGACTAACACGGCTATCCCTTTGGAAATTGTTGACAAAAGTCAGCTTTTGACAGCAAAACAGTACTAGCCTACACACTACAACTCTACTCTTTGCTGACAAAACTGCCCTGTTTTGCCAACAAAATAAAACCAACTGAACAAGCAGCACAGGGCCTTTATTAACAGAGTTAAGGTGGCAGAGTGCCAGTATGGACACGCTGCCCACTTAAAATCACTGGGAGCTGTCACTCTTGTCAGTTTCACTGCTTTGAGCAGCGTAATAGACAAGAGGGTCCTTCTCCACTGCTCACCCCACCACCTGGGACTGGCTGAATGCCCCCCCACCAAGGTCTGTGGAGCCCTGGTGGCTGACTCGCCTCCACTGCTCCCCTTATCCTGCTCAGTTCCTGGGCAGGTCAATGGGAGCCACGCCCAGTAGTAGTGCTAAGACTTATAGCATTCTGAGTCCTAATGCTGCCACCCCAGTTTCCCTCATTCTCCTCCCCAGGGTCTCCTGAGCCCAGCAGCCTGGGGACCCCACTGCCAACCTAGGAGCTGTCACCACCATCTACTCTTGCTGCAAAATCTGTGAGCAGGACAAGGGGAGCAGGAGGGATGGTAAGGGTTCTTGGAAGAGGAGGGAATTGCACAAAGTACCACAGGACTCCTTATTTGTTTTACTGAACTAGACTAAAACAGCTGCCCCTTTGGAACTTCTGCATGGGTCTGGACACTGCACATGTGCTAGCAAACTCCCCTGTTCTCATTCAGAATTCCAGTGAAGTCTGCGGGACTCTGCATGGGTTGATAACAGTACCTTGACAACACATCTGTTTCCTGGAACATTATTTGAACATATTATCCTGTATTTCTTGACTTCTACTGAATTTTGACACAGACACTCTGCTTCAAATCTTAATTTTCTTTTCCAGAACTACTGAGCATTATAACTGGGGAAATGACTTTCTAGAAATTCTTAGCATGTATTAGTAATTTAATGATGTTTATTAGAGGGACATTGCTGTGAGGAAGACACTGATATTAAAACTGCAGTTGTGATGGATGGCACTAGAATCATTCATGAGAGATAACATGAAGAGACTTAAAAGAAAGGAGGCATATACAAATGTAAAGTGTATTACAGATCTGAATAAATGGAATTTAAGATTTGCTGGTTTCTCTGAAGTTGCCAGTTCATTCTCCAGTTTGATTTGCTCCCTTACTATATTATGATTGGCACTGTTTTCAAACTTGACCAAAACTATGTTTTCAGTCCATTTGTGTGACTCTAATTCAATTGTAATGATTTCTGCTGATCTAAATATATACACTTTAAACTACTGGATACAACGTGTACAGGCCTCTCTTTGGCTATGTCTACACTAGCAAGCTTAGTCCAGACTAATTTGAACCCTATCTACACTAGCCTTTGGCTAGTTCGAACTAAAAATATTTTAGTTCAAACTAATCAAAGGTTAGTTTGAATTAGTTAGTGCGGCTGGTAAAGTCCAAACTAACTGCTTAGTTTGAAATCATTTGCATTTTTAGTTCAGACTAACCCAATGGAGACATGCTACTTCAAACTAAATAAGTTTGAACTAGCAGTTAGCTCGAATTAAACATAAGTTTTTAGTTGGACCTAACTTTTAGTTTGAACTTGCTGCTTTTTATTATTTCAAACTAAAAAAAGTGCGTTTAGTTCAAACTAACTGAACTATTTAGTTCAGACTAACCAAGTCCAAACTAACGTTTTAGGTGAAGACATAGCCCTTCTCTTCTCTCACTGAACAATACCAAAAAGCTCCTGCTGCTTTGATTTGCTGTAACAGTTTGACTGGCTCCTATGACTTATACTTCCCTGCATTTATTTTCCTTCCATTTTGTAAGTTACCCCATCTTTAAAGCACATGACAAAATGAGATTTTCTCCCACGAAAGCTCATTTGATAAATAAATTTGTTAGTCTTTAAAAGTGCCACAGGACTCCTTGTTTATTTTGCTGAACTAGACTAGACACGGTTTCTCCTTTGGAACTTGTCAACATGAAAGGACCTGACAAGGTGAATTGCAGCTCCAACAGAACACCTACACTAACAATGTTAATTTAGTACATAGATTAATAATGCATTTTTAAACTAAGGAATAAATATTGAGACTTTATAGTATTTTTGAGGTTTTAAATGAGGTCTATATCATTACTCTGAACCCTTCAGAAGAAAGTGGGAACCTCATACATTCAGGGAGTATACTAGAAACTGCAGACCCCTCTGGACTCTCTACAAGTGCCTAATTTAAAGCAGATTTCTGCTGGTTTTCTTTCAAGAATAGTAACTTTACTCTTTCCATTTCTAGTCAACTGTTTCTATTTATTATTATATTTTCCCCAGCTTCATAGATTAGTCTATTCAAATATTAGAAGATGAGGAAGGGCATAGCAGCACTGTTACACTGTGTAAAGTTTATTTGGAATAATCGTCTACTGAAGTGTGCTATAAAATGTTTTGCATTCAGATGCCTTAACAGCAGTGGCACGCGCACACACACACACGCAAAAAGTTTGAATCAGCTGTAAAACTCCTTTGGGAGAAGAACGAACTTTCTCCCTCTAGTGACTAAAAGTAGCAATGCCAAGTTATGCATTAAGTAGCACACAATTCTATCCATCTTTGGTGATAACCGTTCCAAATTGCTCATATGCAATGATTTTTAAAGTGGGTTTAAAAGCCTGAATGTTCCAGGATTTTTTTTTTGAGTTGCTAAATGTTATGCTGAACACCACAGTGTAGCTGTTCATTCTAATGTTCACATGTACACTCCAGACTGCAAGATTTCCTATTTGTCTACAACTCTTTACAACTTTTTTCCAGCCAACTTTCCTTTGCTCTACTTTAACCATGTTTAACTCCTTTATTCACCACTGCATTCCAGTTCACCGGTGATGTTGTCTCTCCCTTGACAGCTCAATTTTTTCACCTGCCAGTTTTGGTTTGTCATTCTCCTAAATCCCCGTAAGCACTGCACCTGCTCTTGCTGATATTGCAATAACCGTTTATAATAATATGTTATTTTATCAGTAACTAGGCCTTTTGTATGCTTGTATTTCTATCACCTAGTCTGGACACCAAAAGTCAATTGGTAACTTTGGGCCTGATTCTGGTCTCAGACTGCTCTAAAAGAATAACAGAAATCCCAGAGTAGGAACAGCATGAATGGAAAAGTGGACCCCTTATATCTACTTTCCACTGCTGAGCAGTAAGGCTGGAAAAGGTCTAAACTATCTGATTATAGAGATATTCAACCAAACTCTGTCTTATGCACTTTGCTCCCCAAAGATGGAAAAATGTATTCCCTGTTTTAGTTAAAAATTAAATAGTATTAACAAGAGGTGTTTTAGCCAGTGAGATTAGTCTTAGCCTATGCTGTAAGCAGGTCATGATATTTTCAGATACCATCTGTTGAAAAGATTTCATGGGTGCCCCTGCAAGCTGTAAGCCACTACTTTGATCCTTGTGAATTTCTGAGAGAATGATATGCGTCACCACTGAACCTGTATGTTCTGGCACTGGTTAGCACCCACAGTATTATGAAAAAAATATATATACTTATTCCAGATAATCAAGCTCACTCTCACCCTATCTGTAATCTAAAATGGAAGGAAAATAGTCATCTAGTATTAGCTCCCATCTCCATTTTTATCCTTAACATCCTAGAAAAACTTTCAGCACTGCCTTCAACCCAGAATATTATGTCTGCTGATCTCCTGAATCCATAGTGGTGACATCTAATAATGGGTAGGCAGAGCTAACATCATAATATGTTCAGAGCCAGTGTAAAGTGGCACTTAAAGATTATATCTTACGCTAAACTGGTAGTCAAAGCGTACCCATAAGAACCTCCAATAGATTTTATTGAATTCTATGGATCTCTCTGTTGCACTGGTCTGCACAGATGAAGCAATCCTCAAAAAGCATTTTTTGACTATTATAGAGGACTTGCTGACTGTCTCCTAATTCAGATTATATTTCTTCCTCCTATATCTAATGAAGAGTAGTTCATCTCATGAGAGATTGTTTTGCCTGAACCCAGTGAGATAGGTGGCAATAGATCCAAGGGCTCCATATTGCTTCCATTTGTCCTTATTCTTTGTGTCTTATCACATGGCACTATTAAATTGTTAGAGGAATGTGATCATTCTAATAATCTGTTATAGCCATTTGCTCATTACATGCATCAAAAGTACTTTTGAAAAGTCAGCTCCCATTTTAATTATATATTTGTCTTCATTTATCAAGTATAGGGGTCTTTGACTGGAAGGAAGAAGTTAGGTAAATTTTTGATTTCTGCAGAAGCAAGGTAATTTCTCTTTGTTTTTTGTTCATTGTAGTTAAGCAACGTTACATCTTGTAGAAGTACTAATTAAAGCCAGTTGGTATTTGCTTTGACTGCTATGGAGCTAGGTATATTGAAAATGCATGGAGAGCCAGGAATAGTGGTAGGTAAAAAATCACATTTTTTTAAAAATAAAAGTTCTCTGAATTACCACCACCATAGACTATTACAAATGAAGCTGTAGTAACCCTTGGGGAGGAAGGAGTTAACACTCTGGTCAGTGAGTCCCAGGACAGCCAATAGGAACGAAGCACAGGTTTTTGAATGAAAACAGCAGCCTGGCCTGGGCCTGTTTGGATGCAGCAGAGCTCCTGGGAAGATCAGGAGGAGGCCAGAGAGGCCTGAAGAAGAATCCAGCAACATCCTTACCAGAGATAAGTTAAGTTTGGTACTGACCAGGCGTGAGTAGAACAGGGAATGTTTATTTAGATGCGGTCAGGGTATTTTCTTTGTTTTTGACTTGTTTTTTGGATTTCTCTGTGCTGAGCATATGTAACCCCCCACCCCCCCACTACCCTGTAACTACCTAAGTTAATTCCCAGAGAAGCAACTCTCTGTGTTTATTATCTGTTCTTTTTGATTAAAGATTTTACCTTTTAAGTTAGTTCTGGTTCTCTGTCCTGGAAGGCAAGAGGTTTGTGTGCACGTGCCTTAGACTGCACAGACAGCTACTAGAGGGAAACCTGTTCCAGTTCCAGCTCATATTGCAGCTGGGGTCCAGTCACTTTTCTGAGAGAGGAATAAACAGGATTGCAAGTACCTCACAGGGAGGAATTCCCAAGTGCGCCTTCCTGGGTCTCAAGAGGTTTTTTGCATTTGGGTGGTGGCAGCGATACCACTCCAAGGCCAGGAATTGGAGGCCTTGGAGACTTGGCTTTTAAGGCCCGTTGCAGGCCCCCACCTTCTGCACTCAGAGTGCCAGAGTGGGGAAAAAGCCTTGACAGAAGCTATTTTAAAAATCAATTTACTTCTCACTATTTATGTTGTCTGTTTACTTTTTTCCCCCACTTCATTGAGCTTGGACAATAAAAATAAATTAATCTGTTTGTGTGTGTTTATAGACATTTTCCAATTCTGTAACACACACACCCAGCTCTTGACTGTCAAATACTACTGGGAAATATTTAAACCCAAGAAAATATGAATCTATTAAAATTTACACAGAATCTTTCACAGGATCAGGGGCTTACATTGCTCTTGCATTTTGTTTTGCACAGATTTCTTAATAAAGGACAATTTAATATTTTTATTCATTTGAATTACTGAGTACCTAGAAGCCTGAGTAATGGACAAGATTCCATTATACTAGGTATTTTACAAACACAAGAAGAAAAAGGACTAAGTTTTTTGCCAGATGAGCAATCTAAATAATAATTATTAGTATTTGCTGACACTTCTTAACAATGAATGAACATAATCAATCAATTTGGATAGTAAGTGCTTAGTTTTAGGATTCTGGGCCATTACCGTGTCCCAGCAGTTGAGAATGAAAAAATGATTCCCTCATTAATCCTGTTTTCAACACTCCTTTTAACTTACGCTTCAAAAACAAATTCTCCTTTAAAACTGAAAATTCTCAGGATTAATGTGTAGACAGAGAACTTTTATTATTATGATGACGACGACGACGACGACGACGACAAGCAAATTGAAGGCTGTGATTTATTTATGGCACCATTCATGTTACTATTGCGAAGAACAATGTCATGCTCTGAATACTGTTATTTAGAAAAATATTTTGTACTATTTAAGATGAAGAACACACAAAAACCTGTTGAAATAAAGTCATATTTTTGAGTCTATTTCAACTCTTCATTCTTTTTTTCTGTTAAAGATGTGCTTTGTGACATGAGCCAAAAAGTCAAACTGGAGAAATTCTACAAGTTGGTCTTTAAAAGTACCACCAGACTCCTTGTCTGTTTTGCTGGATTAGACTAACACCGCTACCCCTCTGGAACTTGGAGAAATTCTGTTTCTTAGATACATGTAGCTTTTTTCCCTTCCCTTTCAGTTCTTGCTGAAAACAGTTTCCTATACGAGATTTTGTTTGCCAAGTTTCACCAGGCAGAAGCATTCCATGGGTAAATTATAACCTAATAAATAATAGGGGTTATAATGGAATTGCTGATACAACAATATCTATTCTCTCTAACTGCATGCATATCTTCCATTAATGTTAATGGATGTTACTTATGAACAAAGAGAATGGACTCCCTTAGGGGTCCTATTCTCTTCTAGATGTGCATCTGTAAGTCCCACTAACATTAATAGAAGAAATTCAAACTGGGAATAATAGACCCTGTTTTGCACTTTTATAATACTAGTAAATTGATACATTGTATGTAGTAACTTTAATTCCATAAGGCTGGGGGAGTAAATAAAAGGGGGGAAAAAAAAAGAGCACTGGCAATTAAAAAGCTGAATGTGTGCTATTATCATACATTAAATAAATACTGTATCATGTAAAAACGTCCAGAATTTTCAGATTATACCTCTCTTCGTTTCTGACATCATGAAACCATAGTGTTACTTGACATGTTGGATTAATCTATGGATAAGCAAATTTCTTTTTCAGTACTTTGTGGATTACAAGCTGTATGACAATTGCATGGTTACACAATAATTGAACTAATCAAAGCATTATAATGTTATTATTATGAAGAAAGTAGTGCTCCTCATTAGCCTGTTACAAAAGAATTACTGTAAATTCAGCCTACGTGCAGCATCACTTCCTGTGCAAACAAACATAGATAATACAACAGGCTTGAAAGAGTTCCAAGCTGGCAGGCTAGCAGAACAAATTATGCAGAGCAACAGAAAGCCTTCAGTAGATTCAATAGAGCTTGGAGCATAAGAATGATTAAGTGTTTCTTTACACAACTACAAATCACAGTAATGAATCAGAGTAAAATTTCCAATAAGGGACTTAACTGCACCAGCTGGCCTTCTTTAGAGAGCAATGTTATAATGTGAAATGATGACATTCTAAATAGCAGTGTTTGCAACTTTTGTACAATCTGCCTCAAGCAAGTCCATTTTTGTTAGGTGGGTTTTTGTTTGGCTTGGTTTTTACAAAAAGCATAACAAACAATATCACCTATAAATACAGAGAAGTTGGAAAAAAGCCCCCTTTTTTTCTTTAATTAACTAGAATGCAAGTCTCATCCAACTCACAATGAAGTCACTCATAAATCACTACTATTTGCTTTAATGATCTGGTCAGTCCTGCTCTGAATATTTCAGATTGCAATAATCCAAATATACAAGAAAGATGCAGCTGTTTTAAAAAAATACAAATTGTTTTCTGCAAATAAGTGTGAATTAAAAAAATAAAATAATTATCCTCTTTTTGAGAGCATGTCCATGCTTGAGGCAGTGGAGGAGTCAGCTGCTCACAAAAGAATCTGCATTTATGATTGAGAAATGTGAAGACATTTCCTATTCAAAGAAGTCCATTCTCTTGTTAGTAGCTGACTTTTGCTCCACTGTGCCATGTGTGGCATGCTCTCAAAAAAGGACATGGCTAATCAAGTATTTAAAAAGCAAATAATATTACACTACAACAATACTGTTTTGCCTCATTATTTGGAAAGCCAGACTATATTTTCATTAAGATCACTTCTAGCCTTGAAATCCATTAATCTAAATGGCTATGTCTACATTGTTCTGCATTTTCAAAATAAATTTTTTTTGGAATAAGTATTTTGACATAATTATCTCCAAAAAAAAAAAAAAGCAGCCTTTTTTCAAAAATACAATTTCAGGACAACAGTCGGGGAACCGCTCATTGTCCCAAAATATCATGGCTCTTTTTCCCTCGAAAACAAAAGTCTACACCAGAATTTTTTTTGAAAAGAAAGACAATGGATGAGATAGGAGGCTTTTTCGGGAAAAAAGCCTTTGCCATGTCCAGGGATGGCTTTAAAAACACCACAAAACTACCTTGAAAAAGGCTTTTTTCAAAATATAACGAGGTTTAGCAATCCCAAAAAAGTGCCCCGGTATTTCGAAATACCGGAGCACTTTTTCGAAAAAGCTAAACCTGAGTCTTTAAGTGCCACATGACTCCTTGCTTGTCTTGCTGAACTAGACTAACACAGCTACCCCTTTGGTTCTTGGAGCCTAGTGAGTAATCTTACACTGATTGATCTTAGTGGAGTTGTATAAATGCAAGAACCAAAAAACAAAAACTGTCATTTGGGGATGAAATATTCAAAAAATGCCTAAGGGATTTGGGAGTCTAACTCCTATTGAAATTAAATGATCCTTTAACATGTTGGAAAATTTGACCCTTAGGTGCTTTCAGAAACATCATTCTCTAGTTCAGTTTCTACATACAAAAATTTAAGATATTTACCTATCAGAAATGGGTATTACAAGCATAAGTTAATTAATGTGTGCAACCATGCTTTGAACAGAACTTAGTATTTTTTATAATATTTATCACCTACTAGCTAGTCATCTCCTCTACCTGGGATAAATTATGTTTTACCCTAGGGGCATCAGATTCTTTGCTATATATGGCCACAGAGTAGTAAGAGGATAAAGGTTGTCACTCTGGATATTGAAGACAGTGGAACTACTATTACAATACAGTATATTTAGAATTTATTTTAGGTTCTTGTCACATCATCCATCACAGACAAAATTAACTGAATCTCATGCCTCAAGCTGATCACCTCAGAGTTGAAAAGGAATGTCTTTCTCATGTTACAGTACTCCATACATTCTTAGACATTCAT
This sequence comes from Podocnemis expansa, assembly GCA_007922195.1. NCBI lineage: Eukaryota > Metazoa > Chordata > Testudines > Podocnemididae > Podocnemis > Podocnemis expansa. The sequence continues at coordinate 19,164,095 of ML681966.1, read as the reverse complement.
GTGTCATGGTAATAAGGGCCATATATATTTTTTTCCCTTTCCCATTTTTGCAACATTTTTCAGAAGCATTGGCAGGAGGCAGGGTTCTGAGACACGATAATGAACTAGATGGACCAATAAACAGAGTCCTGGGGCACTTTTAAAGACTAAAATTTATTTTTTAACTCCATTTATAAGCCTAAATTGACAGTGTCAGATCTGCATACGAGTTCCAATTCTGCAGTTTTTCTTTGGAGCTTTGATTTACCTAAGTGTAGCTATTAACAGATTATTAATAGAGTGATTAGGAAGACTGACATGTCTCCCTATTGTTTTTTTAATGTTATTTCTGATGTCAGATGTGTCCATTTACTCTTTTGCACAGAGACTGTCCTGTTCGTCCAACATATGAGGCAGGAGGACATTTCAGGCACATATGGCATAAATCACATTGGTGGATGAGCAGCTGAATGAGCCCTTGATGGAGTAGCTGGCTTAATTAGGTTCCATGATGGTGCCATTTTCACAGATATGTGGACAAAAGTTGGCAACGGGATGTGTGTCTACTTTAATGTTTCTGTTATTATATAATGTATGTAGTTGCTAGTAAATTTATGCTGTCTGTGAGTGAGGGGAGGTTTGCCTCCCAGGGCCTGAGAGAGCGAGGGATTGTCTTATAGAATAGACTGTAGATTCCTGATGATATGCTGGAGAGCTTTGACTTGGGAGTTTTAGGTGATGACCAGTGGCATTCTGTTGCCTTCTTTCCTGAGGCTTTTCTGTAGAAGACGACTTCTTGCTCTGTCAAGTACCTTTCTTAGTTTATCAATCTGTTTCTTTACTTCCCCAGGTGGGTATTATAGTTTTAAGAGTCCTAGATAGAGATCCTGAAGGTGTCTGTCTCTGTCTGAGGGACTGCAGCAATGCAGTTTTATCTTGGGGCTTGGCTGTACTCAGGGGTTAAAGTATGCCGGAATGCCCTGGAACCATTCTGGGGCCCACTATTTTTAGGGGCTCAGCATTCCAGGGCCCCTAAAAATAGAATGTGGAGCCGGAATGTTGCGCTCCATGGCCCACCACTGAAAAACAGTGGGCCCCAGAATGCAATGTTCCAGGCCTATGCCGTATTTTTAGGGGTCTGAACACTGGGCCTCTAAAAATAGAAGGCCTGGGAGCAGCGTTCTGCCACATTCTAGCAGACAGGGGACAGGGGCAGGGGCTAGGAACATTACTAGGGGCTCAAGCCCCACTCCAGCCCCGCCCCCCCTTCCAGGCCCTGCCCCTAACCTGGGGCCTGCTGCCTGAGCCCCAGCTGGGCGCTGCCTCAGGGCCTACCATCCCCACCTCCCCAGCCATGCTGCCACCAGTGAGCGTGGGGGTGGCTGGCTGGCTCACACTGGGTGGGGGGGGTCGACCAGCACAGGAGGAGGGGTCCACTGGTTCAGGAGCATTCCAGGGCCCCCCAAATTATACTTTAAGCCCTAGCTGTATTCAGTAGATAGAGTGGTGCTTCTTGGATGGAAGCTTGAGGGATTTAGGTAACTACAGCAGTGCATAGGTTTTTGGTTTAGGATGGTGTTTATCCGTCCTTCACTAATTTCTACTGTAGTGTTCAGAAAGTGGATCTCCTGTGTGGACTGCTCCAGGCTAAGGTTGATCATGGTGTGGAAATTTAATAGTTGTACTTAGGCAAATGGATAATAAATCAAAGCTTCAAAGAGAAGCTGTAGAATTTGTATTCATGTGTGGATTTGGTACCATCAGCTTAGAGTTAGATTGGGAGGGACTATGATTTTTTTTCACCCATTACAACAGGTAATTTGGCTTTCCTTTTTCCTTCACCCCCCTCAAATATGCTGTTCTCCACTGTTTAGATTAAAACGACTGCACTAATTTGCTGTAACAGTCTATCTGATCCTAAAACTTACACTTCCCTGCATTTATCTTCCCCTCATTCATCTGTACTTCTCCATCTTCAAATGAAATGGGATTTTCTCCCACAAAAGCTCATGAGATAATTTTTTTTAGTCTTTAAAAATGCCACTAGGCTCCTTGTTTGTTATGCTGAATTAGACTAACATGGTTACCCCCTCTGGAACTTGTCATCATAGATGGACCAAATGATTTGATTCAACACAGCAATCTGAAATTTCATTTATTATATAGCATCTTGTAGGCATTTGGGCTAAGATCAAGTGTTGATCTGTTAAACATAAAATCTACTGAAGACTATACCCCACCCTGGCATATATATGAAGAAGAGATGGATTAGATGCTAAAATAGACTTTACCATCTTTAATAAATGTCATAGTTTGGCATGGTTTGTTAAATTAATCTGTACATATAAGCATGTGACCTAAAAAATGCAGCAGGAATATTATAACTTGTGTGTCATATATTGCATCTAGGATTTGTCCTTGAGTAGCTAGGAAAAGTGTGTCCAATGGGCATGTAAACCAGGGTTCCAATAACCAATTAATCAATCAACTAATTCAGTGCATGATTTAATTGAGGCTGTTCCTTCTTTGGGCAGGGGGTTGGACTAGATGTCCTCCTTAGGTCCATTCCAACCCATCTTCTATGATTCTATGAATGACTGATATGTTTCTGTGTCTAATGAGTTATGTGTTTACTGGTTTGAAACTATGAAATAGTGAGACTCTTCAGATAACTCAGCTTGATTACATTTACTAAGCAGCTGCTAATTAGCAATTGTTAATCAGCATAAAACAGAAAGGAATATACTACAACAGTCTGAGAACTGATTCTTACAACAGTTAATAGCCTTGTCTTGGTAACCTGGGTGCTGAGGTTAGCAAACAGGTTAATAAAATTATACTCAAGTTGCTTACAGTTTCATTTTCATTATTTCATTTTTGCACAGGTCTCTCTTATTTCAGCATATTTATTTCTTAACAATTTGGTAAGTTTTCAACTATCTGCTCGAACATCTGGTTTATTTAAGTACATCATTTCTGCTAACTAAAGTATCTGTCACTTATTCTAGTTAGTACAGAACATCACTAAAAATATTTAACCTTACTTAATTGTTGAACTGGCACTTTCTAGCAAAGTGTCATTCTTCTCGACTTAACATGACTGAAGTGCATTCTGGGAAATCTGGCTCAGAGGCAGGTTACAAGGTCTAAAAATCTGGCTACCAGGCCAGTTGATAGGGGGAAGGAACTCCCCCCCCCCCTCCCCTCAAGGAAAGGTACACACGGTGGCTACAGAGACACACAACAGAAGATTCTTTGACATGACAAATGACATCTCTTGAAACTTTTTACAATATTTCCCGGTGCATAGATGGCAGCACTAAACTCCTCCAAACTGTTCACAGCCTATTCAGTTCCATATAACATATTTGCATGTCCCAGTACACCTCTCTGTAATCCTTTCTTGCACTTGTCTGTTCTGGGACAACAGAGAACAGGGGTGAATTTGAGAGAGGAAAAGAGCTTTTTTCAAAGACAGAAAACAAGGGGAGATCATCATAGGAAGAATAAAAACAGTACCTTGAGCTGACAGGGAAAAGGAAAGGAATGAAAAAGAACATGAGTTAGATAATGAAAAGTGAGAAGATGATGAAGATAAAAAACATTTTCTGGGTTTCACAAAAGTTTTAATTTGGTTACAGCCCTTTATTATTCAGTATTTCCCTAAAGATTCCCCCCACATATGTAAGTGTGAGACAAAAGGAGTGGATTTTGAGTATTTACATATATTAATATTGCTTGCTATTCCAGCTTTTAAAATAAACTAACCAAAAAAAGAAAAAGTTCTCCAAATCTGCCACAATGCACAAGAAATCTGTGAGTGAATATGGCATTAGGACACTGGGATCAGAGGGTATTTCTATACTGACGGTGATTTTGCTGCTGTCAGTGGGATTTTCTGGGTGAAATTCAGCAGTGGGTCTGAACGTGCTGAATTGCTCTGAAAATCACTTCAGCACCTCCAGCCCTGGAATTGGAGTTGCTGAAAGCTGACCACTAGGCATTTGTGGTCAGCTTCCCCTATCTGTGGCTTAGAAAGTCATTGGCAGATACTCAAGGTATTTTACCTGCTTTGCAGATCTGCTATCAACTGCCACCAAAAAACCCTGTAGCAACATGAAAAGTGACTGGATACAAAATATTGCCTCAGAAAACATTCTAAAAATCCTAAAAACAAATGGTCGATTCCAAAATGTCAACAAAACTAAAAACAATCTGGCTACCATAAAAAAAAAAAAAAAGCCTCCACAACATCCACAAAAGGCTCACTAAGACCAATCAGTGTAAGGTTACTCACTAGGCTCCAAGAAGCAAAGGGTTAGTCTAGTTCAGCAAGACAAGCAACGAGTCATGTGGCACTGAAAGACTCACAAATCTACTTATTGCATGAACTTTCATCTCATGGGATCAGGTCAAATTGTAACAGCAAATCAAATCAGTTATTAAGATTCAAACACTGTAAAATAGCACATAGAGAAGGGTGAGGTCAAATCACCTGTTGCAATGGGAAAAGAATCCATAGCCATGATTTAATCCTGAGTCATACTTCAGCACATTTGTTTTCCTTCCATTCTGTAAGTGTCCCCATTTTTAAAGTGACTGATGAAGTGGGATTTTCTCCCAAGAAAGCTCATGCAATAAGAAAATTTGTGAGTCTTTAAGAGCCACAGTACTCCTTGCTTTTTTTTTTTTTTTTTTTTTTTTTTTTAACCAAACACTAACTATTTACCACAACGATAAGATAGGTGATTGCTAGCTGCAAAGCCAGCAAGTAAGGCAGAGGGTTGGCTGGGATATATATATACGGGGGGGGGGGGTTGCAGGCTGCCCCCAAATGCTGCAGCTGACCTATGGGGAGTCCAAAGGAAAACCTTCCAGTGATCTGTGCACGTGACATGCACACACCTGAGTTGGAATTGACATGAGCAATCACTTGAAGAAGAATACGGCAGTCTTTGGAAGGGAAGAACTTTGAGAATTCTAATTAGATTTCCATAAAAGAAAATGATAAAACCATGGCAGTACAAGGTTGTCTGCTGGGATAATTGTTCTTCTGCACTGGTACTATTTTCTTGAATGTAGCAGCAGTTACATCCTATAACACGCTATGTACAAATATACCATAACGACAGTACTTTATCTGTATACAATTATCGAAAATTTTCGTCAGTTTTCCCCCAGTAGTACATTGTAGAGAAACAGTATATGCATTTTGTTAACAGTGTGCAATCTTTACGGTGAAGACAGTAATCAATAACATTAACTTTAAAGCATTTACCTGTGTGTAAGTCTCCGATGACTAATGCAAACAGCAGTCTGTTGGTCTTGAGCAATGCATACCTTATGACGACTACATTTCATCTTTAAACATGGATCTTTAGCTGGATCTAAAGCTAAAACAATTGTAGAAAAATATTTTAAAACCCTTGTTTAGTAAGCATCCTAGAGTAATTAGCTGTTTAGCCTTTTTGCTTGTATGGCAGCTAATACAGTGAGGCTCTGATGCTCAGCTGGGACTCCTAGATGTTACCATCACATAAACAATAAAATAAATCTAATAAATTCTGTAACCTATTTAAATTGAATCATTCTTTGTTCACTGACTTTCCTATTTGTTCTCATTTATTTTTAAGATACAATCAGCTAAATTAACTGAATTACAATGGCAAGCATCAAATCACAACTCTTTTCAAGACCAGAACAAAGCAAATCACAGTACAATGATGTACAGATTTGGGTTGTGCAAATTTCTAAACCTTCATTGAAAGAAAGCAGATTCTCATGAAATATTACCATAAAAATGTGTAAAACATACTTAATTTCACATTTATAAATAATTTTATTTAAAAAATCCTCCTCTCATCCACATCTCACCAGCACACTTAAAAGGAGAATTATATGATGTTGAGACCCATGAGGACTTGTAGATGCCACTACTGATTGCTAAGTAGACTTTTAAAGCAAATAGCCACAAGCCAAAATGATGATAGCAAGAAGTTGCATCAGAAGGTATTTCTGAAGGAACACTATAGGACACCCCATTAGTTCACATTGGAGGTGAATTATTAAAAAACCTGAATATAACTCAGAAGAATGTGAAGGCTCAAGCCTTAACTTCTTTCTTCTACTGTGAAGGGCAGAGTGAGTGGGATTCATGAGTATGAACTTCAACTGCTTTTTCTGAATCCAGCTCACATATGGTTTGCTACTTTGTTAGCATTGCAAAAGTGATAGCTTGACTCTATTGACTAATATCACTATATCACTAACTGTACATCAACTGAGTATCTGGCGTTCACATTTAAATATGCATAAAGACATTAATAAAAGGAATTCTTAATGTTGATTCTTCTTAATGTGACTGATTTCTTAAAAATCAAATACATAATGAGCAAAATGAACAATTTAATGAACACTTTATTGTTCAGTCTTTCCAAGCATTGTATTATTGTATCTTTTTAAAAAAGCTATTTTGATTTTAATATATAGATATAGATATAGTGACATATCAAAAAACTACTTTAATGTCTGTGGCTCTAACTTAAATTCAAGCATTCTTCAGGTACTGTGGAATACATACATAGAAATTCATCAGAGAATGTTCATGAAACTTGATTTCTATGGTGCTTATCATAGCATCCAAATACATATTTAATCTGGAGAAAATTACTGTTCAATCAAATCCACCACATTGAAGAACCATGTGAAAAGTACAGCAAGGACAAGGCGTGCGCGCACACAATTTGGAGATGAAGCATGCAGAAAAATAAAAATGATTAGAGAAAAGCAGCTGTAAGGAGTATTAAGAGAAAATGTTTAAATTGATGCACTTGTATTCATTCATGTGTAGCTACACAGGTTCTTCAACAAACTAATGACTTTGACAAAGCATCCATTGCAAACCAGTTGAGAAATATGAAATGAAATTACCACAGACTCAGTGTCCAATGGAAGAGACCACCTTGAAGCCAGTAGAAGAAGAGAAGAATCAAAGCACAACTGGAGAGAAAGAGATATAGCACAGAGCACAAGCAGGGTGAGAGAAGACAACTTCACCATAATCATGTGGTAAGAACAGCAAAGAGTGGAGCAGGAATACAGAGCTGTATAGCTCTGATGGTTTAAAAAAAAAGAGCAGCTTTGCCAGTGAAGGGAGGATGCTGAGGAACAGAAATCAAGTCACAAGATGCAAAGAGATATTGTGAAATGAAACTTGGTTAAGAAAAACAAATGGAAAAAATATCTTATGTGTATATTTCAGTGACAATCCAAGCCATAAAGGAACTGTGATATAAAAATTTGGCTATTTGGTATTCAAGGTGTGTGGGTAATCAGTGTCCAGTACAGGTGGAGTTATTTCAGACACTATTTTTCATTAGTACTTGCTCTAGGTCAGGCAGCACTTTGGCAAGGCACAACTGTAGTCCTCATTCCATCACATTACCACCCAAAATACTTTTAGGACTAGATCTGCAAAGGAATTTAGGTACCTGACTGATACTTTAGGCAACCTAAATACCAAATCTGGATACTAAAAATCCCTCTGTAGCTGCTTCCTAACCCTGTAAGTGCCTTTACATAAATAATAAGTAGTAAAGACCGTGATAGTATAGATAAGTTTAAAAGTGAAATAAAAAATGAAAAATTAAAGAAAAAAAAGTAAGGTTTGCATTCATTTTAAAATCCTCTTTTCTTTTTCTGTCTCACATATGCTCTGCTTTAAAAACCTCTCCACCTAGCAGAAAATTCTTTAAATTTCATTTTTTTATTCCAAACTAACCCAATTTTTCTTGGAAAAAACTTTTTCTTCTCACAAAGCCATCATGTCCAAACACAAATATACCAAAACTGCAACTGCACCAAATGCATAGAATATGGGAAATGGAAGGCAGAGGGTGGAAAAATACAGTGATAAATATTACTGAGGTCTTTACTAATACTGTATATTGGGTCAGAGAGAGAGAGGGAGAGAATAATTCTATACCTTTTCACTCTCCTAGGACACCGAGGTTCCAGTGCCTATTCCCATTAAAATTTTAAGAATTTTATACAAAGTCTAACAGCTTCAACAGGAGAGACAAAGAGCCACACCAAAATACCCTATGTCCCCATGATTAGAGCATTCACATGTGAGGTGGGATGTTTGGTTTCAAGTACCTGCCACAAACTAGATGTGAGCCTGGGAGAGAGGAGGGTTGAACTTTGGCATACCCTAGATTAATGCTTTAACTACAGGGTACCAGAGGACCACAGGGTGCACCCTTACCACCTTGAATTTTTGCAAGAAAGGGCTCATCTGGTTCAGGTGCCTAAATCCAGGAGATGAATCACAGAGGTGAAGCCAAAATGGAGACAGGCTTAAACTCTCTTTATGGATTCTAATAGGCAACAGTGAATATGAAGTTAGGCAGAGCAACACTTAAGTCACCTTCCCAGCTCTACCTCTTAAGTTTTTTTTGTTTGTTTTTTTGTTTTGTTTTGTTTTGTTTTGTTTTGTTCCAGTAACCTACAACTGACTTTACTTTGGGATGCAGTGATACCACCTCCAATCTTAATCAAGTGGTCTTTATTTAACTTCAAACTGAAGCCTCAATACATGTGGAAAACCAGGAAAACCACACACAAGCAACTTAAAGACAGAAGCGATGGTAAAGATCATCATTTTAGAACTTTCAACCCTTGTAAGGTCTAACAAATCAGTGAATTCAATAGCAGATATATTGCACTGCAGTCTACCCTCAGACTTCATTCATTTTGAGAACAGTTTATATTCTAAACTAAGATGGTGAATGTAACAAATCAATAGACAACAGTGCTTATATTTCTGTCCACAAGCAAGCTGTACTGCAAAAGCAAGCTGTATACAAAAATTGTCTCAGCCCAATTACAACAGTCTCCTGAAGAGATTTTTATTATTGGAAATGATTGTGCATGATTATTAATTCATGCTCATTCACAGATTTTGTGATTGTGAAGAATACATTTAGGCTCTGTCTGAGTTCTGTTGAGGTACAGGTAATCCAGTACTCAGATATGGTGTTCTTTTAGCAATTGCTACTTATTAAAATAAATGAGGAGTTCTGTGGCACCCTAAAGACTAAAATTTATTTGGGCATAAGCTACCACAAACTAGAACCCATTTTGTCAGATGCAGGAAATGGAAACTTCAGTATACATACACACAGAAAGAAGGATCTGCACATTATGATGTGGAAAACCACTGTTAATGAGTTCATTTCAAACAGTGTGGATATCATCATGAAAAGGACAGATTACGAACAGGAAGTTAATAGGAAATTCTCCAACACCACATTCAACAAGCCACCACTCTCTGATCCCACTGTTGAGTACCAAAAGAAACATCATCATCTACTCAGGGAACTCCCTGAAGCAGCATAGGAACAAATTTTAACAGACACACCTTTAAAGCCCCAACCAGGGGTATTCTATCTGCTTCCATAAACCTGGGAATCCTGTGCCCCATCATCTCCAGCACTAGCACACTTGCAGCAGGATTGTCTGGCTATGTTGACTCTCTCCTCAGGCCCTAAGCTACCAGCATCTTCGAGACACCACAGACTTCCTGAAGAAACTACAATCCATTGGTGATCTTCCAGAAAACAACATCCTGGACACTATGGCTGTAGAAACTCTCTACAACAGCATCCCACACAAGGATGGTCTACAAGCCAACAATATCCCCAATGCCAATGGTATACCTGGTAGCTGAATTTTGTGATTTTGTCTTCACCCATGACTGTTTCATATTTGGAGATGATTTATACCTTTAAATCAGCAGCTATGCTATAGGTACCTGCATGCCCTCACAGTATGCCAACATTTTTATGGCCAGCTTAGACCAAGGCTTCCTCAGCTCTCATCCTCCAGTACTCCTCTTTTACTTGTGTTACACTAAGAACATTTTCATCATCCAGATACACAGAAAGGAAGCTCAAAAGTATTCCACTGGGATGTCAACAATTTGCATCCCCTGCCTTGGCCAGACCAAATGAGAGATCCATTTCCTGGACGTTACAATACAAAAAAGTGATGATGAAATACTATCCTATTCCAGAAACTACTAACCACGATGTCTATCTACATGCCTCCAGCTTTTATCTGGGACACATCACATGATCCATTGTCCACAGTCAAGCCCTAGGATACAGCCACACCTTGATGATCCCTCCAAAAGAGGCCAACACCTACAGGATCTCTATCAAGCATTCTTAAAACAACAAGACTCTCCTGGAGAAGTGAAGAAACAGACTGACAGAGCCATAGGGGTACCCAGAAGTCATTTACCATAGGAAAGGCCCAAAAGAGAAAGCAACAGAACAATACTGGTCATCAGCTACAGTGCAGACCCCAGTTCAAACCTCACCAAGGATCTACAATCTGTCCTGGAAGATGATCCCTCATTCTCTCAAGCCTTGGAAGGTAGACCAGTCCTAGCTTACAGGTAGACCCCCAACCTGAAGCAAATTCTCACCAGCACCTACACATCATAAATAGAAACACTAATCCAGAAACAAACCCCATTGCCAGCTCTGCCCACATATCTACTCAAGCGACATCATCACAGGACCTAACCAAACCAGCCACTCCATCAGGAGCTCAATCACCTGCATATCTACCCCATCACAAGATGGGGAGTAATATTAATATAGTAAGGTGGATAAAAAAAACTGGTTAAAAGGGGATACTACAGCAGACCATACTGAAGGGTGAACTGTCAAGCTGGAGAGAGGTCACCAGTGGAGTTCCTCAGGGATCGGTCATGGGGCCGATCTTATTTAACATTTCTGTTACTGACCTTGACACCAACTTTGGAGGCACTGCCAATACAGAGAAGGATTAGGATACCATACAGAAAGATCTGGATAATGTTGTAAATTGAAGTATCAGGAATAGGATGAAATTTAATAATGGGAAGTGCAAAGCCACATATTTAGGGACAAATAAGATTTTCCTTATAAGTTAGGGAGGCATAAGTTCAAATTGATGAAGAAGATGTCCTGGGATTACTGGGTGATCACAGAATGACTGTGAGCTGCCAATGCAATGTGGCCATGAAAACAGCTAATCCCAGTCCTAGGGTGCATCAAAAGAGCTATTTCAAGTAGAGATAGGGAGGTGTTAGTGCCATTACACAAGGCACTGCTGAAACCCCATCTGGAATACTAGATGTAGTTCTGATCCCCCATGTTTAAAATAAGATTAATTCAAACTGGAATAAGTGCAGAGTACGGCTACAAGGATGATCCAGAGAATGGAAAACTTACCTTATGAGAGGAGACTCAAGGAGCTTCATTTTTTTTATCCTAACCAAAAGAAGGTTGAGGAGAGATACAACTGCTCTCTAAAAATACTTCAGAGGTATCAATACCAGAGAGGGAGAGGAATTAGAGTACACCACTAATGTGGACGCAAAAACAAATGGATAAAGTTCCATCAGAAATTTAGGCTTGAAATTGATGTTTAGAAACCTATGTTTAGAGCAGAAAAGTTCTGGAATAGGCTTTCAAAGGAGCCGGGGGAGGGGGGGAACCATAATTGCCTTCAAAATCGAGCTTGATCAGTTTACATAAGGAATGGTGTAATGGGACAACCAACACTGGAAATTGACTGATCTTTGCTGCTGGTTCTGAGTTATTACAGAGAATGGTTTCTTGGGTAAGTGGCTGGTAAGACTTGCCCACATATTCAGTTTTAACTGATCACCATATTTAGGGCCAGGAAGGAATTTTCCCCCAGAGCAGATTGGATAGGACTCTGGGGGTTTTTCACCTTCCTCCACAGTGTGCGGAACGCTTCACCTGCTGGTGGATTCTCTGTATCTTAAAGTCTTTAAATCATGATTTGAGGACTTCAGTAACTCAGTCATAGGTTAGAGGCTTATTGCAGAGGCGGGTGGGTGAGGTTTTGTGGCCTGCATTGCGCAGAAGGTCAGACTAGATGTCTCTTCTGACCTTAGAATCTATGAGCCAACAATGCCTCTCTGCCACATACATTGAAAAAAACAAACTGCTTCTGTGCAAAAGAATAAATGGAAACATATTGGAAAAAGAGAATAGTATTGTTCAAAAACCAGAAGAGCACTTTAATCTCTCTAGACTTCTGGGAACAAACTTGAAAGTTACCATACTTCGGTTTAAAAAAAAAAAAAAAAAGCCTGAAGCATGAAATTGCAAAGCTGGAATTCATACGCAAACTTGCCACTATCAGATTGGGTTTGAATAGAGACTGGTAGTGACTAGCTCACTGTAAAGAGTAATTTTCCCTCTTTAAACATTCAAACTTTCTCATCAACTGCTGTAAATGGGCTGCATCCACACTATTTGAATTGACTTTGTTAATGCTGGTCCTCTTTAAAGTAATACAGCTCAACCATTTTTGCATGTATATACATACCTAACAGACAAAAGTTTCCACTTCATGCATCTGATGAAGTGGGTTCTAGTTTATGGAAGCTTATGCCAAGATAAATGTGTTAATGTTTTAAGGGACCACAGGACTCCTCATTTGATTTAGCTTAATCAGTCTACCATGGCTACCCCTCTGGTGGTTACTTTTTGTAATCCCCAAATGCAGACATTAAAATTTCAAAATATAGCATAAATTGCCTATATACAAAGATACTTTGTAGTTCCTTCTGATGTATTTCGCAGGGACCTAGCCCCTTGCAAATCAAATGTGCGCTTTTTTAATATCACTTTTTTTTGCACGTTGAACGACAAGTAAATATTGTTGCTTCATTTTACTTTCAAGATGATGACTTGAAAGGCAAACATTGATAATCACATTTCTTTATAGAGCAAACTGTTTTAACAACCACTAAACTAAAAACTCTCCCATGAAAAATAAACCTCCAGATAGAACTTTAGTAAGATCCTAGAAATATTTTGTGACTTACTACTAAAATTTAATTCACATTTAAGTCAATTAGCCCAACTAAGAATATCTAGTACACATGGTATGTGAATAGTTTTACCTATGAATATAAAGGAATGCTGAATGCTGCTGCGATTTTTGGACAGTAGGAATCAGATCCAAATAGATTTATAGCCCATTCCTGCTCCAAATTCTCAACTGGCAACTCCATAAATGAGTTTCAGTTGTCATGCATGTGTTTGTGTGTGGGAGAGAAAGAAAGAACATTGAAGAATCATTGTTCAAATGTCATTTCTCTTAAGAGTAGAACAATCTTCAAATATTTTGATTCATTACATTACTTTTCTCCTTCCTCTTCCATTTTCAAATGTGAGTGTGCTGTCAAACTTCTGGCTCTGTTTTTTACACAACACAGAAGTGCAACTCAATTATCATTTCATTCAAGAAAGCTTGTAGCTCATTCCCATCATATACACACAACCCTAAAAATCATAAAATTGTCACATATATTACACACACATCATACATAAATATTTTATATTTCCTTTGTATCAGTTGAGCATATTAAATTTTATATTAACTTAGTTAATGCAAGTATGATTGGCTTTCATTAGCATAATAAGTATAATACTGATAAACTATTAGGATTGGAAGGGACCTCAGGAAGTCATCTTGTCCAATCACCCACTTAAAGCAGGACCAATCCCAAACTAAATCATCCCAGCCAGGGCTCTGTCAGTCAGGCCTTAAAAATTTAACAGGATGGAAATTCCACCACCTTCCTAGGTAACCGATTCCAGGGCTTCACCACCCTCCCAGTGAAAGATTTTCCTACTATCCAACCTATACCTTCTCCACTCCACTTCAGCTTGAGATCTTTGCTCCTTTTCTGTCATCTGCCCCACCAAGAACAGCCTAGTTCCATCCTCCTTAGAACCCATCTTCAGACAGTTGAAGGGCATTATCAAATCCTCCCAACTTTTCTGTCCCACAGACTAAACAAACCTAGTCCTAGTTCCCTCAGCGTCTCCTCATAAGCCATGTGCTGCAGCCCCCAATCATTTCTGTTGCCCTCTGTTGGACTCTCTCCCATTTTTCCACATCGTCCTTGTACTGGGGACAAAAAGCAGGACAAAATGTTCTAAATGTCACCTCAACAGTGCTGAATAGAGGGGAATAATCAAATTCCTCCATCTGCCAGCAATGATCCAACTAATGCAGCCCAAAATGCTTTAAACCGTCTTAGCAATAAGGGCACCCTGTCAACTCATATCTAGCTTCTTGTCTACTATGACCCACAGGATCTTTTGTGCACAACTGCTGCCTACCCACACATTTGATTGTACTAGTATTATGATTTTTTGAGTCCCTTAGAGAGCTTTGACACTTATTGTTTAGCAAAGGGTGGCATTTGTACGTGCCTTTTTCCACCTCCATGAAAATACAGCCAACTTATAAACTCCTTAAAAATCTGAGTTTGCACTTGCTCACTAGAGACTTACCAGAGTTTAGCAGCTAGAAACTAAGATCCTATCTTCACTTAGCAGGCTCCACCCCCTAAGAGCTCCTACAAGTGATTGTACTGCACATTCATTTCTCCCACAGATCAACAAAACATACTTCTGCTCAAGGATTCAAGGTGAGGCTGGACTTTCCCTATAACAGCAGACCTGACTGATGTGGGATGGAGCTCTGCAACCATGCTCTCAATATCTCCCTCTTCTGGCATCCAAGCAGCATACCCAAGGAAGACACCTGACTCATTTGCACAGGGCACAAGAACCAGACTATGGGGAATGAAAATGAGTAGATTAGGTCAAGCAGTCTGGCAAGAACTGGACCACAGAAGATGCAGAGCGAGAAATTGTGAGGGGAGCTAGGAAGAAAGACAGAGATCGGAATCTGAACATGTAGAATGTAAGCTCAGACTTAAGCTAGGAGACAGCTAGTGAGAGAAATAAAGGGGAAGGAACACTGAAATCATATGAGGAGTTGTAGCATATGTGGGGTGGGGGACAATGAGACTGACTGAGTAAGGGGATTGGTAAATGGGAGGGGGATGCACAGTGGCAGCTGGAGGACAAATCTAAAAGAACTGCTGTGCAGGAGAAGAACAAGAACTGTCTAGCCAAAGACACTAAGACAAGTAGCCAGGGAAAAGTGAGTAGAACAGCTGAGAAAGGGGGAGTCTAGGACTAGCTAAATAAAAATACTGGGATGAAAAGTCCAAGAAATGGAGACTAGACCAGAGTAGGCAAGGAGAATACATCTGAGACAAAGAGAGGAAAGGGACTAGTGGTAGGGGCTAGACAGAATTGCAAAGCTTAGTGGAGGATCAGGCAGAAATGCCACAGACTACTAGACAGCAACCCCTCCACAGCCTGAATGGAACGCTTCCGGTTTTTGACACACATCATTCTTTTGATGCCGCCAGATATTCATGATATTCACTGACAAAAATGTATCCCTCATCTGCCTTAGGAAATAGTCCACACACAGGATGGACACCCTACTACTGCTATCACTCACTAAATTCAAGTGGCAAAAGTCTGCATGGTGGAACTAAAGGTCCAGAACTTGCTGATGACCCATGTATGTGTAAATTTCCGCTTTTTCTAGCTTGGTTTTTAAAAAAAGCTGGGGACGTTATACAGATGAAAAACTGCATTAAAAGAACATTATTAAAGTTGCAAAATCAAAGTAGGAAATGCCAAAACTAAGATTACCCATCGACCTTTACTCTGGCTGACCTGTACATATGCATTATTATATAGTCTTTAAATACACAACTGTGTATTAGTTTTTCCATTTCTGTGGGGGGGGGGGGGTAAACCATGCTTGCATATCAGTTTACTAAAAATAAGTTCATGTTCTATCTATTTGCCTACACAGTCAAAGTAAACTTTAAATTACAGTCAGAGTGGCTTTGTATTTTTGAGCTGCCAGGTGGTGTTAATGTAAGGCTGAGTAAGCAAGCAGCATGGAAACCAGAACCAGTCTGATAGTTAATTAGAAATCTGGCAGATGATTTTGTAGTACTAAATGTGATTAACTATACCTCTAAGTCATTGAGCTGACTTTCTTATTCCAAACCTTTCTTAACACCACATTCAACTATACAAACTTATAAAACCTATTATAAACAAAAGCAAGTAAAGTAATGGAACACACAATAATTCTGCAATACAGATGGAAAAGAACTCTTTAGGTAATTATGCATGCATATATCTAACTATCAATAAACAGTCTCCAGGTGCTTTATATTTCTACAACCATGAAAAAATATCCGTAACTATGCCTCGCCCAGCTATGTCACAGGCTTATGGGTTTGATATGGTTTGATTTAGGCCTTAATGGAAGACACTGAGCCATGGATAAACAATTCTTAAAACTTTACATATAAATTGAGAAATACTCACCAGAAAAACATAATTAATAGTACCTCCTGAAAGTCATTAATTTACCAAGACAAATGTGATTTACTTTCTGGTTCTCACACCTTCAGAAGGTATAAGGACATAGACTTCATTGTCAGGAAAAAAATTAAAGTTTTGCTCAGACAACAATTTGACTGAAAGTATATCTATGTTTGTAGAATTGTACAATGTTGTCACACTATGAATAAAACATTTCATTGAACTTGAAATGTATTTGAACTGCTAATTCAGAGCAAATACACTTATCTTAATTTACTGTTAAATAGGAAATTTTAAATCACAAAGCCAGGAAATTGTTTCATTTTCAAAGAGCAAAAGTCCATGGAGACTGTGTATGTTGTCAAAGTGCAAAAGCAACTTAAGCTTCATATGGGTTATGAAAGGCAACAGTAGGAAGTGTCCAAAGGGCTTAAAGTATTCATGGTGAAAATATGAATTCACCAAAGAATTTGATTCTAATAAAAAAAAAAGTTTGGTCTGATCCTTCTATTCAGACTACATAAACATGCACTCCAAGCATGAAGATAGCTGATCCAGGTCCCCACAGATTTTAATGTATAAAAACAGTTTGTAAAACCGAAGTTCAGTACATTCTGTTTTATAAAAAAGTAAGTTAATTTGGCCAACTCACAGCAAAAGTATTCAGATTTTGTGCACGTCTTACAGCCACTAAAACTCAGCCTCTAAATTGGTTTGCAATGAAATAAGAAGTCAGAAACTGGCTTTATTCCACCTGAAAGTTTCTGAAATTCAACAAACCAAACAAGGAGTCTTGTGGCATTTTCAAAGACAAATAAAATTCATTAATTGCATGAGCTTTCATGGGAGAAAATTCCATTTCATCAGATGCTTTGAAGTGGGATTTTCTTCCACAAAAGCTCATGCAATAAATAAACGTGTTAGTCTTTAAAAGTCACAGGGGACTTCTTGCTTGTTTTGCTGAACTAGACTAACACAGCTACCTCTTTGGAATTTGAAACTCAGAACCTTGATGCTATATGAAGCCATTCTAATTGGGGGGAGGGGAAACGCAAACCCATTTTGAACTTAACTGAAGGGGTTTGCACATCTATAACTGCAAAAAGAGTTGCATTCTAAGATAAGTAAAATGTTTCCTTACCTGGTAATTTTAACTATAATAAAGGGAAACCAGGACAGGCAATGAGTTGTTTTTTTCTGGTTCTTCTGTCAAACAGGCAGTGATGGCAAATGCAGAAGGAATTTCTCATCCCTCAACCCAGAGCATACTCTTCTGGTAGTTTTGTTTGTTTGTTTGGTTGGTTGGTTTGGGGTTGGTGTCCCAAAAGCGGAGGTTAGTTTGTGGATTCACTAGACACAGACAAAGGCCACTTAAAAGATGGTTGATATTTATTGAACACCTGGCTAGTATACTGAATAAGTCACCCTAAACACAGCAAAATATAAAGTGGCGAGAGCTTATGTCCCTTCAGCAACTGGAGACCCCTACATGGCTGTGGATGACCCCAAGGAGGTTTCCGAGGCATCTTTCTCATAAGGCCCATTTGGCAAGGTCCAACAGTCATAGGGGCTGTGCTAACATATAGCATTTTCTGCACTGAATAAGTAAGATTTTATCTTTATCATCATTGCTGAACTGTCCTAAAAAACTGCTGCCCAAATACCACACCAGTTGATGAACATACAGTGGGATACTGAAGCCATTCTGCAAAAATTCATCATGGGACATTTCAAATCAAACAAAGGCCACTGTCCTAATGAAAGGAGTCTTTCTGAGCAGAAGCAATTAGCAGCCATGTCAATGTTGAATATAGAATTGAATTCAGATGGACAAAGAGAATGAAGTGGGACATTCCATTCTCCATGCAGGAGCACTGAAACAAGATAAAGTAGTTTCCATTCCCAAGTCCACAGGCTTATGTAAGCATACCCTGAAAGCCCCATTCCGATTTAGAGTGCCAGGAATACTTTTTTTCTGCTGAGATTAGTCACAGAAGTATGGAAGCAGATCTCCAAGTTAAAGGGCATAATCTGGAAACCAGAGAAGATACTGGGTATTACCTTTTCTTTATGGAGATCTACAGGCCATAGACCAGAAAAGATGTCTGCAGGTTTACTGTTTCTGTCAGAAAGACAAATATGGAATTAGAAAGACAGAAACAGGAAAAAAAGATGGAACTGAGGTTTCCAAAGGCATTGAGTTCTGCAGCTTCTTTCAAGTGAGCAATCATGGAACTAACCAAGTATGGGCTCATGGGATGAGGCATCGAACTCCAAGGTAATCAGTGGAAAAACATGTTGTCCAAGAACTCCCACAAAAGTTTTAAATTTGTGGGAGGGGGTTCCATTGCTCAGAGGTTGCAAGAATTGCATGAGGAACAAAGGTCAGTCAAGTTCTGAAATCAACTAGCTATTTTACCCTAAAGTTGAAGCACAACGTTGAGAACACTGTGTCAAAACTATATTCCTGAGCCCAATCATAAGTCAAAAGTTTAATTTCAAGGGTTGCTGTGGAGCATGGGAACTTGGTGCTGTTGGGCAATCTTGGTAGGTAAAATAGATCTGCATAACATGACCTTCTTGATCAGACTGTGTCTATTACGCTCAGCTGTGTTTTCTTCTCCTCTTCTTTTCTCCACTCTCCAGAAGAAAGCAACAGAAGAAAAGGTAAAGGCTCACTCCACACAGCTAATTGACAGTGCATAGATAATACCTACACACGTTACAGAAGCCAAGAATCTGATTTGATCCATCCCACTCCCAAAATAAGTGACGTAACATAGCTGAAAGATGTGTCAATTTCCTATAGAAACATTTCCTGAAATGAAGCTTTGTCCTATTCAGCCAATTGAGTTTGGGCACAAATGACATTGGTGGGCTTTAGCTTCTTCTATGTCCTTTAGAACAGATGCATCTCATTTCTTGCAAATCTTCTGTGAGTTGAGGTATTCGGTCACCCTCACATTGATCACCATTAAGGCTAAGAGTCTGCTACACAGCTTTAGCTGCTGGGTTCCCTCATCCATTAAAAGAAGCCATTTCTCTCCTACTGAATTGCAATGAGAGTGCCTTCCCCCCCACCACTAGGAGCCAGTACTTATATTTACAGCTTTCCTGCTAGCCTGCTATGAGGAGGAGGAGAATTCTGAAATGCAGTTGAATCAAAAGGGAAAAAATCTTGATAAAAGAATTGAAATATCTCAAGGGACCCGACAAGGCTCGGCTGGAAAACTGATTGGATTTTGTGATTCTCAGAGAAGATAAGTTCCAGAAGGGTAGCCAGGTTAATCTGTAGGTAGGAGGGAAAAAACCAAAACAAAAAACAAACAGGAAAAAAACCCAGAAACCAAAGAAAGTCCTGTGCTACCTTAAAGCAGTCAACCACTGTGTCAGACACGTTACTGTATCACCACACAGCCGTAGATGTGTCACAGAAAGCTGGGGAGATGACTGGATTTGGCCAGAAGGGAATGGGCTGGTGCATCCTGTAGGGTTGCATCATGTTGCCAAGTGTGTCACAACTCGCAAAAGACTGAGAACCACTGCCTTAAAGATTAACAGATTGCTTGAGGCATAAGCTTTCGTGGTCTGCAACCCCTCATATCGTGGGTCGCAGCCTACAAAAGCTTATGGTCAAATAAATTGGTTAGTCTTTAAGGTGCCACGGGACTTTCATTATTTAAAAAGATAGAAACCTCTCTTGCAGATAAACATTTCTATTCACTTATAGAAGAATTATTGTGGTACACACGCACGCATGCACTCCCCCACTTCCCTGATTATTAGCCAAGTTAATGGACAGGATACTATCTAGACTGGAGGTGACATTAAACTGGAAGTGGAATGGAATCAAAGGCCTTTATGAAGGCACTGGGAAAAGAGGATAAGAAGGCACATTTCCACTGAGTTGCATTGAGGCAAGAAAGTATGCATAGCTAACCATTGCCATGACAACTCAGTCCTAAGTACTGATTACTAAATAACAGAGTGTATTTTATGTAATTAGTTGTCTAACTTGTGAGTTTTGTTTATCTCATTTTGATTTCTCAGCTTGACGCATGCTTTTTTTGTTTCTTTTTTTTTTTTTCCTTTCTTTGTTATTGTGTCAATCTCTTTTATTAGCCCCAGTTAGAAGAATAGTTCTATGGAAAAAGTATAAAGGGTAAAATCACCTGATTTGACCTGCTTGTGCAGCAAGCTATACTAAAAACATATGAGAAGAGTGATACCTGGGGACTCCATTCTGCCATGAAAACAACAGAACAGAAGTGGTGGAAGCAACATAAGTTTAAAAAAAAGCACTATTACAGGCAAATCTGGCACAAGTGGTAAATGTCTGACAGGACATGAAATCTTTCTAGTTCTGGCTTTTACAGACTGATGGAGGATGCCTCTAAGATCAGGTATACTATTATGCAGATAAATCATAACAACATGATGTAAATAATATCGCCAAACAGCACAGCCCAACACCACATGACAGTGTGCTCAGTTATATTTTTGAAAACAGCAGTTTACAACTTCTTTGAGTGAGGGCCCCCCAGTTAACAGTAGGTAAGATGTGCATCCTCCACATCCCCTCCTGCCCTGCCCCATCCCCTCATGGCCCATAAACATACACAACCCCCTATAAACACAGATAATACAAGTACCACTAAATTACATAATCATAAATTACTCTTACTTGAGTAAGAATTTAAGCTTTCCCTGGGACAGCTGCTACCACAATTCCCATGTGGCCCTGCTTTTCTAATTCCTCCTGGACTGAGGGTAGTGGAGGCAGACTCAGGCAGTTTGGCTGGAGCTACTGCAAACACTTACCAGCATGAGACTGCTCCTTTCCATCCAGGCACCTGGGGGAGGAGAGTCTTCTACTTTGCTCTGGCTGCAGTGGAGCTCAGGATTGCTGCTCCCCTGGAGGGGGGGGAGTCGGTGCTGCTCTGGCCAGCACAGAGTTCGAGGCTGCTTTGCCCAGCATGGAGTTCAGAAACTAATGACCCCAATATTAATGTAGCCTCATGGACACCGTAGAATCGTTGGTGCCCCTTCCCCCCCAGAAGATCCTGCCACTTATTTTGGAAAATGCTGATCTAAAACTTGCTTGGAGAGTGGTATGTGGCGTTGCATTCTGAATGTGCTTTTTTGGCAGATATCCTATTGTTAATGTACTTATCTTACCACACAGAACCATCTAAGGCAAATATCTCTTCTTTTTGCCAATATAGTAACTCACCAAACTCAAGGCTAATATGCAAGTGCTTTTGGAAACTGGAATTCTAGCAGCAACAAAATTGTTTGTTGAACAGAGATTGAAAATAAGATTTCTGTACAAGCACTTCTTTTTCTTTTACTTGGCACAGATACTAGGGAAATCCTAGAATCACAGAAATATGGGGCTGAAAAAGAGACCTTGAGAGATTATATAGTCCAGGCCACTTCATTGATGAGAAGAAAGTAAACCTACACATCCCCAATAGGTATTTGCTCAATCTTTTCCTTAAGGAAAATGCCACAGACAGGGATTCTATAACCTCACATGGAAACCTATATCATAGCTTAAATATTCATATAGTTTTTTTCCCTAAGAACTAACCTAAATCTCCCTGTTTGTAGATTAAGCCCATTACTTCTTCTATCTTCTGTGAACATAAACACCACCACCATCCTCTCTACACAGCCCTGAAAATATTTGAAGACAATTAGGTCTACCCTCACAGTTTTCTATTCTCAAAATGAAATTATGCTCAACTATAAATATTGTCAAAAATAAAGTTAGTTGAAGCTACAGGTTAAGCACTGTTTAAAATTACATCAATTGCAGCAGGGGCCTAACCACGGATTTCACTATACTAATTTACACAAGCAAGCTTGACACTTTTAGCTTTAGACTTTTCATGTTCTTTAATAATGATAATTCTAGCGTTCACATAGTATGTTTTTACTTATTCAGGGTGCTGTCACAGTCACTACAGAGCCCATCTGTGTTGTTATTATGTATGTATTATCTCTGTTTTACAGATAAGGGAAGAGAACCCAGCACAAAAAAGTCACTGAAAGAACTGGAGTTAAGTTATCTTTGCTTCCTGTGTCTTATTGCTCAGTTCCCTAAACCAATGTTTCTCAACCACTGTGTCAGGACACAGTGCATTGCCACATAGTGACAACTATGTCGTGGACATCTGGGAAGGTGGCCTAAAATGGCCTGAGGAGAGTGCACTCATGTGTCCTGTAGGGTCACAATACACCACCAAGTGTGTCGTGACCCATGAAAAGTTGAGAACCACTGCTCTAGACACTGCCACCTCTTTAGGTATTTATGCCAAAAATCTTCCTTTCAGAAGAATGATGCAACTTTACAATAGGAACTGTAAATGTAAAAATAATGCAGTGTCTTGGAAAGAATAATACTCGCCATACTGAAAAATAAGGACTTTTAATGATTAATCATTTCCGTCATCTTTCAGCCTCCAATTAATATAATCTGTTTTATAAAACAGTATCTTTCAAACTAATCACCTAACAGGTATATTTCATTATCATTTATGATGGTTTCATTGACTGCCACAAATCTACCTGTAGTAAGATTCCTCTGCCCCCGCATCCCTACCCTGAGTAATTTAAACAATGACAACAGAAGTGATTACTCGTTTGCTGACAGTCACAGTCTAATTCAGGTACTTAATGCATTGTTAGACATCCCCATCTGTAAGTCTAATCAGTTACAAATTAAAACTCATAATTGCTATTTAATAAAGCACTACAGATCTGTCAAATATACATGTTATTCTGTTAGTAAACTGTTATTTAATCCTGTATCATATTTTAACATATAAAGCATGGCTCTGTGATTCTATAAAACTAACAGCTGATGTCCCAATTCTGAAAAGTTTGAGACCAAATCTTATCAGTATACAAGCAAATACACACATACATTTTTAACCAGGAATCCTGCTAACTCAATCCAAATTATGAGGATCAAGAGGAGTACATTCTGGCCCATATATCATGAATAATGAAATCTGCAATTAGACCAATTTTGATGAGAAATATAAAAACAAGTTTCCATATATACCTATGTTGGATCTACAGTGATATTAGTAGTAAGGGATAGAGAAAAATTGAGCTTTGTTAAGAATATAAACGAGAGACTCAATCCATACTGGAAACAGGACTACTGAGTTAGGTTTTTCACACAGTTGTTTTCCCAAAGTAGAACTCCACTTAAAGTAAATTGTCTAGACAAGTGTATTTTTAAAACACACATGCATACACAAAAATCTGTTCTATTGTGTGGAATAGTTATCAAAACAACAAATGACAAAGACACCAAAATATTTTCCCAACATTTCTAGCACTTGAAATTTCCCTGTGTGGAGGCTAAAATTTACTAAATCAAATCCCTTCATTAAAAACTAAAAAGGCCCATGTCTCTTGCTTTCTCTACGGAGTCCTGTATAAACAGCAAGATGGAGAATTTAAATTAATGCAATTCGAATACAATCAAATTAGAAGGGAGTGTATAAGGAGTTTATGGCTCTCACGCACAGGTAAACTTGAGAGATCTATTTAATCATTTGGTTTTTGATTAAGAGGCATCTAGAGAAAATAGTAATATAAAGAATGTTGCCAGAACAAAAAGCATAAGAGATTCAAAAGCCTAATCACTATAGACAAAATGTGTCTTGCTCTGTAACCTCATTTTGTTCATCACACTGAATTGCACCAATTTTCAGTGTAAATAACACAAACTTTACCCTGTAGTTTCTGATCCTGGGAAGTGATTAACTTAAATTGTTATGTGACTAATATGTACACATGATTCCAGAACAAAAAACAGTACAAATCTTCCTTTTTTATTTAGTTTCATATTCTGGACTTCACTCAACCCAAAGTCCTATGCATTATGCAGACCATGGACAAAGTTCATAGCAGGGATCTATCTTGCAGCTCTGCTTCTCCTCCCCAGTTACTATTTTCTTCTTATTATCCCTACACAATACAATCCAATTGATAAAATATACTTTGTGGCATTTTTACATAAATTTAAGTTTAAGTATATGTTTTCAGAGGGAAGCTACAGATCATAACAGCTCGGTCTGGAGCATCTGAGGCATTAGATATTAAGATCAGGTCTACTCTACAAACTTTTTCCATCATAGTTTTGTCACTTGAGAGAAATTATGGGAGAGGAGAGAGGAATCATAGTGTAACTGCCCATGCATATGCAGAATCTGGCAAGAGAGTCCTCTTTGCTGGCATAGCTTATATAATTCAGGGAGATGGCTTAACTAGACCTGCAAAACAACATATTTTGCAGGTGTAAGCAAATTAGGGAACTTTGTTTTTACAGCTATACCACCAAAGACTCTGAAATGTAGACTAAACCTTACAACTGGATGGAATATAAGTTGAATTTTAGACATCTAGGAAAAACAGAGTATTAGTGTTGGGGAAGGAATGAACTCACACCCCACATATACAGAGTCAAATTCTGGAGAGGCACAATTTATTTAATTGGGCAAGAAAGTGAATTTGAATTGTGTTTCCCCTCCCCAGTAACTTCTGACACCAAAGCTATGTCTACACTAGCCATGTCGGTTTGAATTACTCAATTCGAATTGGTCAATTTGAACTAATAATTATTAGTTCGAATTGATTGAATTCTAATTGACATAGCTAGACTAGAAACTCCAATTCGAACTGGCATGTCCAGGGACTGGACTTGCCAATTCGAATTGGAGGGGGACACCATGTTAGGTGTGGCAAGATGGCCATCTAATACGGCCATGGCCACTGCCACAGCCAATCCCCTGCCAGGCTCTGCCACTCTGAGCCGGGCACAGGGAAAAGCATCCCTTGCCCAGCTCCAGCCGCAGTTCCCAGCAGGTAGCCAGCGCTGGAGAAGCCACCCACTGGGTGCCTTGCGGGCTGGCGGCCAGCGGGGGAGAAGCCGCCTGCCAGGGGTGCTTTCCAGGCGGGCAGCCAGCACAGCAGAAGCCACCTGCTGAAGTGCCTTGCCAGCAGGCGGCCAAGCTGCAACAAGCCGCCTGCCGGGGTGTCTTGCCAGCGGGCGGCGAGCAGGGCTGGAACAGGGTTTGGTGTCCCTGTCCCAAGCTGGTGACAAGAACCTCCTTGCTCCCCCCACCCCCATGTGGCTGGGCGGTGAAGGCAACCTTGGGGCTGCTGCCCCAGGTGCTGAAGGGATGGTCTTCTTCCCATGGTGCATGGCACCCTAGGAGGAAGTTCATCCCTTGTCAATTTGAACTCTGAGTTCAAACTGACATGGCAAGACTGGGTAAATTCGAACTCCTCAGTTCAAATTGACCCTGACTTCAATGTCAAACAAAGGTTTGATGAATTCGAAGTCAGCTTTCATCAGTTCGAAGTGAGGAGTGCCTCACTTTGAATTGATGAAATTGGGCATGTCCAGGGTCTTAATAGATTTCAAATTGATAGTCACCAATTCAAATTCTGCTGTAAGTGTAGACACACTCCAAATGTCTGCTTCATGTCAATCCACATCATGTTATGCCACTACATCTTTTAATGACAAACCAACTCTTTTTTGAGGATTCTGATAAAAGCAGGAGCTATAAAATAATTAACACTGCTTAGCATAAAAATGTCATCAGTATTGAGATCCCTTTGAGATGAACAGCAACAGTTTACCTCTCTCTCATAACTGTTTACTGAAAATACAAGCAGAAAACCATCCACTTGTATTAGGATAAAACTTTGTAGATTTTTGTAATCATGAAAGCTCCCAAGTGCAAAAGAATTGAAAGCTTAGATTCTAGAGCACAATTATATGGCTATTAAAAGTGGGCCATGGATTTTTCAGTGTAGGGGAAGGCTCTATATTAAGACAATATGTTTCTTAAGACTTGCCAGAACAGATACCTTTGTGTTTATAGACTGTATCAGTTGAATTTTCAGGGCCTGAGTGAGAGAAAGCCAGCTTCTAAACACTGCTCTGATCTGACCTATATTAAGAACTGATTGGATTCCAGATATTAGCTACAGACTTATTTCATTAATTTGGTTTCAAGATGCTCTATAAAAACACACATTAAAGATGCAAGAAATGATATACACATATCACAACCACAGAAACAACTATTAAACAAATCTATGTTGATTTCTTCAAAACATTGTTTTTTGAACTGAAATATGTAAAAATAGTCTGTAAAATAAAGATGTGTTGCTGTGCTAAGTCGCTGAGAAAACATGTAACCTAATTAGGGGCATCTGGATTTTTTTTTGGTTTTATTCTAGTTTTCTTTAAAGATAGATTTAGCTCTGTCACCACTATATCTCAGGAAAACTACTGTATTCCATCATTGATTGAATTATTACTAATGGATCATTTATTTATCATTCAACACTTGACAGGGTAACACAACAGGGGTTACCCATCATCTCCCCTATAATCCAATTTCTTGTAGAGCTCCTGGCAGTGCATTATCCAGGATACTGTTGTTATCTGGGGTGTAATAGGATCAAGACTAGTAAGACGTAATATAGGAATCATCTTTACACAGCTCTGTAGCTGAAACCTCACTGAAAAAGCTTACCGTCTTAAAAAAAAACCTGAAAGCAGTCAAGCACCTCAAGAGGTTCCCAACACCATCTCCTAGCAATGGGACAGGATCAGGCAAAACATTTTCAGATTGTACTCTTAAATAAACCATTTTTTCAAACGTTCATCATGATTCAGAGACAAGCAAAATAAGAACAAATTATACTTTATAACATATGATATATAATACTTTATAAACTTACAAAGTTTGCAAATGATATCAAGCTGGGAAGGTTGCAAGTACTTTGAAGGATAGGATCACAGTTCAAAATGATTTTGACAAACTGTTGAAATAGTCTGAGATAAACAGAATGAAATTCAATAAAAGATAAGTGCCAAGTACTCCACTTAGAGTTTACAAACTCATAGCACGCATAAAAAATGGGTAATGACTGCCTACAAAGGAGTAGTACAGAAAGGTATCTGGGTGTAATAGTAGATTACAAGGTAAATATGAGTCAGCAGTGTAATACTGTTGCAAACAAAACAAAACAAAATGTCATTCTGGGGTGTATTAACAAGCACATTGTGAGTAAGACATACAAAGTGATTCTCTTACTCTACACTGCACTAATTAGGCCTCAACTTGAGTACTGTGTCCAGTTTTGGGCACCTCATTCCAAAAATGATGGAACTGGAAAACTGGAGAAAGTCCAGAGGAGGACAACAAAAATTATTAGAACATTTGACCTGTGACAGAAGATTGGAAGAGCTGGGTTTGTTTAGTCTAGGAAAAAAGGAGATAGCGGGGACATGATAACAGTTTTCAATTACCTAAAGGTTGTTATGAGGAAGGAGAAAAATTATTCTCCTTAATCACAGATGATAGAACAAGAAGCAACGGGCTTAAATTACAGCAAGGGAGGGTCAGCCTAGACATTAGGAAAAAGATTCCTAATGGCCAGGGTGATTAAACACTGGAATAAGTTGCCTCAGCAGGTTGTGGAATCTCCTACTGTGCAGGTTTTAAAAGAGCAGTTTGGACAAACACGAGTCAGAGATGGTTTAATGAGGGTATTTGGTCTTGCCATGAGTGCAGGGAACTGGACTTGATGACCTGTCACGGTCCCGTCCAGTTTCTATGATTCTACCATTCAAAAGAAACAATCTATTTTGGAGGATCATTAGCACCTTAGTTTAACTTCTCAGCTTTTGAAAGGGTGGTCTAACAGCCTTCTCAGCTTTGTTTGCCCATGCTTCCAATTCCTTTGAAAATATGTCCCCCCTCCCCCCGCCGCCAGTTGGCATATCTATAAAGGTGAGAATCCTTTTGGAACTAAGAGGCTCACAGAATGTGAATTGAGAACAGCCCCATGGTGAAACAAAGAAAAGAGGGAAAAAAAGCTGGAGAAACTCATTCCTTAGATTAGTTTACCAAGGAAAACAGTCAACGAGTCCTGTGGCACTTTTAAAGACTAATAAATTTATTTATTGCACGAGCTTTTGTGGGAGAAAAATCACAACCCCTACGTCAGATTTCTACAGCACATCATCAAGGATTTAAAGCCTATTCTACAAGACGATTTCTCAGTCTATCAAATTTTGGGAGACAGACCTTTCCTCACTTAAGACAGCTTCCCAACCTTAAGCAGATAGTCACCAGCAACTACAGCCTTAAAAATAGAAACATTAAAGCAGGCATGTATCCCTGCTACAAACCACGCTGTCAACTGTGCCCATGTCACAGGACCTAATCAAACCTGCTACTCCATCAAGGGCTCATTCACCTGCACATCTACTAATATGATTTATGCCATCATGTGCCAGAAATGCTCTCCTACCTAATATATTGAACAAACTGGACAGTCTCTGTGCAAAAGAATAAACGGACAAGTATGCTATTAGAAATGACTATTAAAAAAACCAATACAAGAACACTTAAATCTCCCTGCTTACTCCATTAATGATTTGTTAATAGCTGTGCTCAACCAAATGGATAACAAAACAAAGCTTCAAAGAAAAACTACAGAATTGAAATCCATGTGCAAATCTGTGTGTGAAGTCAGAACTAAACAAGGGACTATGGATTCTTTTCTCATTACAATAGGTGAGCTCACCTTCCTTTATTTTCTGATCCCCAGTGTTTGAATCTCAACTACTGCACTGATTCGCTGTAACAATCTGACCTGATTCTGTAACTTACACTTCCCTGCATTTGTTATCCTCACTTTCTCTAAGTTCACCATCTTCATGGGAGACTGCACAAGGAGCTGACCAGGCACTGAGGACCGTAAGGAGCAGAATGCAGCAGTAGCTGCAGCAGTGCTTCAGGGGCCAAGGAGCCAGTGATGGACAGTGGCTGGACTCCAGCAGTGAGACTGCATGAGACTGGGGCTGCAGGGAAGTGGCCCAAGACATCGGGAGGAACTGGTGAGGAGTGACTGGGGGGAGGTGGAAGTCTTCAGTGGAGGCACATAGAGTCCCTGGACTGGGGCCTAGAGAAGTGGGCAGACCAAGGCCTTCCTTGCTCCCCACAATATGTCAGAAGTGGCACAGATGCCATGGATTGCACAGGCTGGCAGGCCATTTACTCTAATTTGTGGCCAGGAGGGAAGCCAGCTGTACTTGATGCCAGAAGGGGTGGACTAACAGGTTTGGCAAGAGGGCCAAGACCCAAGGAGGGACTCAGGAGCAGAATGCAGTGTGGAAAGAGGTGAAACACAGATCCTCTGGAGGTGAACCACGTGATTATTCCCCAATAAGACCAGCAGGAGGCACTCCAAGTGGGTCATGTGCTGTGAGCACCTTACATTAAGCCTACAGTAAAGCAAATTTCATTTGCTTATATATAGCATGAATGTATACATATATACTGTATTAATACAGATTTACAGATCCTAGCATGCAAATTTATTGTCTTGTAGGACAGGGGTAAATCATGCATACAAATTATGCATCAAAGTGATGAAATACAAATACAGTAAAACACAACATTTTGTCTAGGGCCAACCCTGCTTTTCTTAGGCTTGTACTGCAAGCACTCACCCATTCATCTGGGATAGACATGGCAGAAATGAAGGAGTTTATTTGATTATTTTGAATAAGTCTGAATGATAAATTGATAATGGATTGTATGATGAATCAATTAGTCATTCATTCTCTCTTTGGAGCTAACTTCTCAGTAAACAAGAGAAATGACATAACAAGCAGTAACAGGAGACAATCAAATGAAAAATAATGTAATCTTTTCCTGGAGATTGATGTTCAGTATGTCCGCTAGACAATATTTGGATTCTGGCAACTTCTTTAGGGGGTTCCAAAGGGCTCTTCAAACCTTTTCATAAATTCCTGAAAGGTCTTGGAAATTGTTTGTGTAGGAAGCAGTGAGGCATTCCTTCCCTGTTAGGAGATGAAGATGACTTTCCAGGCAGAGGTGAGATCACTTCTGTCTGAGAGTCCTGTTCCTTTTGTACATCTTCCAGTACCAGAGAAGCATGTGGTACCATGCATACTGTACTATAAGATGTTTTGCAGGAGCCTGTGATTGATATGGTATAAGTGATTTCTGTTAGTTGATGAAACTGGTCACTATAGAGGAACTGTGGGTCTCAGAAATCCCACTGGGGAAGGAATACAGGAAGGGACCCTAATGATATTCATAATTCCTTGGCAAGAGCTTGCAAACAGTGGGACTGAAAACAGGAGGCTCTGAGAGGGAAGGAGCTGGTGAAACCCTGAGAAAGAAGTGAAGGCGATCCCCTAGCTGAAGAAGCAAGGGAGAGAGCAAAGCTTGGGTGAGTGAATTGCTAACTGTGTGTTTGTGTCCTTCCCTACAGGTGATTTCTGTTAGTTGTCAGTTACTGTGGAAACTGGGACTGTGATTGTCTGGAGGCAGTTTGTACCATTGTTCCCTGCTCACCATTGATCACCAGCTTCAATAAGCCTTGTGATCACCCTTCCCCTGTGTGCTTAACGACAGGCAAGGGCCAACCTAGGCAGAGAAGGTTTAAAAGCCAGTCGCTGAGCAACCAGGGGGAGCTTGCGAACAGGGGGACTGAAAACAGGAGAGATTGAGAGGGCGTTAGGGGAGGAGTGGAGAGGCCACAATGGTGAAGAGGAGCCGCACTGCTTGTGCCAGCACCCCTTCCGTCTCCTCCACCTGTGCCTGTAGCCAGACAGACATCCTGAGCACAGATATCTCTACTCAGATCCTGGTGTGGACTTGTAGGGACTGTGGCCTGCATTTCCCTGTCACAGACAGACAATCAGGTTGGGAAGATGAATCAATGTGACAGGTGCCTTCTGGTGGAATCTCTCAGGAGGCAGGTGGGAGAGTTACAGGAGGAGGTGTCTAGCTCAGGAGTATCCATGCCCTGGAGAAGTTACTTGATGGCATCCATGAGGAGACATGCAAGGAGGAGTATACTATCCAGGTGCCAAAAGACTACTGCCACACCACTGGAAAAGGATGGGATGCCCATGGCAGAGGGAAGACACTGGCAGCTGGTTACCTCTGGCACCAGACCATGCTCCACCCCTGCTTCCATCCCTCCCCTCATTGTGGTGCAGAATCGTTACATGGCACTAGAGATGATGGATGAGGTGGAAGAGGAGTCGTCATGCTCCCCTGAGGCTGAGAGGATCACATACACCAAAGTCAAGAGGAAACATAGGGTTGTGCTTTTCTGAAGTCTTATTGTCTGGAGCTGCAGATTAAGCAGCAAGTGACTGAAGATGCCTGCTACATAAAGACCAATGTACCAGGGGGAGGGGTCCCTGGGAGCTAAAATACCCTCTGTAACTGTGAGCTCCAGTCTAGTCTCCCTGTGCTCCCTGCATCAGTCAATAAAAGTGAAACAGACCTTACATTTAGCAGGATTGATGGAGTCCCCTAAACCAGTGGTTCCCAACATTTTCTCTGCAATGGCATGCCTTGCTGCCTTTAATTAATTTGAGTCACACCACTGTATAGTTTCCAAATGAACTCATGAATATTCATGAGCCAATGAGCCAATCCAGAGTGCTTTGAGTAGTTTTTCAAAACATTTTGTGGCACAGCTCCTCAGACCTGACGGTGCACCTGTGTGCCATGGCACACTGCTGAAAGTTTCATTGTTCTGGGGAAAGACACACAGGTCTTAGACTCTGGTCTGCCTACCCAACAAATTATGCCCCAACACAAAAGGCCAAAGAAGAACAGGAAAAGAAGGCACCAACCCCTTCACCCCTGCAAACACCACCAAATAAAGTGAAACAAAAAGAGAAAACAAATAGATAAAAGCTGCTAAAACAAGCCAGTAAAACAATATTTCACAAATTTAAGGCAGGAAGATGAGGACAGTAGGCACCAGAACTTTCCTCTCAAGCTGCCAGAAGCTGAGAAAGAACTGGGTGACAATGGGTTTGCATCTCCCCATATGCTCTCATTTAGAGCACTAAGTGCTCTTCTGCACAAGTGTCAGCAAGTGAATACTACTTCATGATCTCAGGTCAAGAGGGCACAGTTGGGCACATCCTATGGTGGAGCACCAATAGAGATGCACTCAAAGAACATGTCTTTGTTTCTCACGTGAGGTGAATTTGGGTAAAGTACTAGACAGCTATCAGTACTTGTGTGTTTTAGCCAGCATACTCAGTGCAAAGGGGAAGTTTATCAGTGTAAATGAACACCTCGGGGCTTGTTTACATGGCATGACAAAGCACACCATAGGTGTGTGACTGAAAGTGCACTGTGTTTATAATGGGGCCACATTAATGGCAACTGGGAACTGTTCAGACCACATCAGCAGGATCTACACAGGACAGACAGCAATATATTAGAGAGCTTTACAAAGCACATCCTTCTAATGCACTCTGCCAGTGCTGTGTAAACGAATACTTAGGTGTTAGTTTACATCTTAAGACGACCACCTAGTTTGTGAAGAAAACACCAATAATTTAAGGCCAGAGGTTTGTGGCAGGATGGCTAGGAGGAACATAAAAGGTGTTATGCAATACACAAGCAAGACCCCAGGCTATTTACAATGAAGACATAACTTTAGCAATTTTCATCTGCGGAACTCTCATATGATTTTCAAACATAATTTCAAAGTGGACTTCAGCAATTCCATGCAGTGTGCATTCAGCTAATAAGTTAAAATTGTAAATGAGTGGAGAGGGATGCATTTAGCACTTTCTTCCTGTCACATGCACATGTGCATATACACTCTCAGTAAGCCAGACCAGCCTAGTGACATGCGCTGTTACAACTGGCTCCAGCTAGTTCTAGCCTGCTGTGCAAGCAGCTGCCTTTTTATTCACTAATAAATATTTTTGTTTTATCGTCGTGAGTCTCATTTCTGACAAAACAGAAAGTATACATTTTTGAAACCATCTTCCAGGGTGAAAACAAATATACTACTCTATGCCAGCATCTAAATTTTTCTGAATACCACGCTGGGAAGAAATTTTGCTTTTGTGAGGGAACATAATAGACAATTATTTCAACACCATAAACACTTCCAATTTCTGAAATGATATGGAGTCAGTAGCAAGACTGGATTCAATATTCCTCTGTTAGCAGGTAAAATTATTGTGTATCCCTGATTTATACCCAATGAGCACTTTGACAGTGCTGTCAAACACTAACAGTCCTAAGAGCATGTGACTGTCACCAAGCTTTCCCCATGATTAAAGCCCCATATATTCTGTGATTACCTGTTGGAGAACTGATGGTTATTTCAAGACATTTCCTTAATTAATAGAAATTAAAATAAATTGGAGCATGCTGTCCAATATTTTGACAGAACTCCACCCCACTCTAGTAACTAGAATGAGGGGCTACTCTAGTATCAGAACTGTCACTTATAGATATGAAGCACAGATTGCTCCAAAAGTAAATAGAAAAGAAAAAAGTGAAAGGCAGTGAAAAAAATAGGTAGAAATGAAATGAGCAATGTCAAGAAAAGGAGGCAACTGAGAGACAAGAGAAGAGGAAAGGAAAGGAGGATGACTTTGTAATTACAGGTTAGTAAACCTGCCCAGAAGAAGAAACCACAAGCCTGTACTCAAACATTTATCTTTAATTAGAGGAAAAAATATGAATCAACTTTCCAGGTGTTTGGGTTTTGTTTGTTTGTTTTTGGCAGCTGTAGGCAAGGAGGTATCACTGCACCTGATGGCTTCAGAAGTGAACATATAAATACTCCCATTCATTGTGATTTACAGCACATAAAAAATGGTATCCATCTGTTGCTCTGCATGTTTCTGACACTATCTAAAAACAACTCAAGAAAACACAAAACCAACAGCAACCCCCCAGGGGGAAAAAAAAATCCACCCACAATTCCAAAACGGAAGATCCACCACACTGAAGCTCCATTCCCCGCTGTCTTCAGCTATCTGTGCAACCAGATAGGCTTTGTAGTGTGCCCTGATCAACAATACCTTTTTAGTTTGCATCCAGCCTGGAAGTTTGTTCCACAGATGAAGACCACTGTTCCATCGCCAGCTGACTCTCTCTTAAATCAAGAGAGAACACCACACGTACCTCCACTTTCAGTAACTTCAGCAGCATGAAATGGGAAGAGACAATCTTGCAAGCAGGCAGCTTTCCAAGCATTCAGCATTAGAAAGATAATTAATACCATAGGCCTTCCTGTGAGACTCGAGCTAGTGATATTCTGATTTTTTTTTCATTATTTGGGTACACACATTCACATAGTGCTGGCTGTAATTACTGTTTAAAATGGGCATGTGTTTAAAAACCTTAAATAAACCTCCCTGAAATATTGTATCTCTTCTAGCTACAAGAATATTTTATAGAAAGCAAAAGTTACAGTCTTGATTATATTTTTAAAATGATTAAAATGAAATTGGTGTCATCTTTGTTGTTTTATCTCATCAAAAGAAAATGTAAACAAACAGAAGGGATATTGAAGGATTTCCTCCCACCTTCTCAGCTCCATCTTATTATTTCCATATTGTTCAAGAACGATTGACTGCCTACAATCACAGGAGCAACAGAAACTGAATTTACTCCAAACATATTTTCTAACAAATACTATGATAGTTTTATAATCCTAGCCATCAAAAAAAGTTATGCAAAGATTCAAACACCACAGTTCATCTAAAAGCAACAAAGAAACAAGCATCTAATTACTGGATTATGTGGCGACAACTATCTGCTGTTTGTTTTTCCCCTCCCCTGCCCCCCTCAGAACTATGCCTTATCTAGCTCTATTTGCTCAAAGCACCACCACTTTTAGAAATTGTTTCAGAAGCAGACTGCTCTTTCCACAGTTAGGTTTGACAGATATTAACCAGCAACTTAACACCCTGAAGCCGTCCAATGAACAATGAGGAGAATCTGTGCATACATGTGCACGCATGCCCACCAATGTTCCCTGTAAGCTGCACCAGTGAGCGGTGGCGCAGCTGCCTCCGCTCACTGGCACAGCAAGCACTGACCCCAGCGCAGAGCTGGGGTTGGGGCTGGTGGGGAGCAGAAGTGGGGAGCGGTGGGGGTCGTGGCTGGCGGGGAGCAGCGGGCAGCAGAAGCCGGGAGGAGAGGAGCCGGGGTTGGGGCTGGCAGGGAGCAGAAGCAGGGAGCGGAGGCGCTGGGGCCAGGGCTGGCGGGGGAGCAGAGGAGCCGGGGCTGGGGCTGGGGCTGGCGGGGAGCAGAAGCGGGGAGCAGAGCTGGGTTGGGGGCTCCTGGGCTGGGAGCAGATTAGAAGCCCAGGATAAGCTCATGGCACGCGGGGGCGGGGGGAGAGGGGAGGATTGATGTGTAAGAAAACGTCTTGTTTCCCTTTCAAGTCGTTGCTGCCCCATAGGTCAGTGGTTCCCAACGTTTTCTCTGCCATGACACTCTTTGCTACCTTTAATTCATTTGAGGCACACTGCCATGTAGTTTCCGAATGAAGCCATATATTTTCATGAGCCAATGAGCCAATCCAGAGCGCTCTGAGTAGTTTTTCAAAAAAATTTGTGACACACCTGTGTGCTGTGACACAGTGGTTGGGAAACAGTGGGCTAGGTAGACACAACACACACATTCCACCCAAGATGCAGAATAAACACAGAGAACTGTATAGAACCTTATGTTACTTTATCAACACCCAGCATTTCTACAGCACTTTCCATCCCAGGATCTCTCAATGGCTCACTATACTAGTCAATTTTAAAAGGGATAGCCGTGTTAGTCTAGTCCAGTGAAAAAACAACAAGGAGTTGTGTGGCACTTTAAGACTAACAGATTTATTATTTGCATGAGCTTTCGTGGGAGAAGATCCCACTTCCTCAGATGCTTCGAAGATGGGTGAACTTACAGAAAGGAATGAAACTAAATGCAAGGGGGTGTAAAACATAGGATCAGGTCATACACCCCCTTGCATTTAGTTTCATTCCTTTCTGTAAGTTCACCCATCTTCGAAGCATCTGAGGAAGTGGGATCTTCTCCCACGAAAGCTCATGCAAATAATAAATCTGTTAGTCTTAAAGTGCCACACAACTCCTTGTTGTTTTTTCACTGGACTAGGTATTCACACATGCTTGGCTCTGTGGTATCCAAGAGGCACACCCCACCTGTGCTCACATTTAAGTGAATGGCCCTGACAATACATTATAGGCAAACTACATGTGTCCTCCCATTTTTATATCTTTACCAAGTGCCATAAACAATGGCTTTAGAAGGAGGTGTCCCCTCCATGTATTTTTAGCACAGCTCTGTTTTCAGTTGCAAGCTGGTAAAGGAAAGTTCAAAGCTTGCAGACAAGAACAACACAAAACTGGTAGATGGGGATTGTAGCAGAGAGAGAAGGCAGCCTGATCTAAGTTTTTCAGTAAAGTGGAAAAACTGTCATTGACCTTAATTAACATTAGCTCAAGTAATATATAGACCTGAATCAGGGTGACTTCTTTTAGCTTTATGAGTGAGATCTAGTCAGAATTGGCACATTCATTAGGAATCTCTAAAAAATAATAGAATTGTATTGGCTATCTGTGATCATCAGCTTTTATCAGTGTAATTTCTTACAAATTTTCTTTATGTATTTTCACATCTTCTAAAGGTGAGCTGAAATTACAGACAACCAAAATGTTTGTTGTTCTGGAAAAGGTAATGGCTGGTACACTGAACACAT
This sequence comes from Podocnemis expansa, assembly GCA_007922195.1. Taxonomy (NCBI): domain Eukaryota; kingdom Metazoa; phylum Chordata; order Testudines; family Podocnemididae; genus Podocnemis; species Podocnemis expansa. The sequence goes on along the minus strand of ML681966.1, from coordinate 19,127,166 downwards.
TCTTAGATGTTTGTCACCTATACACTGACAGAAGATAAGTTCCCATTTCTGGCCCAGTTGGTTGATATATGTGGTACATTTCAAGCATCTAGTGCAGATGCTGAATGAGGCTTCAGTCTAATGAATAATATTAAGACAGAGCCTCATAACAGGTTGGATGTTTCTCATCTAGACATGCTAATGCGCATCAAGTCGTATCTAAGTGCTGGATTCAAGGCTGACCTAGACTCTGTATATGCATTCTGGAAATGTGACAAAGACAGGCGTCAAAAACTGAGGTGTAGAGGAGGCTTGATAGGCAGCATCATTGCTTCATATTTGTTTAATAAAAATGTTAAACTAAAATACTGTGGTTTTATTAATTTACTAAAGTTTGAACAAAAAGACATCTATACAATGTTCCCTCTCTAAGCTGGTGATGCAACTGAGCAAGTTACGGATGCACTTGGGGAGCTGCTGGGCAGTGGCTCAGGGGCCCGGTCCGGGCCCAGGAACTTGCTCAGCTGCATCCATAAGTTGCTCAGCTGCATCACCGGCTTAGAGGGAACATTGATGCCCACCTATTTCTGTTTCATACTCATTGTCCTGCTTTCTAACTGTCAGATAACACTGTACTTCAGTCTCCCCATTGGAATACAGGGGCATTACAAATCTCCAATCATTAACATTTGTACACTGCCTCAGTATCTTTGGAGGTGAAAAATACTGAAGTTTTTCAATCAAATGTTATCATGAAAGTTGCATTAAATCCTGTTGTTCAGAAGCTAAAATTTTTTTAAAAAATAAATGCTTTAAAAATTCCATGCAATATTTTCAAAAGTGATTCATTCAAATATTGAGTGTTCAACTTAAAGTTTCATTTTCAAAGAGTGGGTGCCCAGACCCTACTGGGGCACAAAAATCAAGGCAACAAAAGAAAAAAAGTCACTTTTGACAATCTCAGTCCAATTCTCTACCCCTTGCCTATATGCTTCACCTCCAAACAAAGGTGAATGTCATTTTTCTTTTATTTTTCTTTTATGGAAGTTTGATAACAATTTTGTCATCATTTTAGTGTTAGAGGAGAAAGGAAAAATTAATTACTACACCACCAATTTATTCCCTTCCCATTATTTTGTTTTTTTTTCCTGTGCATATGTAGGCATTTTGGGTTATTTTGTTTTTGTGACTAATATTTTACATGTTTGTGAGGAAGCCTTCAAACTGAGTCTTCAATTCTGTTCTTAAATTCATCTATGTAAAGTCAGAGTTACCGACTGAATTCAAACTCAAGTTGAGACACAATTGAATTACTCTGGATTTACACTCATAACTAACAGCAACATATATCCATTTTTATGCAGTTATTCTTTACTAGGATGGTGCTTAGGTCTTGGAAGTTAAGGGGGGAAAAAAGGTGCATGTGATTGAAGACACTAGGCATACTTGGCTGGTATCTTCTTAGATTTCAGCAACGTTTAACAAAGTATAACCTATTTTTCTCTATCTGCACCAAAATGGCTAGCATGTGTTTCTTGAAATACTGTGAAGGTGAGATACGGTAAAACATAGCACTAACCTGCACACATACTAAGGGCTAAAACCTGAAGTCGTTGCCTGAAGTTATCCTTACTGCCATGATTGGTATCTTGGACCTACTCGCTCCATTTATAAATTTCCTAAATAATTAATCCACCCAAATTAATACAACTTTTTTCCTTTTTGCTCTGACTATATTCATTTCTTTTTATATGTGATGCTGTCCTGTAATCTTAAAAAAAGGTGAACATTCAAACAGCAGCAGCCAAAAACCTCCCCCACTTAATTGCTTGTCTCAATGGCTTTGTCTTTAATGGGTAACAGATGCAGATGAGCCAGTGGTGGATTAACTGCAAAGTTAGACAAGGAGAAAAACAGAAAGAAAGGTATGTTCAGTACCAGCTTTGAATCCATGATTAAAATACAGTTTTGAAGTATCATTTCACATCACTGGCTACCTTTATAACTAGTCTACTTGCTGACTACATTGTGCTAACGTCCAGCTAGGAAACGGAAGGTCCAAATTCTGAATTTGTGCTGTCAGCTGGGCTGTAAACAAACTCTTTTGATGCCCACTGAGCATAACCATCATTAAAACAAAAGAGCTTCTTGAAATACTCTTAGAATTATTTAGCAGTGTAGAGCATGAGAGAGTATGCATTGATGATGAAATGAATAATGCAAACCAACTTGTAGGAAAATGTGTTTTCATTTCTTGGAAAAGTGATCGATTTCTACTGACAATTAGTAAGCTGCATGTGAAACAAAGAAGGCATATTTTATTTCTGCAGCTAGAATTCATGCTTCAAACTGAATTCAAATTATTTCAACCATTATTTCTTCTAACTTTGTTAATCTAAACTAAAACACAACCTAAAAATGATACAAACATTAGATAGTTTTAGCTCACTAAGACATATATTGTATACATATGAGAACAAATTCAGATTGGCACCAAATCATATGGTAATATCCTTGAGATAAAACTGACCTGAAGCTTTCATCTCACACACACTATATGATCTCCAAAACACCAAGAATAGCTGAAATGACACCCTGCATCACAGAATACACAACACATTGATTTTCCAGGTCAGCAGAGCCTTTGTATACTTCTTGCTCAGACAAGCCACCTATGAAGTACAGGTAAGTATTTAATAAGTTGCACAGGTAGAGAGGCGCTTGAAACGTTGCAACAACAAAGGAAAGACCATATGCCCCCATTTTCTCACATTTACAGATATTTCAGTTTCACTTCCCACATTTACAGATATTCCATTGTTTCACATTAACAATCCAAGTTACTGAGCCAATAAAAAAAGATAGATTCAAAGTGTTCAAAAACTTTCCCATTCACTATTGCCCAGAATTATGAAATTAACAGACACCATGGAAGTGTTCCACTAGAAATACACCTATATGGTCCCTCTAATTCTAGTTTTCTGTAACCATGAAAGCTTTTCCAGACCCCAAGAAAGCAGCTATTTATAGTCATATAAGAGAGGTACTGTGCATTGACCAGCTTCTATCTCATCCTAAGTATTTGCATTTATGAGTTTTAAGTCAGTCTAGCAGCCTGACTCACTATCATTGCAACAACTCACTACCTAAAGCAGGGACAAGAGCTGAAAACATGCATGATTATTTACAGTATGATCCATCAGAAATTGATAGTGGTAGGAGGCAACATTCAGATTATGATAATCCAAAACTGCACAGCATACAGTAACAATATTTCAAATTTCTGAATGCAGACAGGTCCAAATTAAAGGCTGACACAGCTCTGCCTAGGAAGCCCCATCTGTATATTAACCCACAGGCAGTCCTAGACTAAATCAAACCCCAGGCAAGAAGCATATTGAGTGCCCCACCACCCACAGTTTGTTAATTTTTTGAACATCCCATAGTTTATTGAATGGTAGCCCATATATTAACACTGGTGCATGATTTACCCATCATATACGAGAATAAATATACATGCTATGATCTGTAATTATTCATATCATATATAAGCAATTTAGAAAATTGTTCTAAGCTTATAAAACTTTTTTTTTTTATTTTCAGAATAGCTGGAATGCTCTAACATCAAGAAACTCAACTGTACATCAATATTGGGTAGACTGGTATTAAACAACGTCACAGTATGCAGCAACCTCAGAATTTTAACCCTAGTTCAAAAGGTCACTTTTCAAATCTTTGCCCTTACAAACTGAAACACAGTGCCAAAAAGAGCCAAAAGCTAGGCAAAATCATTTTCAAGTGATAAAATAGTCAGTCTCTCTTCAACCCCCAATGACTGAAAATGTGTTTTAATTAGGCTGAGTTTCAAAAAGCTGCACTCACCACTAGCGACTGCAACCAGAACTCTGAGGGGAAAAAAAAAAAAGTGTCCTTCAGTTCTGTATCATGAATGAATTGGAAAACTTGAACTGGAAAGTGCCTCCCCTATGGCAAAATGTGACAGATGATGTCCAATTCAACATAAGAGGTCTTTATCTGAACATTTACCAGATGCTGGTGCAAGTCTATAAATTGTTCAAGTGTTTTCCTGTCCACCAGCAGCTACAAATGTCATGCAAAAATGATGTGTCATTTGTTTGAACCTTTCTGTGGTGACCTTAAGCACTGTCAATGAGTAAACAAAACAAAACAAAAAAAACACACCTCTTCAAATTTTACTTCCAATCTTCCTATTGCCTCATTTCTACCTCTGGATCCAAACTGCCTCTTCTGATAAATACATTTCCTTGAAGACACAGACTCAACTCTTTAGTTTTCCACCATTTCTTTGGCAGCACTGATGGCATCTTCAAATCCATTATGCCTACAGACCTCAATAAAATCAAGTCGTCCCATCACAGTAGCAGTGGTCACAATGTCCATCGACTGAGTTTGTAAAGCCTTGCTTACAAAATTTATTTAGAATAGGATATTGCGCCAAACCACAACTGAGACTAGAAATTCGAAGTCAGTGATCTGGTTTGCCATGCTTTGTACCTCACATCAAATGTTGGCCTTAGCTTTACCGAACTACATCAGTTCTATTAGGGCATCAGAACCCTCAGCCACTTGGTACGTCGCTGGCCTTATGCTGTCAGTGTGGCTCCCCCAGAAAGCGTCATTTAGTTGGTTCTTGTATCTCACTAACTGATTGGTGATGCACCCCCCCCTTTTTTGTGTGGCCCCAAGGGCACAGCTGACAACATTATATGAAGTTTTCAGAAAATGCATCCACATAAAAAAAAAAAAACCCTCAAACATTTTACTTCAGTCTATTTTCCCTTTTTGTCACTAACCACAGATGAGCCTGTCACCCTCCCCTCCGCCCCCAACCTGACACACCAGGTGGTCACACCTGCCTGTAAATCTAACCCTGGATTAACCAAATTACTTTAACACCAAGATTGATTTTTAATGTTAGCCTGATAAATATAGAAGTCTGATACTTGAACACTAATGTAATTTTATTTGTTCAGAACTTGCTTTTATTATCTGCATGGTTACTGTAGCATAACAGTAATTATGTTTTGACTGACAAAGAATTGCGGCAGATGTGTGTTATTTGGCAAGTACTCCTCCATTTTTAAATATTTAAATTAAAAGCCTTTAAGTTACGTGTAGTACATAAGCAATAAGCTAAACTCAACACAGTAGAATAAAGTAGCATAACTACCTCTGTAAAACATGTTTACAAAACAAAGATGGCTGACATCTACTCCCTTCTTAGCACATTAGCAAGAGCTGCATACAAAAGTGCAACAGAACAGAGAAGAGACCTGGTATTAGCTGCACATTGCATAATTGTACAAACTCATTGCATGCTCTTAGGCAATGTGCTTCACTTTGTCCACCATTATACAATATCTTTTAAGTGTAGTTATCCTCCAAAATGGCTGGGGGAAAAAACAAAACAAAACAAAACTGCTTGACTCCATGTTTGCTCCCCACTGATTTCTATACCAAATGCATTCATAGAGATACTTAAACTGCCAGCCCTAAAATCTCAGCTGCTAGCTTGGAAGTCGTAATGCATTCTTACCACTTCATGCATCCTTACTAATAAACTTTTTGCTACATTCATTAGATCTTCAGTTACTTCTGCACAATCCCACTTTCCTCTATGCTCTCAATGACAGTGAAGTCTCAGTGACTTCAGTGGATGAGAAGTGTAAATGAAAGGGAATCAGTAAAAACTTTTGGTAATGCTATAGAACTCTCCTCATTCTCCTTTAACTGTGTTGGCTTTTGCATCTCATGGAATTTAAAAAAATCAGTAAACGGGCATTTTTGACACTAACAAACAGACAGGACTCATGGATAGATCTTCTAAGTACAAACGTAACAAATCTGCACCTTAAACTTCATTTTAAAAAAACAAAGTGCCAGTGGGAGGAAAGAGGCAACTGGTATTGGTTTTCTTTTTCTAAACCTTCTCTTGTAATTCTTCCTTATTTCTGCTGAATGTTGACCAAAGGAACGAAAAATGTGTAGGTTTCTGTATTTTTTTAATTCTTTCGGTTTTCATTTTTGTTATTTCTTTCCTTACCAGAAGAAGATGAAGGAATGTGTGATCTCAGTTTTTCTGTTCTTGATAACCAGGGCTACATAAATGATTTATTAGGTCACAATGGTGAGCACATGATTTTGTGCTATACTTAAATTGTTTTCAGATATATATGTGATGCAAGTCTTAGTGTGTTAAGATTATCTAATGTATGCATCATTTTCAGGTTTTGTTTTAGTTTATACTTAAAGTTAGAAGAAATAATGATTGAAATAATTTGAATTCAGAGTTGTAGAAATAAAATATACTTTCTTTGATTCACATGCAGCTTACTAATTGCCAGTAGAAATTAGGGTGTTTAATGGTCCTTTAAGGGAGTCCACATGGGAGACATGACCCAAACTTACTCCAAAACAAAGGCATTTGGGGGAATGTAGGGCAGAGTGATGATTGCAGAAACCATGTGATTATAGAGAAATTCACCATGGCACACTGTGAAGAAGTGCTATTTTATATAAAAAGCACCATCCCACCAGAAAAGGATAAGCCAAATCTTTGTTTAGGAACTTTTCAGGGAGAGATTTCTAACCTCAGGGGGAATAAACTGGGGAGATCACTATTTTGTGCATATTTAAAATCCTAACATCAAATAGCATGGTTAGGTAATACAATGTATTGTGTAAGGAGGGAAAAATTTCTGCTCAGGAATACAGAAACTTCATGGAACTCATTATAGGGCCCTAGGAATAGATCTAACTGAAAAATACAAAAATATCTTGAAATTACTGAACTATTTTTGCTTTCTAAGTATCCAAAAACTTTTTTTTTTTTTTTTTTTTTTTTTTTTTTTACACAAGTTATAACTTAATTTCAAATAAATACCACCACTTCACTAAGTGGACATTCGAAACTGGCAATTCAAACTGTGCCTCTCCCCTCAAAAACACAAAAATGACATCAATACTATGAAACAGCTACTTTTCTCAAAAATTCAAAAAGTTTAAGCTCAATAAATTATGTTTTCTCAAGCATAAGTTTTCATTTGCCTATAAATCAGTGGTTACCTCCTTTAAAATGAAAGGACCAATGGAACATTAATTACTGAGTTACCATCAGGCCGTTCTACTCAGTTAAATCAGCCTCCTCTCCTAAAAGCTTGGCCTTCAATCAGAGCTCAATTAATACAAATCGGTGGAGATTTGTGTGACAGGAAGCTGACTTAGCTGCTGAATCAAAGACACTGTTACCGAGGCATGTCCACATTTCTCTAGTTCTGCAGTAAAAACTAATGATAGTTTATTTATTTATATTTTTTGTTACTTTTTCCAAATACAAATATACCAGAAATGCAAGACTCATCATAATACACAAGTAAGTAAAGAGAGTTAGGATAAAGTGAAGAGAGGACAAGCACCATATCCATAGTCAAGGTCTATACTGATTGCAGACCTCAAAAAAAGTCAACCCAAAGTGCTTTGAATGTGTTGGGCCTTCTTTTTCTGTGGAAAGCCAGTCATTCATTAGCTGTGAGGTCAGCCACATCCCACAACCAGGTATTAGTAGTTGATGGAGGATCAACTTCACCAATTTAAACAAAATTAATTTTTTTAGTGACCGAAGCTGCATATGGCCTGGTAACAAGATGATGTGGTTCCAACCTCCAGGTGTCAGAAATATATCCAAGAAGGAAACTGAGGGAGGAGGTCTTCAACTTAGTACCCAAATTTCAAACTGGTCCTTTGACCCACCTCGTGCCAGAAATTGATGATACAGGAGCACTCCGAAAACATGAGCTAATGTAGCATCAAGGATAGTTACATTTCCAGATTTATAAAGTCTGTTGTTACCATTGACTTACCTAGGGACCCATATGTTTGAACATGGTTTTGGGTGGAAAAGGCATAGCATCATATCTACCGATACTTTTCAACATTAGATACAATTTTATATCCATTGGATCAGAGATAGTTATGCATTCAAAACCCTATTCCAATAACTCCCAAATTATCTATCTTTAGCAGAGTTTTTTGGGACAAATCATAAAAGGATACTGCTGGATGAGTAAACCCAGGAAATTTCCTCCAAAATATAAACAGGTATTGAGCTCCCAATGCATCCATTCCAAATACATTCATAAAGAAATACCTTGACCAGAGCTATTTCTATGCTTCAGATCATGGCAAATCAAATAGCTGCTGAAGAGCCACAGAATGTTCAAATTTTTTTGTCAGTTAGGTGAAATATATTTAGTATTCCTCTGTCCATCCAGTCCCTCCATATTAAGATTTTGCCACTGATTTTAAGGGTAGGATTGCCCCCTGGGACCATCTCAACATGGAAGAATGAATGGAAGCAGAACTTTATAGCCAAGTTTGCCGAAGCTTCCCTCACAGTTCTTATTGCCTCATAGCCGTTTGGAGACATCAAATCTATAATAATTTGACTCTACAATGCACTAAAAATAGAGGAGATATACCAATTCTTGTTCAATCTTAACCAAAGGTGGCTCTCAGTGGTCATATCTAACACCTACAGTGGTGCCTGGCTTAACCAAAAGAAATGTGATGATTTTCCAAGATAGAAAAATAAAATCCTCCCAGAGGCAGAATGAACAATATTTCTTGGGGTTGGATGCTTTTGCGGATGTTTGGAGATTTTCTGTATGTTCATTAGAGGGCACTGACATTAGCTGCAGTGCAGTCTCTCGTGTCATCTACAAGTATTTTAAAAACCAGAATGAGTATCCATATATCAGATGCAACAGAGTAAACACTGGGCTTCCATTTTCATAGTCTTTAACAAATGGATCCTTATAGGGATGCCCTGTGAGCTTCTGGAGCTTGGAATGTTTTAAAATTAAGTCAAACTGTTTTACTGAATATGAATATATATTGTTTCACTTCAATATATGAAAAGTGTTTCATAATTTTTTTAATCTATGGTAAATTCTTGGTCAATATTATTATAGATACCTAAATTGAAATACAAAAGATGAAAAATAAATGGCAAATGTAAGTGGCTGAAATTGCTTCAATTCTAGTTCAGCTGAAAGCCTGAGAAAATGTATATTTATTACAACACAGTACAATCCAATATTCTAAAAACCAACTGTAATGCATTAGAGTTATCTAGGAACAGCATTAGAAATGTATCTATTGACATAATATCTGCATTCTCCATGGAAATGTCACTTAATACTTTATCCATTACATGGAAGTTCTTTACTGTTCCTCCAAACTAGTTCTATACAGCAAAGAAAAGCAGTCTCTGTACTGTAAAACTAGGCAAATGATTTTGTATATTCAACTTTATTCAATAGTCACACTATCCACGATAGCTTAGCCACAATTTGTGCTCTAAAATTAAATTGCACTGGAACTATATTGTTCATGTTCATTTGCTCCTGGTGCATATTAGAAATGGTAAAAAAAAAAGTTTTATTTTTTTTAAATTTGGTAAAGTATATATATTTTATCAATATGATTCCAGCCTTGAAAACTCTTCGTTCATAATATTGAGTTTAATCTGAATGCAAATGGTAAAAGTACAGTAAAGGACTGAAATATTCTGAATGTTTTTCGAAAGTTACAAAAAAGCAAAACCCTAAAGATATCTAAGACAAATAGAAAGGAAATATTCCTTCTTTCACCAGGAACTAAAGAGAGTAGCTCTCAGAATTTTACTAGAAATATACTACCTGCCTATCCCCCAATTTTTGTTTAAATAATATGTCTGTATATCAATGTAAGCTAAAAAACAAGCAGTGCTAAATAGAGACAACTACTGGGACCAACTCCTTTCTCAACTAATGTTATTTAATCATTTTAAAGAACAGAATCAGAGGTGAAATGATAATCTTAATATTTTAAAGAACAGTTTTGACAGAGATGGAACAGTAAGAATTTACAAGGATATATAGTCTTATCACAATGCATTCATGTTTATATTCAGTGATTTGTGGTGATACAACAGAAGTCCTCTTACAACTATGCTGCACACCACCTTTACACAGGAGTGTCTCACAAGACATTACAAATTACTCAAAGTAATGTGATTAAATATTCTTAAAATTCTCATTTAATTTTATTGTCAGATTATCTGTCTTCATTGAATCATAGAATCATAGGGTTGGAAGGGACCTCATAGGTCATCTAGTCCAACCCCCTGCCAGAGGCAGGACCACTCCCACTAAACCATCCCAGTCATGGTTTTGTCCAGCCAGGCCTTAAACACCTCCAAAGATGGAGATTTCACCACCTGCCTCGGCAGCTCATTCCAAGGCTTCACCACTCTCCTGGTAAAAAAGTTTTTTCTAATATCCAGCCTCTATCTCCCTAACCGCAACTTGAGACCATTGCTCCTCGTTCTGTCCTCTGTTATTACCGAGAACAGTCGAGCTCCATCTTCCTTAGAGCATCCCTTCAAGTAGCTGAAGGCTGCTATCAAATCCCCCTATTGTTCATATTCATTAAGTACATGTGTGTCAAATATATTATCAAGTACTGATAGGTAAGAGGGATTTTAATTACAAAATATATTTTAAAATAAAAGGAGGAAAGGCCTATCAAAGTAAATATAAGGAGGCCTGCATTCCTCTTCTAAGCTACGCATGAAATTATGGATAATAACTAAACCCAAGGGTAGTATGGGGACAGACTGAAAGTAGTCCACTATAATACTCCCCCATAGCAAAGATGATGGATTATTCCTCAAATCTTTCATGGATCATGACTGACATAGCTGATGAACACCAGTGTTAACACGCATGGTATACATAAATCCTTGTGAATTATACATATGAGTCTGCACTGATCCCCTTAACTCACCCACTACACAAATTATTGCTAGAAGCTGAATTTATAAGAATCCATTTATACCACTTGTTTTTGGCAGAATGTGGGCACACAGATTATACTGCAAAAGTGACAATGTGTCTTAAAGCTCTTATGCTAGCTCACAATTTGCAGTATAGGTGCTGATGGACAAGAATAAAATATATAACTGCTAATGGAGTCAATAAGCTCTGTGAACGCACAGCAACCTGCCTGTTTGCAAGTTCTTCAAATAGTAAGACAAACTATCGGAGCCTAAAAGAGGAAGTGCAGGAGAATGTAAAAAAAATAAATAAAATAAAATAAAATAAAAATAGACAGACAAGAGGTCACCAATCTAACCTAAATGACACACTAATACTGTCAATCAAAACATTCATCTATGTTGAAGTGCTATAATTTGCAGTTTAAAACACAGCAGTGCATCCCATCCATATCCCTGCTATCTGAAGAGAATTAGGGTTCATTCAGTTTATTCCTTCTGTGCTCAATATTGCTATTATTGCAGTAGCTTTCAACAAAATCAATTAATGCAAATCAATGAAAGCATCAGCCCATACTGTACACCTCTTGTTTTGTTGGAAGTTTGTGCTTTATTCTTACTTTTTTTAAAAAAAAAGAAATCTTCACACTGTGTTTTGAACTTTCATTCTCAATCTTAACACAAGGATTAAGGTTTGCCTCATAAGACAAGATATCACTTAAAATAAATCCTAAAAATAGAGCCCCGCACAGATATAAAAATGTGGATCCGCATCCAATCCTCATCTGCTCAGTGTCAACCTGTATCCGACCCAGGAACCGCACGCCATGTTGTATGTCTGTCTGCATCCGTACTGCCCCCACCTCACAGCACCTCCTGCTCTAACTATAGGAGCAGAGCATCTGGCTGGCTGCCATAGTTCTGCTAAGGTGAAGCTGTGGGAGGAGGGAAGGCAGGAGTTGGCAGCCACTCCAAATGCAGTTCAGAGCCTCCCCTGGCCCTGATCTCAACAGCTTTTATTCCACCCGGGCTAGGTGAGAAGCCTGAGCTGCTGAGATCACTCACCTGTTCAGTGGCAGTTGAGTTGCAAGTCATCTGATTGGGTCACTGGCAGCGGCAGTTGCCCATCATCAGCTAATTGGTAGAGTGTGGGGTCTGGCCACTAGGGCTCCGAGAAGCAGAGGCAGGTCTAGCCAGTAAGCAGTGCTCCAGTGACTGAATGTCTGTGATTGGCTGGAAGACCAAAAGCAGAGCTGAGCTGGAACTAGTTAGAACACTTCCTTTGTTCCCTGCAGTGCTTTCCTCTGCTATTTAAAACTACTCACTGCTCTCTGCAGCTGTGGCAGCGATAGCAGCAGCAGTTAATGCACCCTGAACAGATAAAAGTAGAATCGGCACCTCAGCGCCAATCCACAACAATGGATCTGTGGATATCTGAATCCACATCCCCGGATCTGAAGCAGATATCCATGGATCTGCAAGACACTACCTAAAACTTATTGAAAAGAAAAATATACAAGTAGAACAAACAAGGAGTCTTGTGGCACTTTTAAAGACTAAAATTTTATTTATCACATGAGCTTCTGCAGAAGAGATCCCACTTTGTCAGACACTTGAAAATGAAAAAAAAAAAAAAGTGCTACAAGACTCGTTTATTTTGCTCAACTAGACTAACACAGCTACCCTTTTGGAACTTGTCAGCTTAAGCAGATAATCATTCATCCCACAAAATCTCATTTACATCAGTGTATTTAGCAGAAGCCTTTTTTGAAAACCTGCATATCTGAAAGATTTTCTCTTGAGACAGCAGAAAATTCACTTAGGTTTAAAACATTATGAAAAAAAAGAAAAGGTAGAAACTGAATTCACCCACTGGCCATTTGATAAATATTAACAACTAAGCAATTTAAAAAAAAAGGAGATTACAGTATAAGTATTTTAAAATTCAGCAGTTCCCACATACAAGATAAATATCAAAAGAAATCTACAGAAACTGTTTCTTTCCTGAATTCTTAAAGGAGACTTAGATTTTTTTTTCAAATAAATAAATACAGTACTGTCCTATGCTTCAAATAAGCAAAGCATTTAAGCATGAACTCATGTTGACTTTCGCAGGATAAATAACTATGGTGGAAAGGGCAAGCTGACAAGCATTCTGGCATCAAATCCAGAAATGTATTATGCATATGAATAATTCTACTGAAGTAAATAAGCTTCACTTTTTTTTTATTTTGGTTCACAAAACTATTCAATAGGCTTGAATTACAATCTAATGACACTAGAAAATGTAGTATTTAAATTACGTCAGACAATGAAACAGTTTTTTTGAAAAATTATTTCAAAAGGAATGGTGGAGAGGTGACATTACTTCAACTCACCACCCTAAAAAAAAATTGCAATGGAAATGTTTGCACTTTCATTTAATCTGCAAAGAATAATGAACATCAGGTTCAATCAAAAAAGGAAAAATATTTGTAAAATCTTACAATTGTAACTGCATGTTATAAGTGTGCAATTTATAGCTTCAATCCAGAACATAAAACTAAAAAACAAACAGCATTGCAAACTTATTAATAAAAATTATCTAGTAGTCATTTATGCCCAAAATAGAAAAATTAGGGTTTTTAAAAGATGATTTAACAAACAAGTGAAAATATAGAAAAAATGTAAGACTTCGATTTCCCTTACATGTACAAATTAAAAGTAAGTTGCTGTACAGCTTAGTAGGGAAAGCATACTTTCACAAAAGCCCCACAAAGAAACAGCCATTGGTTCAATAGTAAATAGAAAATTCATCCGTCCCCCAACTCAGGTCAAAAAAAGTCATTTTAACTAGAATACATGCTTTCATAAAAAATGTACAGATTTGTCTCTGAAACAGTAAAATAAAGATGAAGAGAATAAAATCCAGAAATGAAGTACTGACATTTGTAATACAGATATGAAATTGAGCAGACTCAATTCTTGGCCTCAAGGAGTTCTGTTTTCTTGTTCTAAAGGTCAGATTCCTCAGTGCTGTGGCACTGATATAACAAATTATCTCAATCTCACATGACAAACTGCCATGTGAGAAGCTGTTGATTGAACCTTGCCCTGGGTTCAACTTTGCCATTGTCTTCAAAAGGGTATTTGGTTCCTTATTATAGACTTGTTCATAGATTAAAATCTATATTTAAAAAATTCCCCTATCACCCCTATGGGTGGTATGTGTCTTCCTCAACCTCGGGTCCTCTACCAGAGGCCTGGGAGTTTGAGGGTTCTGCGCAGTATCTTAGTTGTTCCTAGCACTGCACTCTTCTGGACAGAGAGTTCTGATGTTGTTCCTGGGATCTGTTGGAGCCACTCTCCCAGCTTAGGAGTCACAGCCCTGAGTGCTCCTACCACCACTGGGACCACTTTGGCCTTCACTTTCCACATCCGCTCTAGTTCCTCTTTCAAGCACTGGTACTTCTCCAGCTTCTCATACTCCTTCCTGATGTTGCTGTCACTTGGCACTGCTACATCTATCATCACCGCTGTCTTCTGGTCCTTGCCTATTACCACGATGTCTGGTTGATTGGCCAGTACCTGCCTATCCGTCTGGATCTGGAAGTCCCACAGGATCTTAGCCCTGTTACTCTCCATGACCTTCTGTGGGATCTCCCATCTGGTCTTGGGACGATCTAGCCCAAGACCAGATGGGAGATCCCACAGAAGGATCAGTGCCTCAGTGCTGTCTTTTAGTCCAGCCCTTTCCAGCCACTGGTAGGATTTCCCAATGTCAGCCACCTCAGCTATCTGTCGATGGTACATCCCATGCAGGGTCTTGTCTTGCCATGGCACTTCTTCTGCTTGATCTTCCTCCCACTTCTGCTGCTGCCTCAGGCATTCTCTCAGCAGCTCATCTTTGGGTGCCATCTTACTGATGTACTCCTGGATGCTCTGGGTTTCGTCCAGGACAGTGGCTGAGACACTCACCAAACCCCACCTGCCTTCTTTCCAGCTGGTGTACAGTCTCTGGGAGTTGGATTTGGGGTGGAAAGCTCCATACACTGTGAGGAGCTTCCAGGTCTTCACATCGGCAGCCTCCATGTCCTCCTTTGGCCAGCTCACTATACTGGCAGGGTATCTGATGACTGGCAGGGCGTACCTGTTGATGGCGTAGTTCTTGTTCTTCCCATTGAGCTGGCTCCTCAGGACCTCTCTCATCCTTTGGTGGTACTTGGATGTTGCTGTCTTCCTTGCCTCCTCATCGTGGTTCCCATGTGACTGTGGGATGCCAAAGTACTTGTAGCTGGTCTGTATGTCTGCTATGTGGCCTGCTTGTAGTTCCACCCCATCAGTCTTGACTACCTTCCCTCTCTTTACTACCATCCGGCCACACTTCTCCAGTCCGAATGACATCCCAATATTCTCACTGTAGATCCGTGTCAGGTGGATTAGCGAGTCGATGTCTCGTTGATTCTTAGCATACAGCTTGATGTCATCCATGTAGAGGAGGTGGCTAATGGTAGTTCCACTCTTGAACTTGTATCCGTATCCAGCCCTTGTGATTATCTGGCTGAGGGGGTTCAAGCCAATGCAGAACAGCAGCGGGGACAGCGCATCACCTTGGTATATGCTGCACTTGATGGCCACTTGTGCAAGCTGTCTTGAGTTGACTTCTAGTGTTGTCTTCCACAGTCCCATTGAGTTCTTGAGGAAGGTCCTTAGTGTCCTGTTGATTTTGTATAGCGCCAGACATTCACAGATCCATGTGTGCAGCATTGAGTCGTAGGCTTTCCTGTAGTCAATCCAGGCTGTGCTCAGATTGGTCTGTCTACACCTTGAGTCTTGGGTGACTGCTCTATCTATGAGCAGCTGGTGTTCTGAGCCTCTGATGTTGTTCCCAATGCCCTTCTGAGCTGTCCTCATGTACTGGCCCATGTGGTCCTTTAGCTTGGCGGCTATGATGCCTGATAGGACTTTCCATGTTGTAGGGAAGCAGGTTATTGGCCAGTAGTTGGATGGTGCTGTTCCCTTGTGGGGGTCTTTCATGATCAGCACTGTCCTTCCTTGTGTTAGCCAGTCTGGGTGGGAGCCTGCTGCTAGCAGCTGGTTCATCTGTGCTGCTAGGTGTTCATGCACTGCTGTTAGTTTCTTTAGCCAGTAGGTGTGGATCATGTCCGGTTCAGGTGCTGTCCAGCTCTTCATGTTCTTGACCCGCTGTTGGATGTCTGCTACTGTGATGGTGACTGGATCCTCTTCTGGGAGATTGCTGTGGTCTGTTCTCAGGTCCTGCAGCCACTTTGCACTGGTGTTATGAGTCTTCTCTTTCTCCCATATGGTCTTCCAGGACTGTTCAGTTTCTGCTGTTGGTGGCTCTGCTGTTATTGTGCTGTTGCACTGCAGTTGGGAGTACACCTTGGATAGTTCTTTGGAGAACAGGGCATTTATCTTTTTGGCCTCTGCTTCTCTAGTGTATCTCCTTAGCCTGGTAGCCAGTGCTGTGAGCCTTTGTTTAGCAGTCTCTAGGGCTTCAGATGGAGTCAGGCCCTTGTATTTTTTCAGTAGCCAAGTCTTATCCTTAATCTCTACACCCTTCTGTAGTTCCACCAGCTGACTAACTTCTCTCCGAGTTGCCTTGATCTTTATCCTCCAACCTCATTTTCCGGGGGGCGGGGGGGGTATGTACTGCCGTTCTTTTTGATTGTGTAGCCAAGCATCTCCAGGATTACAGAGGCTGTAGCGTATACCAGTTCATTGGTTTGAGTTATGGTGGTAGTAGAAATTGTCCTTAGGGCTCTGTTGGCATCTATCTGATGGTACTACTCCAATGAGCCTTGGTAATCGGTCTCGAGGGTTGACTGTAGCTAGTTTATCCATGATCTTATGCCTCATATCAGCTGCTGTGCTCTGTAATGGAGGGAGTGGCAGTGAAGTTCCAGCTTCAGGTGTTGCCTGCACATCTAGTTGTTTTTCTGGGTCTTCTTCTTGACTCCTGGATGTAACGTGAAGTTGGTCTATCTCCAGTTGTGAGAGCAGCTGCCTCTTTACTATGTTGAAGTATTGGGTAACTAGCTGTTTCTCAGTTAGCGTGGATGTAGGTCTTTTGGCCATCCATAGTTCCCTCATACATTTAATATATCCCCTCTCATTAGGTCTACTGTTGTAGTAGCATTCCATCAATTCCAGGTTCTCTTGTCTCCTCCATGTATGGTTTGTTCCAGTAGCCCACTTATCATCAGATTGTCCTGGTTCCCCAACACCTGGCACGGACCTTGTTAAATCGGGGCAACGTCCGAGCTGGCACGACTCTCCTAGTTCGTGTCACTCATGTTCAAGGTAGGCAAGTGGGGTGTTGGCGGTCTTTTGCCCAAGGACCCCTACTGGGAAGGTAGATAGGTACCCACTGGGATTTGAACCGCAGTCTCCTGTATCAAAGGGTGTCGCTCTTAACCACCACGGTGCTCTTAACCACTACGCTATCCAGTCACCTATCTATCAGGATTGGCCCTATAAATTGCCCTTATCTCCTATTAAGAAAGAAGTTTTGTGAATTTACGGGATGATCTTGCTTAAGAAGAAAGCTCTTGGCCTCCAACAGAACAAAGGAAACTATGGTGCCAAGCCTCAATAATGTTGCAACAAGATCTGCTACTACAGACTGTTGAGCCTGAGAGGAATCCTAGTGACTTCAAAAGCACTCTGTAGGGTACGAGACTTCAGAATAGTGAATGGAAAAGACAGTGGAATCACCATCATTAGATCATTAGGTTTTTAAAGCCCTGTTTGATAAAGCCCTGGCTGGGACGATTTGATTAGAGTTTTTCCTGATTTTAACTGGGGTTAGATTAGATATTCTCCTGAGGTACCATGCAACTTCAATATTCTGGTTTTTATCCTAGTTACTGCATAAAATGGTTAATTTTTGTAAGAAATAAAAAATTAATAACTTTCACAAAAAAGTATATAGCTGAAGCTACTGAGTTAGTAAACTCAATTAATAATTATATCTTATTTTATGTAATCCTTTAAATTAACCAAGTTCTAAAATGGAGTGATACATTACTAATCTTCTCATGTGCTTCTTGTGAGGCCTCTCACTATTCTTTTAAGACTCCATTTTAAAATCTTTATCCTGAACATTTAAAAATGCACAGAGGTGATTGGATGACTCAGGATTGGTAAAAGATCTAGGTCATATTCCTGACTATAATCCTAGTCAGTAGATGACGGTGTTTTGATAGTCTATCTGAAATGAGATGGTTCTGTCAGTTCAGATCCTTTGAAGTACACACCTGGATCACTCACCTCACACAACAAGCCACACAACCCAATATATACTATTTGTAGTGTCATCAGTCAAATACTGAATGAGCATAAAAATGACCTACTTTTTACACCTACAAGTAATCCCCTTCAGAACAGAGTTTTGTCATATTTAATCTATAAGAATTTTTATGAAATGATAAGTTACATGAAGAGCACAATCCTTCCTAGTTCTCCTCCTTCTTTGCCCCTACAATAGCAAGATTTTTTTTGTTTTGCTTTCATTTTGGTTTTTTTACAATATATGATTATTTAGAGGCTCAATCCATGTTCTAACCATTCTACTATAATTACAGCAGAAACAATGTTTCTAATGTATGATTAGATAAATTTTCTGGTCTCTACTTCATGTTCTGAATAAGCATGTATCATCCACCCTGAGATGGACCTGTGGACCCCTGAGCATGCTCAGTGAAAATGCAGAATTTCTAAAGAGCCAAGAGTATGTGTGTTTGGCTCTGCAGAATCACAGCTCTAAGATAAACAACAACTGTGAGCATGTACAAGATTGGTGGTTACTGAGTATGTGCAGTAATGGGTGACAGACAGGTCAGTTACCTGGTCAGAACCCACTCATACCAGTCACAACTTCTTTGAAAGATCTGACTATGAGAATTCTGAGGTAATGGTTATGACTGAGCATGTGCAAGTGAGATAGCTGAGAAACTGAGGCGGAGCAGAGTTGACTGACCATGAATTGGGTAGCACGAACAGTGATTTTTAAAAGGCATAATCATCAACAGATTTACACAGTAAAGTTAATATTCTCTTAATTATTGGATAGGATAAAGTATGCATGTATTAGTATGCACAAAATCCCATTATTAATTGCAACTTATCCATGCAAATGTTAAAGCTTTTTAAAATCTGCTGTCCGCAATTTGTTCCTTACCACTTATAAGGAATTACTTCACTTGGAAGCATTTGAACTATATGCTTTTGTAGTTTGAATGCTATTTAACTTGTAATAAGGAATTTATTCAGGGATTTTGTGCCTTTCTTAGCATTTTTAGACCATACTGTAGTAGGGAATATTAGTTACATCAATAAAAAGATACTGTGTTTTAGAAAGAATATTGCCTGTGTTAATTACTTCATCCAAATCTTATATTCATGTCCTTTTGCATTTCCTTAGCAATCCCAGGAACTTTTACCTAGGGAAAAACAGACTATGGGGACAACAGGCAGGTTCTTAAAGCAGTAACCCAAAAAACATTTTTCAGGGTAATAGTTCTGCTATCTCATATGTTCCACATTAATGTGCCAGTATAGTGAAACCTTGTACTTCTAGTTTGTCCATTTTATTGACTCATATAGGGATCCATAAGAGAAGCCACCTTTTGTGACTATTAAAATTCACTTTTAATCAAAAAGGCATTTGTTAGACTTCCATATCTTTATTTCTTGAGTGGTCGTTCTATCACAATATGAAACTGGGGGCTTAAATGCAGTAGCATTTCACATCTGAAGAGCTGACTTAAATGTACTCTTTAATTTGAAAAGAGTTTTATAATGATATTCATTTCCTTGTAAACATTTTCTTCAACACAAAACCCCAACTTCCACGATTCCAAAAAAAAAAAAAAAAAATCAGAGGGAAGTCCATTGCCCAACTGTACCAAAAGAAGGACAAGAGACAAGCTGATATGAATTTAATCAAGTTGCAAGCTCCTAGAAATCTGTGATTACCCAGCAGATAAAAGTGTTTCTGTGCAGGAAACTCTGTGCCTATTTAAAACAACTATCTCTAGCTTCCACTAGTTCCCCTTCATTTTCAATCCACATCTCCAAGCCAGTCCTTGGCTTGGACTTTACTAGCCACCCTTCCACTCAACCCACAGCAAGGTTAAGGTGGGTTATAAGAAAAGGGATTGGCTCTCTGCTATACCAATTCTAGAAGCCCTGAATCATCCTCCATTCTGTTCTTTTAACAAGCACTTCTTATTTTAAGTCCTTTACCAGGCTATTTATCTAGTTCATGGATGTGTTTCCATACACTGGAAAAAATGCCACAAGGAGGTATCAGCAATTATCTTGGCTTCCCCAAAAAACAGGTTCAGTTCCCAAATATCTCCCAGTGGCTCTTTTATAGAAGTTAAAAACATGTCAACCCCAAGTCTGACTGGTGAACCAGCACCTTTCCAAAAAACTCGGTTACCCCTTGTACCATGCCAGGTTTGTCAACAACTCCAGAAGCTGGGTTGCCAACGTCCATGTCCTGCAACACCTGCCTTTCACTGAGGGGCTACATCAGTGACCACCATTCTAGATTCATAAGTTGGAAGAAATTTCTACAACTTTCTTCATAAGTTGGTCATGTGCTCAGAGGCAAGGATCTACATGCCACTGACACCATCACAGATGAGGTTCCACAATGCCAGCAGCAACCATTCAGGTTAG
This sequence comes from Podocnemis expansa, assembly GCA_007922195.1. Classification (NCBI taxonomy): domain Eukaryota; kingdom Metazoa; phylum Chordata; order Testudines; family Podocnemididae; genus Podocnemis; species Podocnemis expansa. The sequence goes on along the minus strand of ML681966.1, from coordinate 19,106,639 downwards.
TCACTAATTTCCAGGGCGAGCTCCTGATACTGGTCCAACTGAAAATGAGAGCAGGCACCCTTATTCATCCCAGGCATGTGCCTGGAATTAACACAGATGTTCACTTGAACATTGTAGCACAAATGCCCTCACTAACTTCTTAACCCTGTAATCTAAAAGTTTGGTGACTGATAACATGAACTGCTGCTGTAGTTCACATCAGAAACATACCCTCTTCTTAGCCAACAATTGTACCCAGAGAACTACTAGAATTAAAATGGGGAAGTTCCAGTAAAGTCATATCATGCACTTCACACTACCCTATTCGGCGTCCTGATGGTTTGCCATTTTTTGGGCACATAACTTGCCTTGGTAAAGTATGGAAAAAGCCAAACTCCTGAAACATCTGAATGGATTTTCATACCTGTCCATAACCACCTTTCTTCCTTCCTTAATGGTAACTCATTAAATTGACTCAAAACCAACCTGGGGCGGGAGTCCATATGTTCTCTATCAGTAATAGGTTTTATGGTCCTGCTACTCTATCCTGTCCCATCCCAACTACTGACTTTTTTTTTTTTTTTTAACATCCCATGGATTCTACTATCCCAAAAGTTTATCTGAAATCCCACGCTAAACCCCTCTCACAAAATAAACCTCATCTGCTTTCTTCAGGTAATCCCATAGAAGAACCCTTAAACCTTCAGCCAAACTGGCAGTGATGCCTTAAACCAGTGCCTCGCCTGCTGCACAGAAAAATAGCTTCTAACACCCAGGCAAGCATCATTTAAAAGCCTTCTGTGTCTACGTTCCCAGAGAATGAGTCAGTGTCACCATGCTGACCTCCCACCACACACATTCAACAATTTTGCAGCAGTTTCTGACTGTCTGCCTCCCAGTCCAACACAAGGCACTGCTAGCTTCCTCTGGCAAACCCAGACAATCTCCCCTCTGCCCACGTTAGGTGTGGTGCAGTCATTCCTACAACAGAAAGATGATGGGGTATGGATTTGTTAGGAAGCTTGCCCTTTGCCTAACTATTCTTCATGGAGCTGTTTACTAATATTGCCTTCACTGTCCAGAAAAAACAACAACAACAACAACAACAAAAGTACAAGTAGCTATTTAATTGGAAATGTCTGCAAAAAGCACAGTACAAGAAGAGCGCAGAAAACCCTTCTAGCTAGTTCTTAAGAAAAATATTGCTTCTTTCAACAGGCTCGCTGACCCAATATCAGCAAAAATTCAGATTGGGCACTTGCTGCCTAAGTTAATTACCTGACAAAGAATGTAACAAGATTACCATGGGGAAATTGAAAAGTGGTGTATTGGCAGGTACAAATACCTGCTGAATCTATATACAATAGAGTGTTTTGTATTTAAGCAATTTTCTCTTCATTAATCTGGTAAAGCAAGTGTTGGAGCACTGTTAATTATTAAAAGTGCCTTCCCCAGCTAATGCTGTTTGTTTGTTCTTTCTATTACGAAATCACACGGTATGATGAGGATAAAAGGATTATTTTAAACATGCAACTCACATGCACCACTCAGGAAGATGCATTTCCCCATTTTATGTTATTCTTCTATTGAGTAACAGATGGTAGCAGCAAGCAGAGATGTGCAGGTACAGCATTTAAAATATTCTCTGTCAGCATGCCTGAAGTGTCATGAACCCAGCCTATACTGGAGTAAGTTGGGTATCCATTTTCAAAGATGAGTAAGAATCATTCCACAGAAAAACATTGTTATCAGCCTTTTGTCTTTTAAAGGTATCAAGCTCAAATGCTTTCATTTACAACAACTGTGATGTGTCAGAGAGATATCTCACAAGAATATATGTTCCAAGCTATGTAGTATTTTATAAGTCAAAACCACCACCTTAAATCCCCCAGAAACTAACAGACAGCCAGCAAAGATCACAGAGCACTGTTGGTATCAGTTCACAGTAAGAAACACCAGTCAATAGGCAGGCTGCTGCAAAGTGCACTGACTTCAGTCACACCAAGATTTTACCCTGTGCGCATCTGATTTGAACATGCAGTACAATCTCCATTAAAGACCTACACAGCTAAATGGGGAAGAGGCAAAAGAAACACCAGGCAAGAATTTAAATTAATGAGTCTGGAGGGGGCAAGAAGCCAATCAGCAACCATGTCTCTCTGGCTGCCCAATGGGTGGCACAAACTTCATCAACAAGGGCCCCTTTCATCTTGAAGCTGTTTGGCACCTTGCAGATCCAATCAACCTTCCAACCTGTTAAAATAAGATGGCATTGTTTGCCACAAGTAATTATAAAATAAACCAAACAGCTGTTTTTAAAGTGGCACTCACTAATGCCTTACGGTATGCCTAATACAAAACTCTCTTTGGAATTTATATTTCAATCAGATGCTGGAACTCTGATCTGAAACCTGACATATGAAGTCTCAGTCTAGAAGTGATATTTTCCCAAACTCAGTCAAAATTCAACAAAACAAATAAGGAGTCCTGTGGCACTTAAAGGCTAACAAACGTATTTATGCAAATTTATTTATTGCATGAATAAATTTGTTAGCCTGTAAGTGCCACAAGACTCCTTGCTTGTTTTGCTGAACTAGACTTAACATAGCTACCCCTTTGGAACTAGTCAAAATACACAGTTTGCCTTGCTGAGTTTACTATATGTTTACTCTATGTTAAAACCAGCTAGCTAGGTTTTGGTGTTTTTAGCAGTTTTTAGAATTAAATTGAACAATTAGACAATGGTATGATCAGATTTCTGCTTGAATTTACTCCGAAATAGCTTTGCTTGTTACAGTAACTGTAAAACACTTCATGTTTATTATGTATGTAAATATCACTCATTTTTTATTGCATGCATTATGTGTTTTCTCTATAAAAACACTTCACAGTTGCCACACTCCCAATCTCAATTGCTGTATATAGCTCTCTTTCTCATCTAGATTCCATAGCAACTTTCTGCCACCTACCCCATAGATTCAGACTTCAGGGCCAGAAAGGACCATCACAATCATCTAGTCTGACTTTCTGCACGCCAGGCCACAAAACCTCATCCATACACTCCTGTAATGGACCTGTAAATTCTGTCCGAGTTACTGCTGTCCTCAAATCATGATTTAAAGATTTCAAGGTAAAGAACATCTATCATTTATAGTAGTTTAAACCTGCAAGTGGCCTATGCCCCATGCTGCCAAGGAAGGTGAAAATACTCCAAGATTTCTGTCAAGCTGACCCAGGAGAAATTTCATTCCTGATGTCAAATAGACTCTGAGTCTAGACAAGTCTCATCCCCACCCAAACATCTAGAAAAGCATACATCTGTTTCTCAGCATCAACTCTCTCAATTACAAAATGTTTTTTTTAATCACAAAAGCTTCATCTGAAAAGAACAAACTTGTACAAATATGCATTATGGAAGAAGTGGGTCTAAAACCTAATCTCATTCTTTAATGTTGTCATGTTATCCCTTCTTGAAAACTAAACAAGGGGACTCCCCTACAACAAAAAGTCTTTTTATCCTACAATTTACTGGACAAGTTGGCTCCTCCCCTCAAGGTCCCAGAGAAATTCTCTGCCCCCACAAATTGGAGGAATTCATACTCCTTGCTTGCTCACCCTTCTGTATGCCGCTGCTTACAGCTCAGTCAAATCTCAATGGATTTTCACAAGAACAGCAAAAGCATCTAACTAGCCCCAAGCTCATCTTCCAAGTTCTTGCTGTAAATCACAGGAATGTTTGACCTCTTAAAGTTATGCGTTTGTAAAAAGAGAACTCGTCAAACATTTTTAATTGGAATACAGTAAATAACATATAAAGATTGCTATTGCCTTTCCCTCAAAATAATTGGTTATTATAATTGAGAACATAATGCTTGCAAAACTACCTTTCCATTTGCAGGCCCTACTTTAAACATGCCATTATAACAGGAAAAAAAGACTTCAGAAATTTATAGAGGTTTATATTTTTAAATCATTTATCATAGTAAGTGGGATAATTTCTTACCTTGATCAAATGGTTTACCCGGACTCCATGTACGGAAATAATCATCCTGAAAGGGGAAAAACAGCCTACATTTAACATGACATAAGAAATCAATGCACATATACAAAAACTCAAAGAAATACAAAATGCAGAAGATGTATATACAAACCTCTACTTCCTACAAGGGGCAAGCAATTAGAAAAAACAAACAAGAAAAAATTATAGTTATCAAAACACACCACTTGTTTTGAAGAGAAGGCAAACATGCAATAGAATTCACATGCCATTTCAAACATTAAGTAAAACAAAAGTATTTATACTATGTTGTATAATTTATTAAAAACAAGCAAATGACATAAGTCATGCTGTTTATTATAAAATGCTACACTAATTTTCAGAGGTGCCTTAAATATTTTTCTATAATGTTAACAGGCACATTCAATACAATAAACCAGAATATGCCATCATTTAACATCTTTATTATTAATGCAAATTTTCAATTTAACGTGATTAGAAAAAACAGACTATAAGATAAATATCTAAGAATTAATTATGAGTTGTACTTAGTAAATTGACTACATGTTGGGTGAAATTTCTTTATGCAGAGAATACAACATTAAAGTATTCTCAATCACTCAATTTCATTTTATTGACAAATAATCCAAACCACTAAGATTGACTCCTGATTGAATAATATTCTTTTTAGAATACATGCATGACTAATATTAATACATCTCTATTATAGGACTAAATTTTAATAAATTAATTTACAGCAATCCATATAAATATCTTAATTATTTGATGTACCCACTGACACTACTGATGCAAGTTGAAGCTTAGGAAGACTGATGGAATGTTAGGCCAGGTTTATACCAAAGAAGAAATTAAGCAGCAGTCAACAAGAGTTACACAAGTTACACAGAACAGCTTGCATAATTTCCATTGACTTTGCAACTTCCCTTCTATAGGTTGCCTCCACTGTGCTGTGCTAACGGGAAATGCTACACCACCTGAGAAGGGCTTTTATTAAATAAACTTCTGATCTACTGATTGTATTTTTAGTGACCACAAAATTAAACAAAATAAATTAATCTGATGGTGACAAATTTGAGGCTGTCAATGTTGACACAGGCATAGAAGTATACTCAAATCTACCTCATTTTTTTATTTTTCTTTTTTAGAGTCTCAAACAGATTTACTGGACATTAACATCTACATAAAACTAGCATAACTAATCATCGTAAATATTGGACAGGTTGCTAACCCACCGCTCTGTTCTGCTCCCCCCCCACCACACACACACACACACACACACACACACACCCCCAAAATCCTTTGAACGATAAATGTCCAGATCTTTCCACAGCACTAAAAATAAGGACATGCCCTTCTCCAAAAGAACTTATGCTGAGATCTTCTAGAAAACACCAGACAATGAAATCTTGATTAGAGGCAATGCCTGTCCCAATTGTGCCAGTATGTCCACATTTAGTGATTTGAACCAGAATACGTAATTAGACAGATCATTCTCTTTTTGATTCTGTTTGCATAGGCTTCTTTATCAAAATTATCTGATTAGCTTTTTTTTTTTTAACTCTCTCTTTTTAAGGACATATTGGTACACAAGTTAACTAAATGGATAAACATCTTTTTGAATAGGATAAGTCCTTTTGGGTTGTCCGGCTTCCCGCAACATATTAGCCTCTGAAAAAATGTATTTTACTGTAGGATGAAACTTAAATGTATAGGGTCACGAGATCTCTATGACCTTGATTCAGCAAGGTACTTAAGCACTTCCCTAACTACTTAAGCATGTTAGTAGTTCCAGTAAAGTCCATAAAAGAACGGCTGTTGGGGATATTGTATGTCATCTTCATTCAGTCTGTGAAATTCTAAAAAACTGTGGAGATGGGCTCTGAGTTTCAGGCAGCACAATGGGAATGTCTCTTCAAATACCACATCCTCTAGGTGTCTGGTGATGGAAAAAGCAAAGCAATCTCAGATAAATTTCAGAACTGACCCCATCTTGTGCGTCTATGTGCTTGGGATATGTAGGAGTAAGAACAAGCAATCAAGATTGAAATTAGATGAAGATATAGCCACCTGCTTTAGGGATCCAAAAGCCTGAGAGCTTTTGGCTTCTGTTATATATAGTTTATCAGGGGACTCGATGATTAAGGAGAATCATGAGAGGATTTTCTTCAATCTTCACTATCAATGTGAACAGTATGTGTGATTGTTTTGTTGTTAGTACAAAATAATCTTAAAATTATGTGCTATCAATGTGCTTATATCATGTGGCTTATGTTTAAGGATAAATCTGTAAGTGAACCAATAATGAAGATACATTTCTGTATATCGGACAAAGACCTGGTCTCAGTTATCCACTCTTTTTGTCACCTGTTGGTTGAATTACAACCATGCCCAGTTATTATGCATGAAGCCATCAGTACTTAGAAAACTCAAGCTAATTTGAAATGCTGCAGCAATTCTTTTCAGAAACACAGGCTTATTCAAACATGTGAAACCTGCCAACTGCACAAGATTCCCATGGAATTCTTACTCAAGTTTAAGGCCTCAATCCTTATTTTTCCCAAAGTGTTCCATGACATGTGCCCAGGATATTTAAAAGTCCATATAAAGCTCTGGTATGAAGACCATGATCAACAGATACACTCTTATGGAATAATGGAATTCTCAGTCTTAACTTCCAGAGCGGAGGCTGTGTTAAATCTGTGTACAACAAAAATAATGAAAGTGCTATGGCACCTTAGAAACTAACAAGTTTCTTTGGACATAAGCTTTCATGGGCTACAACACACTTCACCAGAGGCTTCTCACAAAGTGGGCTGCCGGTCACAAAAGCTTACGCCCAAGTAAATTTCTCAGTCTTTAAGGTGCCACAGGACTTTCATTGTTTCAACAATAATAGTTAAGCTTCTCTGTGTGTGTGACAGACCTTTCTCTGTGGGTAATTTCAGACTGTGTAATGAACTCACCCCAAAAACTAAGGACTATTAGACCACTGCAAATTGCATTACCTTCCACTCAACACATCTTTGACCTTGCTTTCTCCAATGCATTTCTTTGGGTGCATTTCCCAAGGTGCATTTCTTTGACCTTGCCTTCTCCATAATGAACAAAGAGCAACAGGTGTATTTATATTTTAAAACACCCTATGAAAACACAGTACTGCACTCCACTAATCCTCTTCAAGAGCAAGCATGAGAACACAAACAACATGTGCCAGACAAGTAGTGACAGTAGTGGAAAAGTTCAGTTATCACCTACATCCAAATAGGGCTAAGGAAAAGGATAGCATTATATTTCTAATTTTCATTAAAGAAATACTTCCTTCATAAAGAAGATATTTCCTCTATTCATAGAGAGCTACAGTGGAAGGATGGAAAATACGTAGGAAAAAAAAAAAAAGACTAAAAATGGAATATTCCCTAAAGTTGAATGTACTCATGAACCAGTCCTGTAAGATATTCAGATACAAAGATACAATTTGAAAGTGACATTTTTACTTAAACACATGACTTATTCACACAGGAAACAAATAATTGGTTGAGTCACAGATGGAACTTATGTTACTGAGGGTTTCTTCTCCAGAGATTAGCTGCTTACTATATTGCAGAAAAAGAAGCATCAAGTTAATTACATTTTTGACACTTACTTCCTTTCAGTAGTCTCATTTCAGCTATTTGGCATCAGGAAAAAAATACAAAAAATACTAGTGACATTGTATCTGTGTAGGACTCCCAATAAGGTAATTGTCTAATTTTTCAACATTCAGGAAACACACAAATTGTATTGAAAAAGTCATTATATTCTACTGAAAAAAACCACATCTGGGACAGCCTGATTTCCAAAAGCATTGCATTGTTTGCTAGACTCTAACTACAAAGACCCAAATAGGAACTTTATCATCAGAAACTGATAGGTCATTTGACATGCTTAATGTAACTCATGACCATCTGTTTTTCCCCCAGTCATGTACGAGAGTGGATAGTTTTATACAGGGCTGTAACTAGGACAGGGTGACCAGGGCTTTGAGCAGGCACCATATTGAGTGGCTCTGCTTCATGCTCACTTGAGGGCACGTTCCATGCTTCTTACTCCATGTGAGCCCTGGGCACCAAAACTGGAGGTTACTCACCTTCATGCAGTAGCCGAAGTTCTTTTGAGATGCGTGCTCCCGACATGCTCCACTTTGGGTGTGTGTGCGGTGCCACACACAGGATCAGAAATTTTTCCCCAGCACTGGCTCAGATAGTGGAGAGAGGTGGCGATCGCAGCATCCAGTGCCCCTTCCCACTGATGGTGACGTCAGCGCCTCACTCTCTCCACTGTGCCGCTCTCCTCAGTTCCTTTCTACTGCAGAAACAGCCTGGAAGATAAAAGGAGTATTGCAAAGTAGAGGGGAGGGGGGCAGGTAGTGGAGCATGTCGGGAGCACGCATCTCGAAGAACTTCGGCTATTGCACAAAGGTGAGTAACCTCCATTTCTTCATCAACCAGTGCTCCTAACTGCTCCACTTTGGGTGCTTGTCTAGCAGTTGTTGTGTGGAGGTGGGTACTTCGGATCACGTGTTGCTCACTGAGTTTAGTACTGCTTGTCCGACTGCAATATCCATGGAAGAAAGTTGTTCAAGTGCGTAGTGTTTAGCAAAAGTGTCAGTTGAGGACTAGGTCACTGCCTGACAGATGATATGTAATGGAACCTTCATTAGAAAAGCGATGGAAGATGCCATAGATCTGGTGGAACGCGAGCATATGGAATTGGGTGGAACTGATTGTGACATGTCATGCAGTCCGAATGCAGGAAGAAACCCAGGATGATATCCTTTGCTTAGAGATTGGTTGACCCTGAGAGTGTTCAGTGGTGGAGATGAATAGCCATGACATCTTTCTAAAAGGTTTAGTCCGGTCTAGGTAATATGTGAGAGCGCGTCTTACATCAAGGGTATGTAGCGCCCTTTGTTGTGGTGTTGCATGTGGCTTGGGATAAAAGCCAGGTAAGTGTATGGTTTGGTTAAGGTGGAAGGAGGATGCGACCTTGGGAATGAATTTAGGGTGAGGTTGCAAGGAGACTTTGTCCTTGTAGAAGATAGCATAAGAAGGGTGAGCCATGAGGGCTGCAATCTCTCCTACTCGTCGAGCTGAGGTGATTGCCACCAAGAAGGCAACCTTCATGGATAGATGGAGTAGGGAAGTTGTGGGCAATGACTCAAAAGGAGGCCCCATCTGTGTTCTCAGTACCCTTGTGAGGTCCCATGGAACAGCCGGTGGCCAGATTTGTAGGTACAGATTTTGTAACCTGAACACGAATCTGTTAAGTGTACGGTGGGCGAAGACCGAGGCACCTCTACAGGCTCATGAAAGGTGGAGATAGCAGCAAGATGCACTCTGACCATGTTCACTGAGATGTTTGTTTCTTTCAGGTCTGCTAAATACTCCAAGATAGATGGGAGTGGAGCTGTAGCTGGATTTATTGCTCGTTGGGCACACCAAGAGGAGAAGCGACACCATTTCCGCAGGTAAGTGATTCTCGTTGTTGGTTTTCTACTATTTAATAGCATGTGCCTCACTCTGCGGGAACACAATCTCTAAATTATCGAACCATCGAGGTTCCACACTGTTAGGCGGAGTATGTCCAGGTAGGCATGTTCCGTGGTTCTGTGACAGGAGGTCAGGTCCAAGGGGCAGAGTGATGGGGTGTGCTCTGGACATTGTGTGGAGAAGCGTATACCACGTCTGATGTGGCCATGCTAGTGCTATTAGGATTATCCATGCACTGTCCTGTTGTATTTTGTGGTGAGTCCTTGGAATCATCAGCATTGGGGGAAAGGGATATAGGAGTTCTTTGCCTCAATGGAGAAGGAAGACATCGCTGCTTGAACTTTGTCCCCTTCCTGCTCGAGAGCAGTATCGGGTACACTTCTTGTTCTCCGCGCTGGTGAATAGGTCCATGGTGGGGAAGTCCCATCGTGAGAAAACTGTCTGTATGATGTCATCCCATATTTCCCATTCATGTTGGTTGGAAAAGGAGCAGCTCAAGGAGTCTGCTAGAGTATTATCTTTGCCCGGTAGGTGTTCCGCAAGAAGGTGTATACCATGGTGTCTGCACAAGTCCCATAACTTCACTGAATCATAGAATCATAGGGTTGGAAGGGACCTCATAGGTCATCTAGTCCAACCCCCTGCCAGAGGCACGACCACTCCCACTAAACCATCCCAGTCATGGTTTTCTCCAGCCGGGCCTTAAACACCTCCAAAGATGGAGACTCCACCACCTCCCTTGGCAGCACATTCCAAGGCTTCACCACTCGCCTAGTAAAAAAGTTTTTTCTAATATCCAGCCTCAACCTCCCTAACCGCAACTTGAGACCATTGCTCCTCGTTCTGTCCTCTGTTACTACCGAGGACAGTCAAGCTCCATCTTCCTCGGAGCATCCCTTCAAGTAGTTGAAGGTTGCTATCAAATCCCCCCTCAATCTTCTCTTCTGCAGACTAAATAAGCCTAATGCTTCCAGTCTTTCCTCGTAGGGCTTGTGCTCCAGCCCTTTAATCATTTTGGTTGCCCTCCTATGAACTCTCTCTAGCATGTCCCTGTCCTTTTTGTAGTGGGGGAGCCCAAAACTGAACACAGTATTCTAGATGTGGCCTCACCAGTGCAGAATAGAGGGGAATGATCACATCCCTTGATCCGCTGGTAATACTTCTTTTGATGCCGCCCAGTATGCCATTGGCCTTTTTGGCAGCAAGAGCACACTGCTGACTCATATCTAGCTTCCCATCCACCATGACCCCCAGGTCATTTTCTACACTGCTGCTACTTAGCTGAATGTTTCCCAGCCTGTAGCAGTGCATGGGGTTTTTCCGTCCCAAGTGCAGGATTTTACACTTGTCTTTATTGAACTTCATAAGATTTCTATTGGCCCACTGTTCCAATTTATCTAGGTCTCCCTGAATCCTGTCCTTGCCCTCCAAAGTGTCTACTGTCCCCCCCAGCTTGGTGTCATCCGCAAACTTACTCAGAGTGCATCTATTCCATCATCCAGTTCATTGATGAAAATGTTGAACAGAACCAGCCCCAGGACTGACCCCTGGGGCACACCACTCGTTACTGGTTGCCAGCTGGACATGAAACCTTTGATTCCTACACGCTGAAACGGTTGATCTAACCAGTTTTCTATCCACCTTATAGTCCACCTATCCAACCCATACTTCCTTAATTTGCCAGTGAGAATGCTGTGGGAAACTGCATCAAAAGCCTTGCTAAAATCAAGGTATATCACATCAACGGTTCTTCCTGCATCCAGAAAACCAGTCATCTGATCACAGAAGGAAATGAGATTGGTCAGGCATGATTTACCCTTGGTAAATCCATGCTGACTCTTCCTGAGCACTTTATTTTCCTCTAAGTGTTTTAGGATGGATTCTTTGAGAACCTGCTCCATAATTTTTCCAGGGATTGAGGTGAGGCTGACTGGTCTGTAATTCCCCAGATCCTCCTTTTTCCCTTCTTGAAAATAGGCACTACATTTGCTTTTCTCCAATCCTCTGGCACCTCCCCCATTCTCCATGAGTTTTGAAAGATAACGGCTAGCAGTGCTGCTATCTCATCGGCCAATTCCCTTAGCACCCTTGGATGCAGTTCGTCCAGCCCCATGGACTTATGCCATCCAGCTTCCTTAAGCAGTCCCTAACCTGACATTCCATCACCAAGGGCCTCTCTTCTTCTCTCCAATCTGCCATACCCATGGTAGTGGGCTGGGAGCTGACCCTGGCTGTGAAAACTGAAGCAAAAAAAGCATTGAAAACTTCAGCTTTTCCCTCAACCTCTGTCACGAGGATGCCTGCCCCATTCAGCAAGGGATCTACACCATCCCTGATCCTCTTCTTGTTATTAACATACTTGTAGAACCCCTTCTTGTTATCCTTTACATCCCTCGCTAGCCACAACTTCATATGCCTCCAAGCATAGGGGGTTGTGATCTGGTTCCACCCTGATGGTTTATGTAAAACATGCACGTTCTGTTGTCAGTACAAATCCTCACCGTTTTTCCTTAGATTGTGGGGAGGAATTGTTGGCAGGCTCTTAAGACTGCTCTTAACTTGAGCAGATTTATGTGAGAGGATGTCTTTGCTGGGTGCCATCTACCCTGTGTGGTCATTTCCTGGAGGTACGCTCCCCATCCACAGAGAGATGCGTCCGTGGTAATAGTTATGTCTGGTTATGGTGGAAGAAAGCGAACTCCTTATAAGAGGTTGTTGTGGTCCATCCACCAGGAGAGGGAATCCTTGATTGTGTTTGGAATGGATAAGAGTCGTTTGAGAAGATGTCTGTGTTGCTTGAAGTGTGATAGGAACAACAATTGGAAGGGATGCATGCGGAGATGGACATGATGGACCAGGTAAGTGGTGGCTGACATGTGACCAAGCATTTGCATGCATGTATGGGCTGAAATGATAGGTGAGTTCTGGATGGTAGCGGCTATCTATCTGTTTCAGGTTGTGGAATCTGTCTGCGGGAACGAAAGTCTTTGCCAATAGTGTGTGAATCTGAGCTCTAATAAAATGTGTCTCCCATTCTGGTTGCAGGCATGACTTGGTGAAATTTATTTTCAGACCTAATGAAAGGAAAAGGTCGACTGTTGTTTGGATTGCCTGATTGGCTTCTTGCTGTGTGGGAACCTTTATAAGAAAGTTGTCTAGGTAAGGGAATGTGGAGATCTGCTGCTTGTGGAGGAAGGCTACCACAGGGGCCATAAGCTTGGAAAAAACCCTCGGCATTGTGCAGAGTCCGAAAGGAAGAAAGGTGTGTTGGTAATGGTGCTGGACAAACATAAAACGAAGGAATCTCCTGTGCGGTGGACGTATTAGAACATGAAGGTACGCATGTCTCAAGTTGAGGTAGGCCAACCAAATCGCCCTCTTGAAGGGAAGAGGGTAGGTCACTTAAAGTCACCATTCTGAATTTCTTGATTTGGATGCCCTTATTGAGTCACCTGAGATCTAGTATTGGCCTCCAACCCCGTTTTCTTTTGAGTTAAGAAGAATGGGGAATAAAAACCCTTTCCTGTCTGATTCTTTGGAACCTGTTCGATCACTCCTATGTGAAGGAGGCGGTGAATCTCATTGTACAGGTGCTGTACGTGAGCGGGGTCCCTGAAGAGGGACGGGTAGGGGGGTTGGGCTTTTTATTTTCATGTGAATGGGATAGAATAACCATTTTGAATCATTTCTATTACCCATTTGTCCAATGTAACTGCCTTCCACTGATGGAGGAATGGGCATAGTCTGTCATTGAAGATCAAGCGTTGTAAAGGTGACCGTATTTGGTCGCAAGTTGCCTGGTTGGTCAGTCCCTCAACCTGACCATCAAAACTGTTGTTTAAGGTTACCTGATTGTGAGCTTTGATGTGGCTGGTTCGTTTGTCTATTCCTGAGGGATTGTCAAGGCTTGTTTCTATAACTATTGATTCTACAACTGGATTGGAGTTTGGGGATATCTGAAGCTGAACAATTGGTTTTTGTAATATTTTCACCGTGATGATGTGGTAAAGATGCCAAGGGGTCTTAAAGTGGCCCTTGAGTCTTTTAAGTCATGCATCACATAATTTGTCTTTTTGCTGAACAGGTTGTCCTTGTCAAATGGAAGGTCCTCAATGGTATGTTGCATTTGTTTGGGTAGGTCTGCAGCATGGAGCCATGAAGAACGCCTCATGACAATGGCAGTGGCCCAAGGTTCTGGTGGCCACATCAGCTGCACCGAGGGAGGCCTGAAGAGCTGTTCTTGCAATGAGTTGACCCTCTGTAATTAAAAGATTAAACTGTTCTTGCATTTCCTGTGAAATAAAGCTGGAGAGTTCACTGAGTTCCACGTATAATTCATGATCATAGATTGAGAGCAGGGCTGTGTAGTTAGCCACCCTTAACTGGAGAGCTGCCGAAGTATATACTTTCCTCCCAAGGATGTTAAGCTTTTTGTCCTCCTTGTTGGTGGGATTGGTCTTTGAATACATTTTTCTAGCCTGTTGATTTAGCCGCTTCGATCACTAATGAATTTGGCTGTGGGTGGGTAAATAAAAATTCATTACCCTTCGGGGCAATAAAATATTTCTTATCAGCTTTCTTGTTTGACGGGGCCGCAGAAGCAGGAGCTTGCCATATGTCCATTGCCGGCTCCATTATACCTTCATCCATGGGTAAGGCTAATTTATTGGAGACTGATGCCTGGAAGATTTTATACAGTTTGTGCTGAGTCGTCGGGTTATCATTAAGCGAGATGGTCATACTCTCTGCTGCTCGTTTAAATAATTCTCAAAATTACTTGAGGTTGTCAGATCTAGACTGGTGCGGAATATCATTTGGGAATCCGCAGTGTGATGAGTAGTAGCCGGTATCGTTATATCAGCTGTATTGGGTTGTAACTGATGTTGCTGCATAGAAATTGGTAACGCCTGCACTATGGGTACCCCTGATGAGCCACAGTTTGGAGAGGTTTGAAACATACTGTAATACGGCCAGTTGGTATAATTCATGCCTGGTGGTTGAGGGTAGAACATCCAGGGCGTATATAGCCAGGGGTAAGTGATGTTGGAATTTATTGAGGCAGGCTCAACTGACTGCTGAATTGGTGAGTCAAGAGGTATCGGGCTTCATGATCCCGATGATGACGAGCGTCTTGGGGACTGAGGCATAGCAGACAGACCACTGTCAGAAGAATCTGTCTGGAATAAAGGTGACATAGGAGAGGAATGAATAGTAAGATCCTGTCCTAGTTCAGTATGCTTAGACTTTTTTGTATGCTTCTTAAGTGCAAGAGTTATGAGGCGCCTGCCAATGCGCTGCCAGAGGTGCCATTGTTGTTAAAGGTGGCTGATGTGGGAGTGGCTGCGCCACAGTTGAGAACAATGGCGATGCTGCAAAAAGGAATGGCGCCGGAGTAGGTACCAATGATGGTACCGCACATGGCACAGTAGCAGGCAGCTGCCCCAGCGGTGCTGTTAGGAATGGCATGGTTATTGCTGGCAGCGGGTTCAGTGCCACTTTCAGTTCCCCGGTTGTGACTGGTTGAACTCGGTCTGATTTGGTAAAGTCAGCTCTTGCATGGTTTACCATATTGGAAATAGGTTCCTGCTGCAAGGCTTTTGGTTTTGACTCAGCACCCTCAGATTTCTTTGTAGGTACTGGCAAGGATACCACAGAGCAGTGTTTGTGTGCTCCCTCAGATATCTCAGGAGAGGCACCTGGATCTGAGGAGGGACGGAGGGAGCCTTCCAAAAGGAGAAGTTTCAGCTTCCTCTCCCTTTCCTTTCCGGTCCTTGTGGTGAGGTTACGACAGTGCTGGCATTTGTGGGACAGGTGTCCCTCTCCCAGGCACTTAATATAGGATTTGTGGCCATCTGACACTGGCATAGCATCGTTACACGAAGCACAGCGTTTGAAGCCAGATGAATTCGGCATTGCTCGTTTATTTATTTATTTATTTATTTTTTGGTTTATTTGCTTTCTAGTTCTGTTCTTTTCTTTTCTTGTCATCTGTCTGTCTCCCTTTCTTCTTCTCTTTTTTTTTTTCCTTCAGAATTTGTTGTGAGGAAGAGCCACTGCTGACTCTGTCTGGAGTCAGAGGCGGTAGAAAGGAGCTAAGGAGAGCAGCACAGTGGAGGGAGTGAGGCGCTGACATCATCAGTGGTGGGAAAGAGCACTGGATGCTGCGACCACCACCTCTCTCCACTACCTGAGCCACTGCTGGGGAAAAATCTCCGATCCTGAGTGTGGTGTCGTGCACATATCCAAAGTGGAGCAGTCGGGAGCACTGCTTGATGAAGAATAACTAGTTCCAGCACTGGTTTTATATGTCTCTCTTTTACATGGTCTCCAAGTGTTAAGAAAGGTATAATGAACTATATTAGATAAGGGAATATTAAAATTGTATTAGATATTTAAACTGTTATAAGAAAATGTAAAAAAAAAAATCTGCTTTTTGTGGGTCTTGTTGACACTGCTTTCAGAGATGTAAAATGAAAAATTGGTTTGAGTCTTATTTACAGTAGATTCTTGTTCTGTGTAGGTAACAGGATGAAGTAAGCCATACCAATGTATGGATTTACTAGCCAGGTGCATGCCTCCATAGTAAAGCACAGTGAAAGGATGGTTACTGACTAAACAAAACTAGCCAACCAATGACTTCAAGGCCTCAAGAAGCAGATAAATAAGAACATGACAACTGCTGTAAAGAACACTGCCGTACATGAAAAATATGAAAAGTCAGATGGACTGAAGGAGGAAAATAGTAATGGCTTTTAAAAATGTAAATAATGAGGTTCCCAGAATAAGTAAAAATACATCAGTTAAAAATGACTGAGTTAGTGCGTATGAAAATATATTTAGAAAATAATGTTTGTAAATGAGGAAGTTTTAATTATCTGTGCCACCATGATGTTGTGCAACAAGGTATAAAGGATACAAGTTTAACTAAGTTGGTTGAAGCAATGCAGGACTTATACTGGATCAAACTGGCATGAACTTGATGATGAGAGCCCATCTTTACTTTAGGACCGAATAATTGATTGTTATACTACATCTTGTGCTCTCTCACTCTTGCTCGCTCTCTCACTCATACTTTATGCTTAATTAAGCTGGTAATATTTTGTCCTAAAAAAATTCTTCTTAAAGCTTCAGTGTAGTCAAACTTAGTGACTGGTATGGATTATGCTTTTCAATTTACACCAAGGAAGCAAAGTGAAAGCCCCAGCAACTCCCAACACCTTCAAGCAACTTCACCTTCAGTAAAGCTGCCTTTCAGATCACCAGAAGAGGAACGAAGAGAAGATAAATTACTACAGAAAGGAGAGCAGTGATATTTGCAATCAGAAGGTCCAGTTATAAGAACTCATCTAATAAAAACATCAGGCTATTTGTCCAAACCTAACATGTAGTATCTTTGCACAGACAAAAATGAAAGATACAAATGTTTATAAGCAGACTTGTTCACTCACAAAAATATACTTTAATTTTTGCCATGGCTATGCATGTCAAATATTGGAGACAGCATAGCACATACAGAAAATTTTCATATGTGTTCAATAAGATAAAACAATTTAAACATAATCACAGAACTTTGCAAAACCTTACACATAGAACATTAGGTTGCTCAAGAATTTCTCAGAAGAAAGCTATTTTCATAGTCTACTGTTTGGAAAGCAGAAAAAAGAATGTATCACAAACAGAATACCTATCTTTTTTCTATGTAATTTCCTCAAAGAAAAACAGCTAATAAAACAAGCTGAACTACTGTACTTTACACTATTAGTAGTATGTGAGAGTAAATGTGTGAAGGTATACGATCTAATGATCATGCACAAATGGTGCTAGATACAAGGGAAAGAGACTGCATCTTTTCTGCAGGCAGAATAAAAATATATTGCAATGTAGCCTATTGCAAACTTTACTAAAATAAAAATGTTCATTTCATAGTTGATAAATTATAGTCACTACTTACCTGAGCTGGATTTGAACAGATGACCTAGTGTTAAAGGGATGGGAATCTTCATACCTTTCTCTACATTATGCAGTCTCCCATTACAGAAGACTTTTACCCTTTGAATCCCATAGCTGTGGTTTATAACCAGGTGTACACATATCCTTGGACATATGCAGATGTCAAACAGAGGGTACATTAATTTCTTAAGCATTTGCTTAATTTTATACTAGACAACCAAAAAACAATAAAACACCTAGAAAAGTCAGTACAAACAAATTTCATATGGATAATGACTTGTTTATACTGTTCTATACATTACACACTGAAATATAAGAACAATATTTGTATGCCAATTGATTTATTTATAAAATTGTATGGTAAAAAAGAAAGCAAGCAATTTTTCAGTAATAGCTTGCTATGACACTTGTAATTTTTATGTCTGATTTTATAAGCAACTAGTTTTTAAGTGAGGTGAAACTTGGGGGAACACAAGACAAATCAGACTCTTGAAAGAGGCATAGTAATCTGAAAAGATTGAGAGCCAATGTCCTAGGGGACTGTACCCTTATTATATTACGCATCATAGGAGCCATTCAGAAGATTTTCAGAGAAATCTATCCTATTTTGCCAGTCTTTCAAGCGTAGTAACAGAAACCACCCAGGTTCCCAGCTGGTAATGCAGTATTTCATCACAACAACTATTTGGATACCAACTTCATAATGTTGCTCTCGTAAAAATGTTTGCAAGTTTTTTCCTTTGAAAATTTACATATCCTTCTTTCACATTCATGTACCTTTACAACCCAAAAATTCAGTGTCTTCCCCAGCTCTAGATCATCTGGTGCCTCCACCTCTTCAACTACAGTCCACGGCACATTCCTACATAATGGAGCAAAGGTTACAGTCTTGCTCACTACATGCCAAAATGAGTAGGTTCCATTTCAGTGCCCCCAAAATTGGAATACTTCTGCAAAAGGTTACTGAATGGTATTAGTTCTGAAAGAATATGAGGGATAAGAAGTAATGTGCATGAGATGAGAGAAATGAGATTCCATACTTAAGATTCTCTCTTTAATAGCTATGTTCTTTGTGCATCTTTGTACTCTCCTCCGCCCCAAATTTCTTCATTAGTCTTTTAGCTTTTGTTTATTCTTATTGAGATAGTGCATGCTATTTTCAGTTTGCCAAATAGGGTGTTCTCTGAAGGATATTTCTATATATTCATGTTCAAGGTATTCGTATTCAGGGCACCCAGGATGGCAGTGAACCAAAAATTTCTGGAAACCTGTCTCCAAGCGGCCATGCACAACCACCACCTAATAGTACTAAATACTATGGGCCTGTGGCCACTCTTCCCTCTAACGTGTGCTCATGCATGCCCACGCACAACTTTTCCAGCCCCAGCGTGCACACACTGGCTGGTAGCGCATGGGGCCAGAGCTGGGGGGCTGAGATCAGGCAGGATAGGCGGCAAGGTGGCACCATCAGCTCCCAAAGCTCAGCAGCAAGTTCTGTCTCAGAGCCCGAGCCTCTCACAGCAGTGCCAGGCTGGAGAAAGAAAGAAAGACCAGCTGCTCTGAGAGGCTCAGGCTCAGAGACAGCGCTTGCTGTGGGGCGTAGGGAGCTGACTGTGTCTCCCTGCTGGCCAGCAGCTTGGATTTCAGCTGCAAAGCAACACTTGCAGGGTTACCAGATGTCCGGCAAAAAGGAGGACATGTCTTCCTTTTTGCCCTGCCACCCTCCATCCTCCAGGCATTGGTGTAATAGTGCCTTGTGTCCGGCTTTTTGCTAGACGCTGGGGCAGCACTCTAAAAATAGAAGCACATAGCTTCAGCATGTACTCCCCTGCTGGCTCAGCCCAGCTGCAGCTGTTGGGGGGGTTGGGAATTTGGAGAGGATCCCTTGCTGGGCCAGTGCATGTATATTGAGAGTGAAGAGGGCTGGCTGTAGCCATGGAGGTGGTTTTGTTTTGCCTTGTTGCTTCCCCTTCTCACCCCTGGCTTCTTTCCAGGCTCCAGCTCAGGTGTGCTCCCCTTCTCCTCCACCTGATTTTAGGGAAGGCTTGATCTTACTTTTTGGGAGAGAGTGGGGCTTTTTTTCAGCTTGATGGTGTCTCTGCAGTGCCCAGAGAAAAACCTGTGGTTGCTTCTTCCCTTTCTGCTTTTCTCCCCTGCTTAAAGTTTCTGGGGAAGTTTCTTTCTCTAATGGCTCAGCTAAGCCAGATCTATATTCTTCCAAATAAACTTTGGCTTTTGACAACAAATCTTTTGTTTAATGATCAAGGAAAGTTCACTTTTGATTGTGAGGAAGTTTGAATCCATATGATTTTCTTTTTCTCAATGTGATTTTTCAATTTGCTTCTCCTTTCCAAGATGAGATTAGTCCACTATAGATGTATCTTTATGTTTTATTAAGATACACAGATGTGGAAGTATATATTCTCAAGAAGCTGCTGGGCCTGATCCTACAGTTTAAATGAAGTCAGTGGGAAATTTGATTGAGCAAGGATTATAATATTTGTCTGTTTGTTAGTAGTTTACCAAATCACAGAACACAAGCAGCTTGGTTTTGCCTTTTGCTTATATATTCTATGCTTATTTTTATTTTACCTTTTAGGGAGAGTGTTTCTTTTAGTATTTTTAGGAAAAAAACTGATCGTTGCATCTAAGAATAGGTGCTGTCCTCTTGGGGGGAGCATTTGATAGTCACAAACATCTAATTCAACTTCCCCTCCCCATTTGATGTGCATTTTGCATAAAAGCAAACAAAATGTCAACTGTCATAAAATATATATATCCATTTGTGTTTTATGGCAGACATAGTAGGATATGATGTCTCCAGAAATTTGCATTTTAGGTAAAAGGTTGTGTTTCAGGCAGGTCTGCACATAAAAACCAGCAGCTCTCATTTGTTCTGAATTCTCCTTTCCTGTGTGTGAAAAATCTAAAGAGTTTGTCTGTGGTTTTTTTTAAATACTACACAGTGAAGCGCAAAACTGAGGCTACCCAGGGATTTCCATACACCCATTCTGCACCCCCCCCCAGTTGTAAACTAGTAACAGTGTTATACCAAATTAGTGAGCACCCCTTGCACCACACCCCTAATTTCAAGTCATGGGGAGAATATTGCTGACAGAGATTACTTTTCCTGTAGAAGCCAACACCTCAAATTCTGTTAGACTTCCTGTAGTCAAGGGCCTGCCCCTCTGTGTGTCAAACAATGCAAGTGAATTCTGTGAAGGAACTTAACTCTGTTTAAACTGATTTTAATCTTGTCCATAATTACTACATTAAATTTATTGGCGGTTTGCTTCCATTTGCAACTCACAATGTGAAAATATCAATCTGGATAGGAGTTCTACAGTGCGATTTTCCTTGCACCTTGACAAACATTAAATACTTAATTTTGTGACTCAAAGTTTTTGGCTTTATTGTTACTTTAATGTTAAGATGAAAAATACTTAAGCCATTCTTTTGATATTCTCAAGCTGTTGTTCTTGCAATTAATCTCACACTGGGGCTAGGCAGATTTCTCTGGAGCTAGGTGATTAATGGGGCAAGCATTTGGGGGGGGGGCAGTAGCTGGGGTGGCTGGGTGGGTGAAGGCGGCCCAGGTACGGCCCCGGTACGGCCCCATGTGTGTACGTTTCCTCCAATGTCCTCCCTTTTGTACTTCCCTGTCCTCCTTTCCATGCTTTGGTATCTGGTAACCCTAGGCGTGCAGCTTGCTGTCTTTTTTCTCTCTCTTTTCTTTCTTACTCTTCCTTCCATCTTACTTTTTCCCCTTCCTTTCTTCTTTCCTCCTTTTCTCTTTTCTCACTTCTCTTCCTTTTCTTATTCTTTTCTCTTCCTTCCTTCTTTCTTCCTCTTTCTCCTCATTTCTCATTTACTTCTTTTTTCTCTTCTCACTTCCCTTCCTTCTATCTTTTCCTTCCTTTGTTTCCTTCCTTCTTCTCTTTCTTCTTTCCTCTTTTCCTCCCCTCTCTTTTCCCCATTTTTTCCCTCTCTTCCTTTCCCTTTCTTCCCATCCTCAGGCTCCTTTCTTTCCTTATCTCCATTAAAAAAAAAAAACACTTTTAGAAACTAGTTTAATTAAAAAGCTTTCAAAAAATTAAATTTCAAATAAAAATCCACACAAATTCAGTTAAACCCAATTAATTAATTCTATTTACAATAAATACATTTTAAGAGAGTCATTTTAATAAACACATTTTAAAACATAGGCCTATTTTGTACAAAAGAAGCAAAGAGTCCTGTGGCACTTAAAGACTACCAGATTTTTTTTATTGCATGAACTTTCATGAATGAAATCCCACTTTGTCAGATGCTTTGAAGATGGGGGAATTTACAGAGTGGGATGAAAATAAATGGAAGGGAGTACAGGACATGGGATCAGGTCACACAGTAACAGCAAATCAGAGCAGTTAAGATTCAAACACTGAGAAACAGCACATAGACATGGGTGAAGTCAAATCACCTGTTGTAATGGGAAAAGAATCCATAGTCCTGATTTAATCCTGCTTTCACACAATCGAATCTGCATATCAATTCTAATCCAGCTGTTTCCTTTTGAAGTCTTCACTCACTGGACTCATAAATTACATAAAGCATAAGGCAAAATTTCTGCTCACAAACTAAAATTTTTGCTTATGACATCCTAATCCTTAGAAGGAACATTGCTCTGGGACCATTAAGACAGCTTAAATGCTGTCAGTGATAACTAGCTGGCCTCCCTGTGAACTGTAACTCTGCATGTAGAACACAGGAGATGAGGGTATTAGGAAGAAATGTGACAACTAGGATCCAAACTGAATATAACTTTGGTCTTGGGTTATTTGAAAGCTGTGAATTAGTTTCTTTTGATTGTATAGCAATTTGAGTAAATCCTAAAAAAAACTTTAAACAACTTTTATTAATTTTTCATTGTTCTAGATTTTTCAATAATTTCTGTTGCACGAGTTTGCACACAAATTTTATTCAGAAAAAATTTTGCACACAAGCCACCAAACCTTAGAGGGAACATTGCCTGTGGCTATAAAAAGAACTGTGAGCCTTAGCCACCACAGGTCCTTACTCCTCAATCTCCTTGCACTGAGATGGATAGGAAACTATAAAGATCATGAAAAGGTGGAATGGTAATAGAAGCAAATTTTGAAAGAAAGGACGAAGCTGAGAAACATAATGTGCACTAAATGTCTTACAGGTGAATGGACTCTCACCTTTGATTGACACATTCTTAATCTTTGTCTGGGTATCTGATATTAGACTGCAAGATAGCTACCAGAAATGTCTCCAGAGAAGGATATGAGGGATCACAGACTAAACCATGGCATCAGTTGAATAAAATTAGCAGATCGTTCTCTAATTCACATTCCTCAGGAGTGGAAGAGATGCCCAGATGAGGGCCTGAAGATATCACTGAGGCATATAGGAGACTGATACATGAATTAAGTGAGTTCTTTGTCACAGGGATAGGACAGACAGGTGGCTGACAGAGACTGAAGCCACATCAGATTAACTGTTGCCAAAAAAAAACTGATTCCTGTGAACAGAGCCACTTCTTCTTTTATTGCTTCTCTTTCAGCAATGCAAGCTCGTTTGCTGTTTCTCCTCCTTCCATGTGTAGGAGACAAGGAGGAGACTGACTGGAAGAAGACCTGCAGTACTTTCAAATGAACACATTGGTAGCCTGTGTACCTCCACAAATGGATTACTGTGAACCTCCTCTTCTCTTCCTTCTTTTTGCATCTTTAGAATTATTTGCTAAATTAAAGCACAGGTGCAACTGCCTTTACCCACTTACTGAATGTTACAGGGTAGCACAAGCACATGTGCCAATAGCTACTGAATTTGAAAGCCATGGGCCTACTCAAGCTAGGTATGAATCAAAAGCACAATTTGGCCTGTTCTTTATGCAAAAGAGAGAGAGAGAACAACAGAACCCAGCTACTTTCAGATCTGAGGAGGAGTGGCAGTGGGGTTACAAAGGAAAAATGAAGTTATTTTTTATCTGAGCAAATTTGATACTGGGGAGGATGCTCAAGAGGAACCAGTTTAAATCCAGAAAACCCTTTCTGAAGTTAATTTCAGGAGTTCTATTGTAACACACACTATATAAACTAGCAAAGTATTTGGCTTCCAGCTGGGAAGTGGTCACAAGACCCAGTCTTCATATTTGAAACTTTTACTAAAAGGCTACATAAATAAGAAGCATTAATCCACGGTGGCTTTTTCAACACAGGCCAAAACTGAAGCATATAACTTCTGCAAACATGCCAACTCTTGTAAATTTATTATGAGTGACATTATTGTTAGGTAAAGCCTCAGTCATGATCTCCCAAAAGAACTCTCAAATCTCAGGAATTTTTTTCCCCAAGCCCAGTCTGCTAATATTCACTCAGTCTTCTGTAGCCACAATGTAGGGACACAGATAAAATGAATAGAATTTACCTTTAAAGCATCTGTTAGGCAACACTGTGCATCTGTTCTTTAATATCTTAACTAAAAATATTTAACTCAGTTTAATAGATATTATAACCAATATTTAACAAAGCTCCATATTGTAAATTTGGAACTCATTTTATATTTCTTGATGAAATTTCTTTTAGATGTAACACTGTGTAAGTTCATGCAAATGTGTGAAAAAAGATGTGTGAATGAAGGGTCTGTGTGATGGGATCAGTTGACACCAGCCTGTCATGATGAAATGCATGTACCACCTTAATGGATGAACAATTCAAACTAATCTCTGAAAAGCAAGAAGAAGAATCCACCACAGAAAGAGAGAAACAAAATGCAAGATCAAAGTCATGTCTGCAAATGACTGGTGATAAATGATCATCAGATAGGATCTTTGAGGCAGCAAGACACAGCAAGCCCCATACACTCACATGAGACTCAGCAAGTATAAAACACATGAAAATTGTGTGTCTCATTCTCTAACCATCATCTTAGAGCACCAGATTCATGACCTAGAGAGATGTGGCTCCCTCCTTGTGCCCAGCTTAGCTGGCAAGTGGGGCTGGCTCAAGCAACACATAAAAGGACTGGTAATTATATCATGCCAGCTTCCAAAATTTCATGGGTATCAATGTATCTGTCTGTTTTTTTTGCTATTTTTACATTTACAAATAAATGTGGCATATTGGTTGTCCCCATGAATAAGATCCTGCTAGTCTTTTCTAACAATTCCATTTCCTCTGTTATACCAAAAGGGCTCCCACTAAAATGATGTGCAACAAGAGCACCCAAAAGAAAAGACTAGCAGGATCTTATTCAGGGGACAAGGCAAAATGCCACATTTATTGTAAATAAGTAAGGATAGCAAGAAGCAGTCTCTCTCTCTCTCTCTCACACACACACACACACACACACACACACACCTTCTGCAACCTGGTATGATACGATTACCAGTCCATTCATGTGCTGCTTGAGCCAGCTTGGCTGGGCACAAGGAGGGAGCCAGGCCTCTGTCAGTTGTGAATCTGATGATCCAAGATGACAGTTGCAGAACGAGACCCAAAGGTTTCATGTTCTTATCCATCTTTTATACTTGCTGGCCCTCATGTAAACCTATGTGATTTGCTGTGTCATGTTGCCCTCAGGGTTTGTGTGAGATCACATTGATCACCAGTCACTTGCAGGCTTGATTGTATTTTGTTCTTTTCTTTCTGGGGTGGCTCCTTCCGTTTGGTTTAATCAGAGACATCTGCATTGTTCGGCCAGTCAGGTGGTAATTGTGCTTCATCAAGACAGGCTGGCTATTGAGACTGGTCCATTCTCTCTCTCTCTCTCTCTCTCTCTCTCTCTCTCTCTCACCCCCCCCACACACACCCACCCTTCATTCACACATTTAAATGAACATACATAGCATATGCCTAAACCAGGCTTCATCAAGTATACAAAATGGAGTACAATGTTTAAGCAGGAGTTCCAAACTGACAATATGGTGTCCTGTTGGACATTGGTTATAATGCCTATTACTCAGGGTTACAGAATTATTTTACTTATGACACTAAAGGACAGATACACAACATTAATTAACATGTACTTTAAAGGTAAATACAATTAATGAGCTCCATCCCCCCATATTATCTGTCCATGACCCACACCTCCAGTAACTCTTTGCTTAATGTAAAGCAATCCAACACACAAGAGAACAATTTCAAGCACAGAATAAATACTAGGCACAGCATATGGTGGTGTTCAGCAGAGTTCAACTTTACAAATAATATCACTGCTGATGAGGTTACACTCCCAGTCCACCTGTTGCCCCAGCCTCACAACTGAGGCAACAAGGCAAGGGCAGGAGACCCTACGGTTGTGCCAGGCTGGCCCCACCATCATGAGACACACTCTGGTCAGAGCAGGCAGGTCCACCACCTGGGCATGTGGTGAGGGTAGGAGGCCCCAGGCCAGGCCAGCCCTGACACATGGGCATGGGGAGAGGACAGGAGACCCTGGGCGGGGGGGACCAGGGCAGCACCATGGTCTGGGCATGGGGTGAGGGCAGGAGACCGTGGGTTGGCTCCCGAGCCTCACCCCCTGGGCTGTGGGGGGCTCGCTGGCCACAGCTGCATCACAGCAGCCTGGCCACCAACCTGACTCCCAGAACCCCAAAGCTGAGGGATGGTCTAGGAACAGTGATTCTACTCACAGAGGTTGTAGATTCTGGTTCTAGTATAATACAGAATACTGATGATGTAGATAATATCTTTAAAATCAGAATGAATCTTTTCAAGTGCACATACTGTAATAAAATTCCCTTTGTATGACTATCAGTTCACTCAGAATAGAGCTATAAAATACAGTTTTACTATTGTCAAAATCACTGTTGTTGGGGATAACATGCTGTCGGAATTATAAAAAGGCACAAACTGACAAATTATCATCATGCTGAAGTGCATAGGTGTTTCCATTGCAGCTATTGCATGTCCAACACAAATACAGTAGTGAACTAAAATCAATTAGCTACTTAATGGAGTAAGAGCTAGCATACTAATCAATATCTAAAACAAAGAACAATTCTAAAACACATTCAGTTCCAAAACTAAAAACAGAAAGAAGCCTCAAGCTATTCATTATCATCTCTGTTCCCCTCCACTACTACCACTGATCTAAATATTTACTAATTCAAAGTGTAATTAATGAATAGCACTCTGTTAGTCTTTCCCTCAGTCAATCAGGTGCAGATTACTGGATAGAAGTTAGATAAAAGATAACTGGATAGAAGGTAGAAAACAGACTATATAATTTAAAAGTCCTTCCCCTTTCTAGATTAAGATTTTTATTTTATATCAATATGGGCATAATTGTCTTCCAAAATAGGATTTATCATCCCTTTAGAATCCCCACCCTACTTAAGGACTGATATCTTAAATAAAATGTTTTCACATATAAAATATTTTCATGCATAAACTTTTACATTAACTATGACAGTACTACTACAACTTTGACTTCTTTTAAATATGGAGTTTAAAGTTAAATTGCAGCTGTTTAGAAAGTAATACATCACAAAGTGATTGAACATGTATTATATGTCAATTTTAACCAGATTATCAGAGTGCAGTAGCTGACAGCAGAACAAGTATTGTCATTAAAATTATAAAGCAAATTTTGTACTAAACTTATAATTAAACATTGGTTTACAGCTCAGATTTAGAGAAAGTATAAAGAAGGAGAAAATACTGATTCTGAATTTTAGAACATGGCACTATAACTTTGTTACACTGCTATTCCAAATGGGTTACTTTTTATAGCTCTTAAAAACATACTACTCACTTTTAAAACTTCTTCAAAATTCTTTTGTCAGCACCTATTCATGAGGAGTAATCTGCTTCCTTGATGGAATCTAATATATATTCCCTGCTGGGCACTTAAAAAACCCACCACACACACACATCTATGGACTTAATTATCTGAAATAAACTGTTTCTCATGACAAGAAAAACTGCTCTCTAGTTTCATGCAGCATTTGAAAAATATTGTAGCAAGATCTAATAGGAAAAAATCTATCATCTAAACAAATTGTTGTAATAATATCCATGGCATACAGTAAAAGAGGTTATTTCCTTAGCTTAATCAGTGGTGATTTCCTCAGAATGTGAAAAGAATAAAAACAAAATCTGTTTATCCAGGTTTAGAAGATTAACATTATCAGTCACTTGAATCCTGTCAGTAACTCATTGTATTTAGTTACAGTCCAAAGGAAAGCAAATTTAAGCCTTACACTGCTAAAGGAATGAAGCAGAACCTTATGGTATTTATGAATAACGGAGTAGCACTGGAGCAGAACCTTAGGGCCACAATCAAGATCTGGATCCCATTGTACTAGCTGTTCTCCAAACTCAGAAGACAGCACAGCTCCTGACCCATATGGCTTACAATCGATTACAAAACGCAATCAGCATTCATGATAAATAACGGAGGAGGAGTGGGAAGAGAAGAGGAGGTTCACAGTAATCCATTTGTGGAGGTACACAGGCCACCAATGTGTTCATTAAAGTACTGCTTTGATATTATATATCAGCTGCTGTGCTCCTGGGACAATTTCCTTCTCTGAATACCATTACAGAGCACAGCAGCTGATATGAGGAGGAACTAGAGCAGATGTGGAAAGTGAAGGCCAAAGTGGTCCCGGTGGTGGTAGGAGCACTCGGGGCTGTGACTTCTAAGCTGAGAGAGTGGCTCCAACAAATCCCAGGAACGACATCAGAGCTCTCTGTCCAGAAGAGTGCAGTGCTCGGAACAGCTAAGATACTGGGCAGAACCCTAAAACTCCTAGGCCTCTGGTAGAGGACCCGAGGTTGAGGATGACACATACCACCCATAGGGGGTGAGAGGGAAATTTATATATATATATATTTTTTTTTACTTTTAGTCCTCTGACTTTACCATGATTAGTTCAGTAGTTTGATGAAGGCATCACACTAGAAAACAGTCTTCTAGGGGAGGTATTCAGAGAATGAAATTGTCCCAGGAGCAAAGGAGAATATAGAAAAAGGTGCAAAGATAGTTAAGGGAGAAACAGACAGATCATAAACCCTAACATCACTGGCAAAAGGGGAAGACGGATATGATGAGAGGAATGAATGGATAAGAAGCAGCAGAGTTATGAAGGGACTTGATGAAGAAGCTACACTGGATACATTGAAAAAATGGGTGCAGTAGGGAATTTCAAAGGTAACAGAATGTGGTCGAACCAGATCAACTGGCCAAAAAGATCATCTTAGTAGCTGCATTTTATGTGACTTACAGTAAGGCAGTCTGAGCATTATAACCTCCTCTTTTTAAAATTGTTTAGTGAGTTGTTTATAGCAGTATGTAGCCTTTACTTAATACATACCTTATATCATACTTCAAATTAGAGATGATCAACTCTGAGTAGGACTGAGAAGCAATGTTTAATTGTATTACTATAGCCCATAATAACCAAAATATGGAGCAGTAGTCAATGGGACTACTTCCACAAAAGGTAAGTATGTGCATATTTGCAAGATTAAATTGCACCTATATATTTTGTAATATACCCATTTTGCATTTGAACATGAAGAGTAGGTATTACTCATAATTACTGTATTGGTTCATAAACAGTCCCCAGTTTAGATAACTTTACAGATTCTCCCTTTACACTTAAAAAAAAGCACACACCCCTTTCCTTTACAGTGCACTTTCTTAATCAATTAGTCTTGTAAAATCACTTTTCAGGCCCACTATCAGTTTCAGTAGGTTACTGTCATAGCTTAGATTACTACAAAGAAGGAGATGGAGGAGAGATGGGGT
Organism: Podocnemis expansa; assembly: GCA_007922195.1. Classification (NCBI taxonomy): domain Eukaryota; kingdom Metazoa; phylum Chordata; order Testudines; family Podocnemididae; genus Podocnemis; species Podocnemis expansa. Next base: position 19,077,401 of record ML681966.1, on the reverse strand, counting down.
TAAGTGTTGATTGCACACTATTAAATTGTATAGATTTTTGAAAAGGGGGGGGAGAAAAAAGCAAAAACGAAAAGAAAAAAAACAAGAAATGTTACAAAAAATCTTTGCTTTGTCATCAGTAGATGCAAGTTTGTCATGTCTCACATAGTGGGAGCTTATGTTGGGCCAGACCTCAGGAGCCGAAGGAGAGAGGGGAGAAATACAGCAGAGCCTCTCAGGTATTGGTATCCAGCAGAAAACATAGGATAACAGAGAAAAATAAACTAACTCACTTCTCCTTGACATGCTGCTCCAATTCAACCCCAAAACAGTCACACTGGAGTCCTTCCAATCGGTCTACACTTGATGTCACATTTGGTGATATTCAACAATAGATATGGAAGCCACATATTACATAGATTGAATATCTGTCTTCAGCTTCCTAACATCTATTTACCACAGTATTTTCATTTTGCTGAAATGTCCTTCCATCAGTGTGGTGTTACTGAACCTTAAAAATGGTATGAATTAGTAGCATTTATTTCTGGGTCAAATGAGCTGGTCTCCACTTCCAATCAACCTGCATAAATTGATATGATGCTGCTGCCAATATAGAGACAGCCCCAGAAAGCTCAGCATTCAGCCCTCGGGCAGGGGTAGGAGAGGGTCTAGAGGCTGTGGAACCAGCTTTCTACCCTCTTGATGCACTGCTGGTCCAGACATGAGTATTTTCTGATCACAACACACAGTTAAAAAGATTGTATCATAAATTTAGTTTTTGAGTTGAAGACCACCCCCAAAAAATAAGACTCGATGATGTTCTCTATGGGAAGAATTTGGATAGGTAACTACTGTGTTTATGGTAACTTTTAGTAGTTGAGACAACAGTGACAAATTGCTCATGTAAATATGAAGGAACTCACAAATCTTCCTCCTCTTAATTTCAATACTCAGTTCATGTACTGTTGAAAGACAAAAAACACAAGGTGATGCCAACTCTTTAGAAAATTTTTTTCTAAGATATATTATAATGAGATCCATGTGATCTAGGATGTTAAAAAGAGCTAAATTAAACCTTACTGAACTTTTGAGTACTCATGTCAAATATTTCACAAAATTTTAACAGTTAATACATTTGAGATGTGTGTTGTACAGGAAAAAAAGTAATAATTTTAACTAAAACAGGGGTCAACAAAATTTCCACTCTGCTAGGTGCCCAGCTTCAAAGTAAGGTGCCTAGCCTGGACACCCTTCATTGCTGAACCTGCCCCCTTCCTCAGGGTCACTGAAAAGTCATGGAATCCCTGAAGGAGTGAGTGGTTTTATTTATCTACTTATTGTCAACAGGGAGCACTCCTCCACTGCATTTTCCCTAGGCTGCCTAACTCTGCACTGAAAATGCAGCAGATGAGCACCTTATAGTAAGTAAAAATAAGAACAGCTGGTTCCTAAATTAAACAACCAACCAACCAACACACCACACCACAGCTGGTTCCTAGGCACCAGCCTTCAACTTAAGTCAGCATGGCGATCCAGCACTGGGTTCCTGAGTTCTGTCAAGCCCTGAACTAAAGCACTGTTATAATATATGATTATGGGACTCCTTGTTGTAATAGTTGACTTATTTAAATAGCAACACACTAAAACATAATAAGACAGTGTTACCAGGGGAAGAAAATTACAAAGAAACTGACATACTGAGAGTGGCATTGACTTGTCCAAAGCTACATGGGAAGTCTGGCAGCACATAGATTCAAAACATGGTTTTGCAGTCTCCCAGGCTTCTGTCCTAATCACTGGGCCACACTTTCTAAATACATATATTTCATGAACTGTTATTTCAAAATTTTTTTTGTTAACGCTTTCAGAATACACTACAGAATTTCTTTGCTGACCACTCTTGAAACCAATATAATCCTTTCATAAGGTAAGATTCAAGTAAGTTATAGGTGGGGGAAAAAAAGAAAAGTTACATTGTCACACTGTTGACTTAATAGTTTGTCATACTTAGAATGTATCATGTATGTTTTAATCTCTCCCCTTGTGTAGGGGTAGAAGAAATCATCTTTAATAAGACTGACAATTGGGATCTAGTTAACCTTTTAGCCAAGCAATCTAGGAAGGGACTATATAGAAATGTTAATTTGTATAACAATCAGAGAAGATGATTAACCTTTAAAAATACATCCCTGAGACAAATAAAAACATAAAATGGATTGCAAAAAATGGTGACATTTAACTGACAACTGATATAAAATATTTTAAACACAAGTTATGCTATAACTGAACTGGATACTGGATATAGCATCTGCTTTGCAAACAGATTTGGTCAAATAAGGATGCTGCTTATAAGGAAATAAAACAAAAACAGTGAAGTGTTAACACTTCTGAACTGCTTTTAAAAATGCATATGTCCCATTTCAGAGAAAATAAATATTTCATAACTGCTTGAAGGTCAGCCCATTAGCACAACAGCAGTGTGTTTAAAGAAAGCATTTCTTTTAGGTTGAGCTATTACCTAGAGGATGTGCCCAGACTCTCCCTGAAAGACTGTAAAATGTGTTAATCTCCTGTTCGCCCCACAACCACAACCAATCCTGAAATCAGGATTACAAGGAAGCAATAACCTAAATCTTACAGCTAGAATTGAGATCACAGTAAAATGGGCAGAACAGGAAACTGAGAAATGTAATTGATGAGTATAAATATACCAGAACATAGTTGTTTAATGTAGTTCAATGCATTAAATATCATAAATTAGTATTCACCAAGCTGTCTGTATTCAAAGGGACAGTTTCAAAGCCCATATAAAAGGTACTGCCAAAATGAGAAAGAAAAGCTCCAAAATATTCACATGCAAAAATAAATGTCAACATTCAGATTAAATAACCATATGCACTAAACCAATTCACACAAGAACAATCATTATTAAATGCAAGAACAGCTGAAGTGGGGAAATGGATGAATTTACATCTTTAAAGCGTGAGCCCATTGCCACTAGGGTTTGAAAGTTTGAAATCTTTTGCCATGCCTGACTTGGCCAAGTGAGAAAAACAATTCTTCCTACAAGTAACAGTGCCAAGCCTGAGTTGTGTTAGACTCACTAGTCGCTGAGATTCACCAATGCTAATGTGATGTTGCTTGCTCACACAAAACCCCATTGCTACATGGATGTGCAAAGTGAACTGCTTCCTTCAGAGCTCTTTAGTAATAACTTGAGCCCTTCAGGGAATGTGGTTGGGTCCTTCTTTACCACATACCTCCTTTGGACATATCAGGTTCTCCTGCTCCCACTGTTCAACAGGAAACCTTGATTTCCTTTTTCTTCAAACTCCACAACACACATTCATCAGTTTTGAAATGTCATTCATCTAATCCATCTCCCCACTGTACTGAATTCATAAAACAAACATGTCACAGTAGATTGGAGAAGATATCTAGTGTGGGAGAGTGGTCACACTTTGAATGCCAGCCCTTGTAGGTCAACCATTAAATGGCTTTACAAAAGGCCAAAACTTGTTTGAACCAGCCAGTCATATGTTTTGAGAAGAGGCAGGAGTCAGTAGCACTTCTTAAAAATACTTCTTAGTTCACTCAATTTTATGTTATGCTAATTTGTGACTACTATTTGTGCAGTTCTGCAATTTGCATCTGCAGTTTTGTAAAAGCTTTTATAATTAGAAACTCAAGCTCCTCATGAAAAATTGAAACTATTACCTTCACTTCAATAATTTGCACAGCAATCAGTAGCACTGTCTTCAAGACAGGATGATGAATCCAAGCAAAGAAGCAGCAACAGGTTGAGGTTTATAAAGAAAATGTACTGATTTCATATATGCTTGTAACAAAGTGAGATGAGAAAAAACAGAACCATTTTGCATACTTTTAATGCATCAGCAGTTCTTTAAAATATCTGTACCCCTATAGTCCTCCTTTAAGACATGATTGGTTTTATATATAAAAGGAGCTTCCACAAGGGGAGTCTGTGCAAGATGCACGCAATTGATTTTAAAGGATTATAAATCCTTCCAAGGGTAAAAGCCAGACAATTGTTATTTTTATTTTATATTATATAATACAATATAGGTGACTGGATAGCGTAGTGGTTAAGCGCGCTGTAGTGATTAAGAGCGACGCCCTTTGATACAGGAGACTGGGGTTCAAATCCCAGTGGGTAGCTGCCTACCTTCCCAGTAGGGGTCCTTGGCCAAAAGACCCCCTAACGCCTCACTTGCCTACCTCGAATATGAGAGTGACACGAACTAAGAGAGTCATGCTGGCTCGGACGTCACCCGGATTAACAAGGTCTGCGCCAGATGTTGGGGAACCAGGACAATCTGACGATAAGTAGGCTACTGGAACAAACCATGCATGGATGAGACAAGAGAACCTGGAATTGATGGAATGCTACTACAACAGCAGACCTAATGAGAGGGGATGTATGAAGGGACTATGGACGGACAAAAGACCTACATCCACACTAACCGAGAAACATCTAGTTACCCAACGCTTCAACATAGTAAAGAGGCAGCTGCTCTCACAACTGGAGATAGAACAACTCCACATTACCTCCCCGACTCAAGAAGAAGCCCCAGAAGAACAACTAGATGTGCAGCCACCACCTGAAGCCGGACCTTCACTGCCACCCCCTCCATTACAGAGCATAGCAGCTGATATGAGGCATAAGATCATGGATAAACTAGCTACAGTCAACCCTCGAGACCGATTACCAAGGCTCGTTGGAGAAGTACCATCAGATAGTATGCTAGAAGATGCCAATAGAGACCTAATGACAATTCCTACTACCACCATCACTGAAACCAATGAACTGGTATACGCTACAGCCTCTGTAATCCTGGAGATGCTTGGCTACACAATCAAGAAGAACACCAGTACATACCCCCCCTGGAAAATGAGGTTGGAGGATAAGATCAAGGCAACCCAGAGAGAAGTTAGCCGGCTGGTGGAACTACAGAAGGGTGTAGAGATTAAGGATAAGACTCCGGCTACTTAGCAAATACAAGGGCCTGACTCCATCTGAAGCCCTCGAGACTGCTAAGCAAAGGCTCACAGCACTGGCCACCAGGCTAAGGAGATACACTAGAGAAGCAGAGGCCAAAAAGATAAATGCCCTGTACTCCAAAGAACCATCCAAGGTGTACTCCCAACTGCAGTGCAACACCACAATAACAGCAGAGCCACCAACAGCAGAAACTGAACAGTCCTGGAAGAACATCTAGGAGAAAGAGAAGACTCATAGCACCAGTGCAAAGTGGCTTCAGGACCTGAGAAGAGACCACAGCAATCTCCCCGAACAGGAACCAGTCACCATCACGGTAGCCGACATCCAACAGCGGGTCAAGAGCATGAAGAGCTGGACAGCACCTGGACCGGACATGATCCACACCTACTGGCTAAAGAAACTAACAGCAGTGCATGAACGCCTAGCAGGACAGATGAACCAGCTGCTAGCAGCAGGCTCCCACCCAGACTGGCTAACACAAGGAAGGACAGTGCTGATCATGAAAGACCCCCACAAGGGAACAGCACCATCCAACTACCAGCCAATAACCTGCCTCCCCACGACATGGAAAGTCCTATCAGGCATCATAGCCGCCAAGCTACAGGTCCACATGGGCCAGTACCTGAGCACAGCTCTGAAGGGCATTGGGAACACCACCAGAGGCTCAAAACACCAGCTGCTCATAGATAGAGCAGTCGCCCAAGACTCAAGGTGTAGACAGACCAATCTGAGCACAGCCTGGATTGACTACAGGAAAGCCTACGACTCAATGCCGCACACATGGATCTGTGAATGTCTGGCGCTATACAAAGTCAACAGGACATTAAGGACCTTCCTCAAGAACTCAATGGGACTGTGGAAGACAACACTGGAAGTCAACTCAAGACAGCTTGCACAAGTGGCCATCAAGTGCAGCATATACCAAGGTGATGCACTGTCCCCGCTGCTGTTCTGCATTGGCTTGAACCCCCTCAGCCAGATAATCACAAGGACTGCATATGGATACAAGTTCAAGAGTGGAACTACCATCAGCCACCTCCTCTATATGGATGACATCAAGCTGTATGCTAAGAATGAACGAGACATCGACTCGCTAATCCACCTGACACGGATCTACAGTGAGGATATTGGGATGTCATTCAAACTGGAGAAGTGTGGCCGGATGGTAGTAAAGAGAGGGAAGGTAGTCAAGACTGATGGGGTGGAACTACAAGCAGGCCACATAGCAGACATACAGACCAGCTACAAGTACCTTGGCATCCCACAGTCACATGGGAACCACGATGAGGAGGCGAGGAAGACGGCAACATCCAAGTACCACCAAAGGATAAGACAGGTCCTGAAGAGCCAGCTCAATGGGAAGAACAAGATCCACGCCATCAACAAGTACGCCCTGCCAGTCATCAGATACTCTGCCAGTATAGTGAGGTGGCCAAAGGAGGACATGGAGGCTGCCGATGTGAAGACCCGGAAGCTCCTCACAATGTACGGAGGTTTCCACCCCAAACACCAACACCCAGAGACTGTACGCCAGCCGGAAAGAAGGTGGGCGGGGTTTGGTGAGTGTCAAAGCCACTGTCCTGGATGAAACCCAGAACATCCAGGAGTACATCGGTAAGATGGCACCCAAAGATGAGCTGCTGAGAGAATGCCTGAGGCAGCAGCAGCAGACATGGGAGGTAGACCAAGCAGAAGAAATGCCATGGCAAGACAAGACCCTGCATGGGATGTACCATCGACAGATAGCTGAGGTGGCTGACATTGGGAAATCCTACCAGTGGCTGGAAAAGGGTGGACTAAAAGACAGCACTGAGGCACTGATCATAGCAGCACAAGAACAGGCACTGAGCACCAGATCCATTGAAGCAGGGGTCTACCACACTAGACAGGACCCAAGGTGCAGACTGTGCAGAGAGGCCTCAGAGACAGTCTAACACATAGTGGCAGGATGTAAGATGCAGGCAGGAACAGCATACACTGAACGGCATAACCAAGTAGCTGGCATTGTGTACAGGAACATCTGCACAGTGCATGGGCTAGACCCTCCCAAGACCAGATGGGAGATCCCACAGAAGGTCGTGGAGAATAACAAGGCTAAGATCCTGTGGGACTTCCAGATCCAGACAGACAGGCAGGTACTGGCCAATCAACCAGACATCGTGGTAATAGACAAGGACCAGAAGACAGCGGTGGTGATAGATGTAGCAGTGCTAAGTGACAGCAACATCAGGAAGAAGGAGCATGAGAAGCTGGAGAAGTACCAGGGCCTGAAAGAGGCACTAGAGCGGATGTGGAAAGTGAAGGCCAAAGTGGTCCCGGTGGTGGTAGGAGCACTCGGGGCTGTGACTCCTAAGCTGGGAGAGTGGCTCCAACAGATCCCAGGAACGACATCAGAGCTCTCTGTCCAGAAGAGTGCAGTGCTAGGAACAGCTAAGATACTGTGCAGAACCCTAAAACTCCTAGGCCTCTGGTAGAGGACCCGAGGTTGAGGATGACACATACCACCCATATGGGTGAGAGGGGAATTTTTAATTTTTCATATATATAAACTTCAGTACTTCTGATGCATTATGGTCACATAAGGAAAGATGCCAAGACTCATAGGAATACTTCTAATACTATTTTTGAAAGTTACCATGGGTTTATTTAATAAAATTTACAAGTTTAAAATGTAAACTAGATCATGAAGTAACAAATTCAATATGGACAAAATATATAAAGTATATAAAGGAAAAATGTGTAGTCGATCTTTAAAAACAATTATTCTATGATTTTGAATTTCTTTTCATTAGAAAAGGAAAAAGTAAAGTGCATTATCCAAAGGCACAGTCTACCAAGTAGTACAACCGTGGTACCTTATTCACAGTTTGGCAACCAGTCAGCTTCATTTTGCAGCTTATTAGCAAGCTGCCTTCACAACTCAACTTTATGTGAATTGTCAAGTAGCATGTTAAAGGCAGTGTGTATAATCATGTTAAAATATAGGAAAGATTACAATCACTCTTTCATTCAGTGAGGCCACTGGGCCAGTCAGGAAAGGGACATGGCTATAATGTATTTCATACACTGGGCTACAATGTATTTCACACAATGGGAACACCCTACTATTCCTATATCCCTGTCACCAGTCTGACCCAGTAAACACTATGGAAAAAGAGTTTGGATGAGGGCTAGCTCAGATCAATCCAGAAAAGACTGAGATAATACTGGAGGAAGGAGCTGAAAGGGCTGGCAAAGATTATATCAGAAGTGCAATTTGAGGAAATAAAACCAGGATTTGTAATACTGATATGAAATCCAGGTATATTATTGGCTACTGTAGGACACCCATGAAAAGGTTTTAAAGAAAAAAGATCTAAGCTACCCTAAGTCGCTTTTTTTTGGCCCACCTCTGGCCAGAAAAAAGATAACTCTACACACTTTGCCCTTATGGCATTTGCCCACATTGTACTGTACAAAACCAATTATAAAGCTACTGGTCTCTTCCAACTTCAAGATTATTGAGATTGAGATTCCACTTTGCTTTCCCATTGTAAAGCAACATGAATTTTTATGGTGCCAAAACCAAAATTAAACAGTTTCAGAAGTGCAACATTAAATGAGGGCTGAAAGAAAATTACCTGTCAGTGCAAAATCTAGGCCCCAATCTTATGATGGCATATCAGCTAATAAAAAATATTTATCATGTAATTGTAGCCCAAAAACACAAATTTTTTTTTTACTTCATTTCTAATATTTTTCTTTTGCACTCTATCGAAAAAAACCACTTTTCTTTTCACAGGACTTTAAACTTGTGCTGCATACTAGACAGAAGACAGCTTTCGAACATATACAACTGAAGAACAATCTTGAACCTATGAAGCCTATAGACATCTGTAATTTATTAGCCAACACACATATTCTACTGATACTTTTCTGATATCCTTTCTGATAGCTATTTAGTATGTTTTTGCTACGTACTTTAGAACAATAGCGAGGAAAATAATTCTTAGATAAATCAAAACTAATAAGGTTAGTCTTATTCCTGTTTAGAAAAAGACACACAGTAATGTGAGAATAGGAGGGAAATGTCCTTCATGCTATAGGAGAAAAGGCAACCATAGAAGAAAGTGAATGTGTGATGTATATTTGAAAAGATATTGCCTGAGTCAGCACTATTTAGATCCACACTGGATAGAACTCATGGCTTGGCCAGGGAACCCAGCCAGGAGTATGGAGTAACACATTTTGGATAATCAGTTAAATAATGCTAGTTAAATCTTTCAGTTGAAGTTACATTTAATAAAGGCAAATGCAATCATAGCTTGTATAAGGGAGCTATTTTCAGTAGAGATAGGGAAATACAAATACCATTGCACAAGGCATTTGTAGGATGTCTGAAAAAACAACTTAGTTTAAGAAAGAGGAATTCTAACGGTACTAGGTACAGGCAAGAGCTACAGTGGGATATGGGGAATGGGTGCCTGTTTTAAGAGAAGAGACTAAAAAAGCCTGGCTAGTTTAACCTAGCAAAATGAAGACTTACAGGAGACATGCTTGCACTTTATAAATACATTGGGGAAGCAGGAGGAGTTAAAACTAAGGGGAAAGAAAACCCCACTATTTAATTAAAGGAAAGAAAATGTTGGCACAAGGACACAGATATACACAGACCACGAATAAATTTAGGCTGGAAATAAAACGAAGATTTCTAACCATCACATCAGTGACATTCTGGAAAGCTTCCCAACTGAAATAAAGGGGTTATATTATGGGGTTCCCTGTGACAGGGACCCAGTGATCCAGGAAGTCCCTTCCACATGTATGTTCCTGGTTGACAGATACGATAGGCCTGGCTAAGCCTTCCCAAAGAGCCAGGCATGGCCCTACTCACACTCCTCTCTGAGATTCTGTCCATTCCTCCTATGTCCTGTTCTTCCCTTACAGCCCCCAGTCCAGACACGAGTGCTGCAGCAGCAGTTCTGGCCCTTGCTCAGTCTATATGATGAAAGACGCAGGAGTGGGAACTGGGGCAGGATAGCCATTGGTCCAGGACTCTAAGTGGCTAGAACTGGTGGCTTGGGCCACCAGAAAAGCCAACACTTTGGAGTTTGGCACTCCATGCTCCGGAGGTGCCCAATGCTCTGTTTTGAGGATCTTCAGCCATCACTTTCTGGACCAGCAATCCAGCGCTGGAGATGGAGCCACCACACCTCAGATGGCACTCTGGGGCTGGCATTGCCCAGTTATTGGGCTACCCAGGGTTGGGACAAGCAGTTTAGGCTGGCTGGCAGGCAAGCAGACCAAGACTCAGGCTTCCTGGGGTGGGCCAGCAGCTTGAGCTTGAGCCAACTGGGATGGGCTCCTCCATGCAGAAAAGGAAGGCACACAAGCTACCCACCCCAAATGGAGAGAGTCAGTATTACCTCAGAAAGACAATGGGTCTGGATTCATCAAAAACAATGAGACTAGACTTTTGTAATGCATCCACAAACCAGACATCCAGTTATAGTTTGTTGTAAATTTAAATCTCTTGTACAGTAATGGAAAATGTATGTAGGCAAAATAACCTAAAGTTCTAAAAGCTAAAGGAACCATGAGCTTTAATTGACATAGGTTTATAGCATGGGTCTCAAACACATGGCCCGTGGGTTGCATGTAGCCCCCAAAGCTATTTTCCATGGCCTGCAGTGACACTATTGTTACTGATATTTGCAATATCATTGTATGACAAGCTTTTAGTGGTGCAGCCTTGGGCTAATCTACTACTCCTCATGTGGCCCTCATGGTGATTTGAGTTTCAGACCCCTGGTTTATAGAGAACAGAACTTGCCAGGCACATTACTTTGCTTTCTGGGAAAGCACAAAGTGTGGCTAGAATTTAAAAAAAAAAAGATTAGATGAACACTACATTTCTTACTAAAAGGTAGGTACTTGACTCAGAGCAAAAGTAAATAATTGATTGAATTGCTGAGGAGGGTAAGAGGTATCTCTTTACTCAAGTGTTGCATGGGTTACAGCAGTAGGTCTAACCTATCTTTATTATTAATCTAGAACAAAGTTGAACCCTTCATGAAGGCAGACATAATATAATGTGAAGTGGCCTAGAAGTTACAAATATAAACCCAAAAATTTAAAAAAATGAGAAAGCCTTAGACATTTTGGAAAAATTCAAGCTAAATAAAGCACCTAGGAAAACGATAGACATGATTTAAACTGTGGAGATCAACTTGCTCTGTAAGTTTTTATTCAAACACCTTTATCTATCATTATGCACATTCCCTAGTAGTAATAGACGCTAACATCTGTGCTCTATTATTACATAAATTTAGATGAAATCAGCTCCCTCAAGGAAGACAGCTAAAACAATCATTCCCTCCCTCATAGATTAAAGAGGAATTTTACTCACATGCTTATTTCTCAAGGACACAACCAGGGCCATTCTTCAATCAATTTCTTAGAAGAATACCTGGCAGCCAAATCATGCATCACGCCCAGAGCTTAATTTGTAATGAAACAGGTGCTGTGGCTCAAGCAGGTTTTTAACATTTGTAACTGATGTGGCAAATCCAGAGGTGTTGCCTGGCTCATCCCTGGAAAACTCTGTCACAAGTTAAGCACTGATCATATCTCAAAAAGATGATAAAAGTTAGGCTCAACTTCATCTCCACAAGGGAGTACATTTCACAACCAAGAGATCTTCTCTAAGAAAGTGCTGCTACCTCTTCCAAAAGGAATCACTTGTTTGTAGCTCTGTCTTCCAACTCAATAATCTTAAATTAACAAGCTGGCCAAAACTCAGATTATGTCTACATTGCCAGGGTTGCACAGATCAATGCAATGGGATCAATTGTGTGGGCCTGTGGAGGCTCACTCAGTTGATCCCAGAAGTCCTCTCTGATCAGTGCCATTAATCTACCCCTCAAGCCCCAGAATGGAACAAGGCTGTGTTGACAAAAAGGCAACTCCCATCAACACAGTGCAGTGAAGATACCACAGTACAGCAATGTATGTAATTAGGCGAGAGGTACACAAGCTACATAGTGGAGCTAGCATATCTCCCATTGACTGCTTACGGCATCATGAGGCCAGGTCCACACTGCTATTAGTTACCTCCTTTGTTTCTGAACTTTGTTGAAGCATCTGAGGAAGTGGGATCTTCTCCCATGAAAACTAATGCAAAAAATAAATCTGTTAGTCTTAATGTGCCACACAACTCCTTGGTGTGTTTTTTTTTTTTTTTTCCTCTCTCTTTCTTGCATCCTCTGTGCCATTTCCAGACCTTGCTCTCTATCCATTAACATTGTTTATTAGAGAATCAGTACCATACTTCTGATACAATCCAACATGGCTATGGCTTCACAGGCCCTCAAACAGCTTATATCTTGATCATTTCTTCTGTCATCACCTTAATTTTCTTTAGTATTTCTTATTCTTCCCTTGAGAAATTCATGTCTGTTTATGACATTTGTCTGCCCTTTTCTGTGAGTAGTGAAGCAAAGAACTTATTTTTCCCCTACTATTTTTCTCTTCTGTTAACATATTACTCATTGTATATCTAATCTTAGTGATTAACAGAAAGAGAAACACATGAATTTCCAAGTTCCAAAGGGGTAACTGTGTTAGTCTATTTGAGCAAGACAAACAAGGAGTCTTCTGGCACTTGAACACTAACATTCATTTACTGCATGAGCTTTCACACAAGAAAATCCCACTTAGGCGCTTTGAAGAATTTTCAGAGACTTAGTTATCAGAAAGAGTTAAAGTTGAGAGTACATGTCAGAAATTCAGGATAAAATGCATTATAGAAATTTGTTATAAATTTAGAAAATTCAGAGTAAAGTTAAATTTAAAGGAAATTCAAACATGTTAAAGTACTGAAATGCCTGTAGTTCAGAAACCCCAAACAACCTTGTATCTGTCCTGTATTGACATCATGAAATAAAAATATTATTTGTTACCCCAGATTAGAATACACAACTTCTAAAGATTTATCAGATATTTCGTTCTCCCTACCCTATAGTGCCACTATAGGGCAGAGTTAAGGTTGTTTGAGTACCCTAGTTTTGCATTGACATACGTCAACATGCATGGATTTCTATTAAATTTAACTGTAACTTAATTTCTTTGGTTTCTAAATACATGGTTTTGGATAACTGCAATAGATCTGTAACATGTTTACTCTAAATCATCTATAGGTTCTCTTAACTTAGGTTGAAATGTGCATTCCAGTTTCCCCCTGCCTCTTTCTTTGGGCAACCAAGCTCCACATTGTACATGTGCACAGAAAACAGGAATGTGAACACATACACATAAGTCTCCCAGCACAGGTTGAGAGACTTAGGCTAGAAGGACTTACAATAGAGCTCTAAAAATAGCTGTGTAGACCAGCATTTCTAAATTGCTGTGTTGCAACACATCATAGCATGGCAGTCAAGTGGGTCATTTGCTGAAAGAACCCATCCTATTACTGAAATAATACTTGTGGCAGTGGTTTTATTTCTGAAGGTGGATCACCTCTGCTCAGACTCTGCACGGCTGCCAGAAGCTGTGCACTGAAAGCCCCTGCAGTGTGGGGACACCACAGTGGTGGGCATGTTCCAGTGGTGGTAGAAGGGGGATTAGCAGTGCTGCCAAATCCCTGTGCAATGCCAGAAAGCCTCAGTGGCTGGGAATTTCAGGCAATGGCAGTGTTTTCACCACAGCATTTTATGCTCCCTGGTTCTGCCCCCCCCCACCTTTTGGTGGTGGTGGAAGGGGCATCGCATGACTGAGAGGGTTTCCAACCATGTTGCAAAATGTCTAGAGCTGAGAGCCACTGGTGTAGACAGCACTTTGAGGTGGTGGTTTGAGTCTAAGCTCCCTTGATAGGCTTCAGATCTTGAGATGCAACTTCAAAGCCTTGTCTACACAGCTGTTTTAAGAGTATTTGAATAAGCTCTATTAATCTCAAGTCCACCAACCCAGAGTGGGAGGTTCACTGCTGCAGACTATGTAAACATACCCAAAATGACGCACAGGCCAGAACAAACACCCTGTCAGAAAGGGAGAGAAAAGACAAATGAAGCCATGCAGGCATAAACTGTGGCCTGCACCTATTGTTTCCAAGTTGGGCAACACCCATGGGTGTTGCTAGGCCAGAATCCCTCAATAATAAAGTAACTGTGTCCTAGTGTACTTCTGCTGCTAAACTTCCTACTCATCCAATGCTCAGGAAGCTCCCATGATCACATAACCAAGAGTATTTATTCTAAAGTCATTATAACCTTGAATTTATTGGATCAGTGTTGGAACTTTTAAGGGCCTGTGCCAAAGCCCACTAAATTTATGAGCCTTCATTAATAAATTAGATCAGATTGTAAATGACAGGTTCCATTTGCTCCTTGTATTGAAGATCAGGCTTTATTTCTACAGAGATGAAATACTAGGTTTGTATACAAGCCATTTCAATTTCTCATTCTCAAGAGCCAACATCAGGATTGGGTTTTTTGTTGTTGTTTTGATTTTTTTTTTTTGAAGAAACTTGATACTTTTATGATGTTAATTTGAACTAAATATTAACTCTATGTTATATTTAAAGAAATGTCTGTCTTTTACCTATTTTCCCAAAATTTAATCCACCCTTAACACTGCCCTTCCCTGAGACTATTCTGCTATGTATTTCACTCGGGTCCTGTAACAGCCTATTATCTCCTTCAACTTCAAACTAATCAGATTCAGATTTTGTCAGTATTTGCAAAGGAGATCGGCAAGAAAAAACTAAGTTGCTGCAGGAAACTGTGATTCAGTAGACGAGTCAGTATTCAACCAATACTGTTAGGAAACAGTGATTCTAGAAGCTATTTCTCTTGCATGACACTTAACACTAAGATTGTCTATTTATTTGAGCTCAAATCTTGATAGTTGTAATTAATAATGACATGGCTCTTTTGGCAAGAAACAGCATGTCAGCCCCAACACCCTGGCTAAATTCCAGTTGGAAAATTAAATTCTGTTTACCTAAGATGTCCCTGTGTTTTAAATAGATTAAGAGTCTTTTGTGTTCCTTAAAATAGAATTTCATTGCTGGATACTAAATGCTTTTGTATCCTGCCACAGAGCTGTAAAAAATTTCAGCAATAGTTAACATTAACTCTATATACAATATGGATTGCAGTGTGTCTTGGGTTCCTTCTGAATGAAAGGAAGTGTAAATTTTAGCCCTTTCACTTCTTATTCTTCCTCATTTGTATATATCATTCCATTAATATGGTGCATGCATTCTCCAAATATATTGCTCACTTTCCTATTCAGAAGTGATCTGTAGTATTTGTATTTAGATTTTGAACATAAATGAACCTTAAGTTAGCCAAACACATTAGCTCAATTTAAAAAAGTGAGACCAAAGCACCTAAACTAATTTTGTTATGCATACACTACCATGTAAACTACACTGAATAGTCAAATTTAGGAAACAGTGCTATATAAAAAGACCTCCATCCATATTATCAGAAAGAAAATTGTACATTCTGCTTTTCATTTTACTTTAGGAAATTTTACAGCCTAATTTTCAAGAATACTAGTCTACAGACCTGATTCAAGTCCCACAGAAGTCATCTAAAAAATGTCTTTCAATTGACTTCCATAGGCTTTAGGTCAGGCTTCATCATTAGTGCTACACTGATTAGTAGTAAGAATAAGCACAGTTCATATGAATTCAAAACAGCAGAGAACAGAACTAGAGCAGAGTATAAATCTCCTGAAGTAGCAATTGCTAATAATTTCATGTCTCCAGCAATGTTTTCATAAAATTGCAAGTTGTAATACCACAAAATTGAGGCTCTCATTAAAAGCAGGAACAGGGTAGGTATTCTGCTACATTTCATTTGGCATACACCACTTCCGCTACTTTTTTTTACGAATGGAATAGCTTAGTGTGTGTTAAATAAGGAGTCTTGTATCAGATTATTTTTGTACCACAGATCACCCATTCTTTCCCTTCCACTTTAAAATGATGTCACTATGGCAATGAAGGATTTACCTTGGAAATATTCACCATATTGAACCAGATTCACAGTACTGCACTAGTGCCTGCCAAATAAACTTCAGCTCATGGTCACAAGCAAAACTTCTGTTGAGGAGGAGATTACCATGAAGAAAGGAGTCACAGCTTCTGCTCCACTGCATGAACACTGTTTTCCAGGGTAGGCATAGCCAGGGAATGAGCTGAAATAACTTTGAATGAAGAGGAAAAGATGACATTCTGGAGGCCTGACTTCAGTGGGAGTTATTCCTGATTTACTTTGTTTAAATGAGAACATAATCAGGCTCCCTGTATTTGTGCAGCCACCGCATACTGCCCTTCCTTGAAACTAAGGTCATTGAGATTTGGCTCTGATCCACCAGAAAATAAATAAATCAATCTCAAAATATGCTGCAAGAAACACCAGAAGAATAAAAACATGAGAACTGCAAAGAAATAAAAGGATTCTATTACAATGCATCAAAAGGATTCTAGTACACACATAGCAGCCATTGGCAGCAACTCTGGCTCCCAGCAGGCACCTAGACTGACAATAATTGGATACTGTTATATTAAGTTTCCATTTCCGACAACGTTACCCTCTAATACATTATAAATATCATAATGACTTTCAAAAAGACAGTTACTGAAGGTGTGTAATACATATACATATATTTAGGATCAAGCCCCAATAAACGTTGTCTTGCTTGAGATACCCTCTGGCACCAAACAGTCTGAAAGTTCCAAAGGGCTAGCCATGTTAGCGTAGTTAAGCAAAGCAAACAAGGAGTCCTATGACACTTTTAAAGACGACAGACTTATTTATTGTATGAGCGTTCATGGGAGAAAAATCACACTTTGCTATCTTCAGGCGACTGATAAAGTGGGATTTTCTCCCATGAACGCTCATACGATAAATAAATCTGCTAGTCTTTGAAAGTGACATCAGACTCCTAGCTTGTTTTGCTAAGCAGTTTGCAGTGTCCACTGATAACGTGCTAACCTAGTCTGCACCAATGCTCGATATCAGAATACTGTGGGCTATGTACCATGAAATCTCTTATTGATTACCTGAAAAGCATCATATAAAAAAAAATCTTCAAAAGATAAGAAACTCATACAGAACAGAAGCAACACAATTCATAAAGATGAAATGTTCCTTCTGTCCTTCAGTACCATAATCCAGTTAAGAAACATATAAAGAGGCATCTTCCTATGCCCACACCACTACAGACTATGTGATATGCTAATAACCTTAACCTCCACAACATGTCTAAGAACAAGAGCCTCGCACAAGAAAACATTATGGGAGATGGGATCATCCTATTCAGGCTTCTTTGAGGCTAAGGGTGAGAGATCATAATGTCCAGGCTTCACTGCCCTCCCTTCATATCAGCAGAAAAGAATTTCTATGGTTCACTTTTTTTTTTTTTAAACTGGAGCTGTAGCAGGAATGTGATTTCTTTGCTGCATCTTTGGGGTAATTCTCCCACATGCCAAACATACTAAGTGGACTTGGCACCAGAAAATTGCACAAGAGTTGGAGGGAGAGAAACTGCTCCAACCAAGCTGCTCATCAGCCACTACTATAAATTCACTAACAGCCTGCACACGCGCGCGCGCGCACACACACACACACACACAACGTGAGAGACTACTACTAATTAATATACTACAAGAGCCACTAGTTCTGCCCCTTCACTGACTTGCTCCAAGCAAACCTATGCATTAGGGCATACGAAAGGCTCACAGAGAATTGCTCTCAGAGAGTCTGCCTAATAGAACAGTAGAAATTCTACTGCATCAAGTCCCTCAGAGCATAAGTATGTGGTGAGGTAGGTAGACGAGACTGATCCTTTGTATTAACCTTTATTTTTAATATCACTTTATACTAAAAAGAATTAGACAAGGAGGGGACCTTGTTAACCCTTGAAAGCTATATAATTCATCAATATTTTACTGTAGTTCTTAACCAATTCAAAAAAAAAAAAAGATAGGCATGTAGGTAGGTTACTCACCTTGGTGCAGTAACTGGAGTTCTTCAAGGTGAGTGTTCCCATCAGTGCTCCACAGAAGCTGCTAGCACGTCCTCACATCACAGATCAGAGTTCTCTCTATTAGCAGTCGCCTGAGCCACGCGCACAATACAACAGCCTTGTATATCTCTGTGGCACCATTTTGTGTAGAGCACATACTCCAGCCACCTCAGTTCATTCTCCACCCCATAGCTGTTGATAAGACTCCAAAGTAGAGAGGGGAGGAAGGTGGGCAGCGGAACACCCACAAGGACACTCATCTCAAAAAAAACTCTGGGAACTACAGCAAAATGGGTAACTTTACTTGCTAGTCACTTTCAGTGGAGCACCCACCAAGATCTCTCTCGAAGGAGAAAGGAATGTCTTCAGATGGATGGAGGGACTTTGGAGTTTTTACTGTTGAATATTGTCTAGAGCAGGGGTTCCCAGCCTGGGGTCCAGGGATGCCAGGGGGGAGGAGGGCTGGATACATGTTGCAGGGGGTCTGCAGAGCCTCTCCCTACTGGGGCTAGAATCCAGCTAGAGCTCTGATGCTCCCTGCCAGGGCTGACTCTCCTCACCCGTGGCTGGATTCCAGGAGGGGGATGGGGCCGCAGCAGCTCCTCAGCAGGGGCAAGGGCAGGGGGCCATAGCCACTGCAGCTCAAATCCCCAGCAGTGCGGCCCATAGTGGTTCAATTGTAGGAGGTACTGAAGTATATTCAGGACGGTGGATGACGCTGGAATGATTTGTTGCTTCTGGCGCCACTGAAGGAATCTATTCCATTTTTCTAGGTAAGTACTTCTTGTAGATGGTTTTCTGCTGTTTAGGAGGATATGCTTCACTGATTCTGAGCACATTAATTCTTCTTGTCAGAACCAGGCTATGAGGTGTATGGTCTTAAAATTCAGGTGGAAGATTTGACCCTTGTTTTGTGATAATAGATTGTGGTGAAGAGGCAGATGTACTGGCATTTTGATGGATAGCTGATTCAGAAATGTGAACCAGAGGCATCTTGGCCAAGCAGGGGTTATCATAATGATATATCATGAGGCAGCAGAAGTTATTTTCAGTACCATTTTGTGCATTAAAGGTATTGGAGGGAATGTGTATAGCAGATTTCCCTTCCATGATATAAGTAAGGCATCTCTGGGGGAGTTCTTCCCAATACTGGCCCGAGAACAGAACATTGGGCAATTTCGGTCTTGATGTGTAGCAAAAAGGTCTATGATAGAAAATCCCCACTATTGAAAAATATTTTGAAGGATGGGTTTTAACTCCCATTTGTGATCCTTTGAAAAGGATCAACTGAGGTAGTATTGTGTATTCCAGGAACGCATGTAGCAGAAATTATGACAGCATGTTTCATGCACCAGTTCCATAATCTTATGGCTTCTGTGCTTAGTGATGTGCATCTGGCACCTTCCTGCCTGCTGATGTAAAACATGCAGGTAACATTGTCCATCATGATTTTTACATTTTTGTGCATCAGGAAGTTGTGGAAGTGCATACATGCATTGAGGACTGCTCTTTATAAACATATTTATCCGTAGGGATGACTCCATTATGGGCCATTTCCCTTGAACTGTGAGGCCTTGCAAATGAGTACTCCAGCCTGTCAGGGATGCATCTGTGGACACCAAAGCAGACGGGGCATCTTGAAGGAACAGAATGCCTTACAGTTGGTTTTGTGGTGATGTATTGTACACCAATGTAGGGGTTTTTATTGGGTTTGGTATAGAGAATTTTGTATGCTGATTGTCTGTTGGGTTTGTATACCCAGGCTAACCATAGCTGTAATGGGCACATGTGAAGTAGTGCATGTTGCACCACAAAGGTAGTTGCTGACATATGGCCTAGGATTTGAAGGCATGTTAAGACATTTGTGGTTGGAGTTTTGCACACCATATCTATTATCTGTGTGATGACCTGGAATCTGGTTGGAGGAAGGAATGTTTGAGCCTGTTGTGAATCCACTCAGAGACTCTGATAAACTCTTGTGTTTGAAAGGGCATTAAAGTTGATTTTTCTGCATTTATGAATAGACCTAGTTGTCTGAAAAGGTTCATGGTCAAATATAGGTCTTTTGTGGCTTGGATTAAAGTCTCTGATTTTAGAAGGCAATCATCCAGGTATGAGAATATTGTAATGTTTTGTTTCTGTAAATGGGCTGCCATGACAGCCAAGACCTTTAAGAATACCGTTGGGGCAGCTACCAGGCTGAACAGAAGAACTGTGTATTGGTAATGTTTGTAACCAATGCAGAATCTTAAGTATTTTTTGTGGGCTGGGTGAATAGATATATGACATGATGAATCCTTTGGGTCCTGGGACATAAACCAGTCATTAAATTCGAAGGCTGGAATGACTGTTGAGAGTGTGACCATTCTGAATTTCTGTAGTCTTATAAACCTATTGAGCCTTGTGAGATCAAGAATGAGTTTCCATCCTCCTGATTTCTTCTGAATCATGAAACGTGCACAATAGAAACCTTTTCCTCTGTGTTGTTCTGGAACGTGTTCTGCATCTCCTATGTGCAGAAGTCACTGGACCTCCTGGTGTAGGAGATGTTCACGAACAGTGGCCCTGAAGATGGACAGGAAAGGGAGGTTGGATGGTGGTGTCAACATAACTGGGATGGCGTATCCAGTGCTGACAACGTCTAAGACCCACGTCTGTGGAAATATTTGACCATTGGTATAGGAAGGCTTGTAGTCTGTGATGATAAATGAATGGTCACTCTTTGAGCTCTTTCAGGTTGTACTTGCCCTCAACTAATTTTTCAAAATTGTGGTTTGGATGAGGGAGGGTGTGATGTAGTGGGCTGGTTGTTTGGCTGTCTACATCTTTGTTAGTGTTGTCTTCCACATGTCTGATCTTGTCTTCTGTAGTTTGATCTATATTGGTACTGGTATTGGTGCCTGGAGTTGTACAGTAGATATCTAAATGAGCATCTCCTAGTGGCTGGGGTGTAGATACCAAAGATATGGAAATTGACTCTGGAACTTTTGGATGAGCGCATGAGTTCATCAATCTTCTTGGAAAATAGGTAAATCTTCAACTGTCACCTCTAATGGTCTTGGCAAGTCTGCAGAGTGGAGCCAGAAGGACCTCCTTATTACAATCCCAGTGGCTATTGTCTGGGCTCCTGTGTCCAACACTGCTTGGAGAGCTGTTCATGAGATGAGGTAGCCTTCATGGATGATAACATGAAATTGATGTTTTTTGGCCTCTGGTATGTGTTCAATGAATCAGCAAGTTTCAAGTAATTGCTGTGATTGTAATGAGCAAATATGGCTGAATAGTTTGAAACATGAAGTTGTAATGTTGAACATGTATATACTTTCCTGCCTAATAAATCCATTTTTTTTATCTTCTTTGTCATGTGGAGTGGCTCTGTTAAATTGTTGTTTATATTAATGGTTAGCAGCCTCTACAGTTAATGAATTGGTAACAGGATGGAAGAATAAGTATTCTGAAGTTTTTGCCAGTATGTAATACTTTTTATTTGCTCACGTACGAGTTGGAGGGATAGTGAAAAGGGTTTGCCAGATGTGTTCTTCAGGTTCAAAGAGGGCATTGTCCATAGATAATGCTATCTGCAGCGGAAGTAGTCTGCAAAGTTTTTAACAGCTTGTGCTGTGATTGTGCCACCTGTTGCATTAGGATCTCCACAGAATCTGCAACTTGTTTAAAAAGCTCCTGAAACTGCAGTCATTGGTTGGGGTGGAATGACTGCTTCATCTGGGGATGAAGATGAGTTATGTGGAGGGGAAGGCAAGTCCAGCATGTCCCTTTCATCATCTTTGTCAGGATATTGTGGTCCCAGTATTTTATGTATTGTGACATTGAAGTGGGATTATTTTCCCCATAAAAGCTCATCTTGTTAGTCTTTAAGTGACACAGGACTCCTCCTTTGTTTTTACTTAGTTTAAAAAAAAAATCCTTTTACAAAGTCACATTTTCCATACAATTGTTTCATGATAATGTTACCACAAAAGCTAATCATTAGTGAAATAAAAGTTAAATTAGGTAAAATTTGTTGTCACAATATTAGAAAGGAAGATGTGTGTATGCATAGAATCACATAGCATATAGCCAAATAGGCTGCGTGTACAATGTGCCCCTGCAAGATTCCCTTTGTGCTCTACTGCTACCTGTTTCAGGTAATGCAATGGAGGTTTAAGGTAATGGCTCTGAGAATTAGGTTTTTATACAGCCGACCAAAAAATTTTAAAATTAGAAAGTTGAAGTGTGATTTTTCTCCCATGAAAGCTCATGTTCTTAGTCTTTAAGTGAAATGTGTGAAAAGGAACAATTAACTTTTGTAATGAGATAACCATTCAATGAAAAAAAGATCAAGGTATTTTCATATCCACTGCTTTCCCCAAACTCAGTCACACCACATTAGTTATATTATGCATGAATATACAGATGATAAAGTTCACATTAATAGCTTTTCCATACTTTTATAAATGCACTCCCTCTCCCAATAATAGACATCACACAACAGATATTTTTGTGGAAATGCTGAGTCCACGTCTTTCTTCTGATGTTTGATTTCATGAGCAGTGCAAAAATACCACAGCCCTGATCCCAGACCATTTTTAAAATGAAGAAAACAAAGACAAATTAGAACACATGCATTAACATGCAAACACCAATAACCATTATAAATATTCTGACTGAAAACAGTTAAGGACAAAGAACACAGATTTTGTCCCCCCCCCCACCTAGAAAACCTGTTTTTGTCAAATGACATGCCTCCATCATATTGATTTCATCTGAGAAGTTAGAAAGAATCAATGTAAAACAGTCACTGTGTAAGATGAACATCTGAAAATTTTAGACCAATTGTCTTGATAATGGAAAATACTCCAAATCAATGACAAAAAACACCTGTCAAGAAAGAATACCTGCCTCCCCCTCTTTCATTCCCAGCAGTTTCCCCTCAAGCTAGACTGTTTGACTTATTTTTTGCATGAGCTTTCGTGGGAGAAAATCCCACTTAGTCAGATGCTTCAAAGATGGTGAATTTATTGACTTGTCACCTAACCTCTTACCTAATAACCTTTTCTGTGCATCATGTGCCTTATCCCTTTTGTCTCCAGTCTTTAACAAGCATGTGATTCTATTCTCTTTTTTCAGGCATACATGCTTATTTACATTCTTGCTTACTGGAGCAACGTAGTTTGTGTTTTACTGAAGAAAGCATTATTCCGCTGCTTAATTATGGAGAGAATACTCTAATGTCATCCCAATTAACTCCTACATTTTTTTTAAACAGAAAGATAAATATTTGTTGGTAGGAGATTGTGATCATTTACATAGTTGCAGTTCTTATACAAGTCTACTTGTCAGTGGATAGCTTATAGAGTCTAGTTATTAACCAAAAGGCATAGTAGTGCTTTTCATCTGTGTATCTCAGAAAACTGTGCACCATCATTCCCATTTTATAAATGTGAAACTGATTAAGTGACTTGCCCAAGTCACACAGTGGCCTAGTCACAGAACTAGGAACAGTCCCAGTTCAGAGGTCTTTCTACTAGGCAACATAGCTTCTATGTGATTCCTCAGTGAGGATGTTTGGGACCCAGATGTCTGTTGTAAATCAAGCCCCAAACAATGTAAAAGAAGGTCAGCCTTGTCTCAAGCATGGAGGAAAGGGAAACAGATAAACACTGGATGCTGTCCTGAACACATGAATCAAAACAGATGCTTGAGGTCAGGGAGGTGGGCTGGGGAAGGGAACAGAAGCAATTGGGTAAACCCAGAATAAACACAACCTCCACTTTTGGAATCAATGTTTTCTTTTTTTCCCCTCCTAGAGCAGTCCTGCTGCTGACAGGAAGGGAGAACTGTTCAAAAAGATGCTGCAAGCAGAATTATTGTTACTACTGCTAATCAATAGTGTAGTTTCCTCATGGTCAGGCACATGCTCTCAAAACACACAAAGTAGCTCAGAACTCTTTAAATGAATGCAAAGTTTTATAATTTTTTTTTCTGAAACAAAACTTGGCCATCAAATGATAAATCCAGCCGTTACAATGACGTACGGTCCTGTTCATGGTTCAGATGTCATAATCCTAGACAAGGATTATCCATATCTAGGACTGCCTGCAATGAAGTTCATCTACCAAACATCCTGGCAAAATGAAAACCTTTAACCTGGGGCCTCTGACAAATCGTCCATAAACTTAAACCTGGTTGCCCACCTAACATTTTCATATTTGGATAGCAATGCCTGCTGGTTCAGGATGAGCATTTCCAGGGAAAAAGATATAAACCTGTCTTCCTATTAATTCCATCCTTTTGGACTGTCTTTGGGGGTAGATCTCTACCTTCCTCACTGTACTTTTACTGAAGATACCACCAGCAAGTTATAGGACAGGTGGGAACAGAAACCCTTGAATGGGAACAAAGTATTGATTCTCAGAATGCTTCACTGTCAGAAGCAACAAAGCTGGGGTAATGCAGAGAGCCTTTTCCAGAAAGCCTCATTTATCAAAAAGGCTATTTTCCTGGGAGTTGTTAGTTGAGGGTATACAGCAGTTTGTGTAATACGCTAACTTGGATATCCAAGTTGAATCTATAGTTCAAGAGGGACTGATATGTCTTAAAGTCCTTGGGCAGAGGAAGAGGGAGAGGAAGCTTTTGGCATGGTAAAATCATTTTGGGAGGAAGGAGAAGGTGGTTTGCTGTTCAAATGATGGATCCTGCTCCTGAACCACAGGATCTGGTTTAAAGAGTCCTGTATGATCAGAGGGAACAGATACAGCAGTCACGGAAGCCATGATAGGAACCAGTGATCTTGTTTTGGAGTAGGTTTAAGTGCAGGACCTCAGAGACTAAAGAACATCCTGGGGATTTCAAGGTGATAACTGTGCATACAAATAAAGCTTTTATAGCTAGTAGGTCCTACGCCAAAAAAGTTTTGACTATGCAACTGATGTCTTTCACAATACCAACGGTCATTCAAGACTGCTCTCCACTTAGGTGAGAGAGTACGTCTTGGATCTTGAAGACCAGAGGTTCTGCAGTGACAATTATGGGGTTGCCAGCTCCGATGGGGGAAACAATCAGTCAGATTAACATGATCCAAAGGGGTAGCCGTATTAGTCTAGTTCAGTAAAAACAAACAAATAAGGAGTCCTGCAGCACTTAAAGACAACCAAATTTATTCTTTGTATGAACTTTCGTAGGAGAATTGTCCAATCTGCCCACAGATTTTAAGCTATATTTGGTAAATGGGCAAAACATATTAAATGTTGTCCATAGATATAAATCTATTAGAGTTTTATATAGCAAATGTGGTAAAGCCTCTCATTTTCATGCCATTACCTCAAGTACAAACCTAAGGAAGAAGATAGGAAGGATAAAACCTAAGTTTGTAAGATCTGTGAAGTGGCATTCTTTACCAAGTCAGGGCTGAGTCAACACTGAGGAAAAAGCTGAAGTCCTCAATGCTTTTTTTACTTCAGTTTTCACAAGCAAGGTCAGCTCCCAGCCCACTACACTAGGTACGGGGGACTGGGGAGAAGAAGAGAGGCCCTTGGTGACAGTAGGTCAGGTTAGGGACTGCTTAAAGAAACTAGATGTGCACAAGTCCATGGGGCCGGATGAACTGCATCCGAGGGTGCTGAGAGAGCTGGCTGATGAGATAGCAGTACCGTTGGCCATTATCTTTGAAAACTCGTGGCGAACAGGGGAGGTGCCAGAGGACTGGAAAAAAGCAAATATAGTACCTATCTTCAAGAAAGGCAAAAAGGACGATCCAGGGAATTACAGACCTGTCAGCCTCACCTCAATCCCTGGAAAAATCATGGAGCAGCTTCTCAAAGAATCCATCCTGAAACACTTGGAGGAAAATAGAGTAATCAGGAATAGTCAGCATGGATTTACCAAGGGTAAATCATGCCTGACCAACCTCATCGCCTTCTATGATGAGATGACTGGATTTGTGGATGCGGGAAGAGCCGTTGATGTCATATACCTTGACTTTAGCAAGGCTTTTGATACGGTTTCCCACAGCATTCTCATTGGCAAATTAAGGAAGTATGGGTTAGATGCATGGACTGTAAGGTGGATAGAAAACTGGCTAGAACAACGGTTTCAGCGTGTAGGAATCAATGGCTCCATGTCAAGTTGGCAGGCAGTAACAAGTGGTGTGCCCCAGGGGTCGGTCCTGGGGCCAGTTCTGTTCAATGTTTTCATTAATGATCTGGATGATGGGATAGATTGCACACTTAGTAAGTTTGCGGATGATACCAAACTGGGGGGAACAGTAGACACCCTAGAGGGCAGAGACAGGATTCAGGGAGACCTAGACAAACTGGAGCAGTGGGCCAAGAGGAATCTCATGAGGTTCAACAAGGATAAGTGTAAAATCCTGCACTTGGGACGAAAAAACCCCATGTACTGCTACAGGCTGGGGAGTGATCAGCTAAATAGCAGCACTGGAGAAAAGGACCTGGGAGTCATGGTGGATGGGAAGCTGGATATGAGTCAGCAGTGTGCTCTTGCTGCCAAAAAGGCCAATGGCATACTGGGCTGCATCAGAAGAAGTGTTACCAGCAGATCGAGGGATGTGATCATTCCCCTCTATTCTGCACTAGTGAGGCCACATCTGGAATACTGTGTCCAGTTTTGGGCTCCCCACTACAAAAAGGACATGGACAAATTAGAGAGAGTCCAGAGGAGGGCAACCAAAATGATCAAAGGGCTGAAGCACAAGCCCTATGAAGAAAGACTGAAGGAACTAGGCTTATTTAGCCTGCAGAAGAGAAGACTGAGGGGGGGATTTGATAGCAACCTTCAACTACTTGAAGGGTTGCTCCAAGGAGGAGGGAGCTCGACTGTTCTCGGTAGTAACAGAGGGCAGAACGAGAAGCAATGGTTTCAAGTTACAGCTGGGGCGGTCCAGGCTGGATATTAGGAAAACTTCCTTACTAGGCGAGTGGTGAAGCAGTGGAATAAGTTGCCTAGGGAGGTGGTGGAATCTCCATCTCTGGAGGTGTTCAAGTCCCAGCTGGACAAAACACTGACTGGGATGATCTAATGGGAGTGGTCCTGCTTCTTTTGGCAGGGGGTTGGACTAGATGACCTTGTGGGGTCCCTTCCAACCCTATGATTCTATGATTCTATGAACACACCTGGCATAGACATCCTGCAGTGAGGAATGAAGGGAGGATGAAGAGAGGAGAGCAGACGAAGGGATCTCGTATTTGGACAGAGGAGGAAATCAATTTGTTGCATGAATTGGAAGTTAAATATGCACAAATGAGAAATAATAAACTTATTGAAAAGGAACTGGGTAATAAAACTAATAAACAGATTAGTGATAAATGAAGGGACTTGGCCAAGAAGAAGGGTGGGGAGATTGTTATTAGTAGTAAGATATTGGCAGATGAAGTTTTAGAATTCAGGGTTTTAAATAGTATACACCCTAGGGAGAGGATTAGATTTTTGAAATGTCATCCATTGATAGATAGGGTAATCAGGTTGGGTAGGAGTAGGGAAGTTAGTAGAATTATGGAGGATTTAGATGAAATTGAGACACGATTATCACAGTTGTCAACTCTTGATATTGCTTGGTGAATGATGGAAGGATTCTGTAAAATGTTAATTACTACAGAAGAAGAGAATTGATTTTGATAGTTTGAAGTATGATAGAGGTGATAGGAATAAGAGAAGGAAAGTGGGTAGAAGTTGTGGAAGGGATAGGAGACAATACGCTGCCAAGAAAGCGAGATTTAATTTTTATCAAACCTTGTATGATAAGGATTGTAAGAGATTGGCAAGAGTTATAATGGGTGATTCAGATAAGGCTAGATGTTGTCTTGAGATTAAGGAAGTAGAGGATCATTACCCTAAGCTACTGGAGAAGGTGGAGCATGGTAATGCTAAGGGGTGGCCTCCATCAATAGATAGGCTCTTCCAATAATATATTATTAGCCTTATCTCTAGAGAGGAGATTGGTGAGGCACTGAAAGAGTTAAGAAGAACTAGTACCCCAGGTCCAGATAAGTTAACTGTAAAAGATCTATGGGGTATTTTTAATTTGGATTTTAGGATTTTGGTTAGGATTTTTAATATATGATATTTTAATAGATGGGTTCTGGAGCTTTTTTAAAGAGAATAGAATGATTTTAATACCGAAGATGCAAGATTAGGAAAAGTTGAAGAAGATCTCCTCTTGGAGGCCTCTTACGATTGGTTCTGTTTGGTTAAGGTTATATACTCAAGATTTTAGCTAAGAGGTTATCTGCTGCAGTTAAGATATGTTCACGTCAAAAAGGTCTTATC
The DNA here is from genome assembly GCA_007922195.1 of Podocnemis expansa. Taxonomy (NCBI): domain Eukaryota; kingdom Metazoa; phylum Chordata; order Testudines; family Podocnemididae; genus Podocnemis; species Podocnemis expansa. Next base: position 19,049,098 of record ML681966.1, on the reverse strand, counting down.
TCCATGAGGGTTGTGAACAGAATGTGTCTATTTCAGAAAAAAATAATTAAAAGGAGCAAAACGGAATGGGGATGAGCTTGCAGTAGTATTTGTGGGTTTAGCTAAAGCCTTGGATTCTGTGGGGGTGTGGACATATTTTTAGTGCTCTGTATAGACTTGGGGTTAGCGAGAGGTTTGTTGAAATTGTAAGAGATTTGTACAATGATTGTGTTACTAGGATACGGATTAATAATGTATGTTTGGAGCCTATTTTTATAAAAAGTGGTGTTAAGCAAGGAGATCCGCATTCACAAATTCTTTTTAATATTGCTATGGATCCACTTCTGGGTCAGTTGGAGCAGACTGGATCTGGTTTTTAGTACAGGGTAGGAAAAATATTGTTTTAGCTTTTGCATATGATATAGCAATTTTAAGTCAGCCTTACTGAGGAATGAATAATTTAGATATTTTAGATAAATTTTGTAGGAACACGGGTTTGAAGATTAATGCAAAGAAAACTAAAGGTTTTCATATTGTTCCTATCCATAAATCTTATATTAACCCCAAAGAGACATGAAAAATTGGGGAGGAATGTATTGAATATGTTATACCAAGTGAAATTGAAAGGTATTTGGGGACCAGAATTGACTCTTGGGTAGGTGCTAAAAAAAAAAAAAAATTCCCCAGCTGAGAAATTAAAAAAGTGGTGTGATAGGTTTTGTAAGTCTCCACTGAAACTGGCCCCAATATTAATAGTTTAAAAGGTTTACATTTTACCTAGGTTGTTTTAGAATGTGTTTTTAATGGAACCCCCTTTTAATGTTTTAAATGAAAATAGATGTATTAGTTAGGAAGGTTTTAAAGGAGATTTTACATTTGCCCCATAATGTTACTGCCAGTATTATTTATAGAATCATAGAATCATAGGGTTGGAAGGGACCTCATAGGTCATCTAGTCCAACCCCCTGCCAGAGGCAGGACCACTCCCACTATACCATCCCAGTCATGGTTTTGTCCAGCCGGGCCTTAAACACCTCCAAAAATGGAGACTCCACCACCTCCCTTGGGAGCTCATTCCAAGGCTTCACCACTCACCTAGTAAAAAAGTTTTTTCTAATATCCAGCCTTGACCTCCCTAACCGCAACTTGAAACCATTGTTCCTCGTTCTGTCCTCTGTTATTACTGAGAACAGTTGAGCTCTATCTTCCTTAAAGCATCCCTTCAAGTAGCTGAAGGTTGCTATCAAATCCCCCCTCAATCTTCTCTTCTGCAGACTAAATAAGCCTAATGCTTTCAGTCTTTCCTCATAGGGCTTGTGCTCCAGCCCTTTTATCATTTTGGTTGCCCTCCGCTGAATTCTCTCTAGCATGTCCCTGTCCTTTTTGTAGTGGGGAGCCCAAAACTGAACACAGTATTCTAGATGTGGCCTTACCAGTGCAGAATAGAGGGGAATGATCACATCCCTTGATCTGCTGGTAATACTTCTTTTGATGCAGCCCAGTATGCCATTGGCCTTTTTGGCAGCAAGAGCACACTGCTGACTCATATCTAGCTTCCCATCCACCATGACCGCCAGGTCCTTTTCTACACTGCTGCTACTTAGCTGAATGTTTCCCAGCCTGTAGTGGTGCATGGGGTTTTTTCATCCCAAGTGCAGGATTTTACACTTGTCCTTATTGAATCTCATAAGGTTTCTATTGGCCCACTGTTCCAATTTATCTAGGTCTCCCTGAATCCTGTCCTTGCCCTCCAATGTGTCTACTGTCCCCCCCAGCTTGGTGTTATCTGCCAACTTACTGAGAATGCAGTCTATTCCATCATCCAGATCATTGATGAAAATGTTGAATAGAACTGGCCCCAGGACCGACCCCTGGGGCACACCACTCGTGACTGGCTGCCAGCTAGACATGGAACCACTGATTCCTACATGCTGAAACCGTTGATCTAGCCAGTTTTCTATCCACCTTATAGTCCACCTATCCAACCCATACGTCCTTAATTTGCCAATGAGAATGCTGTGGGAAACTGTATCACAAGCCTTGCTAAAAATCAAGGTGTATGATATCAATGGTTCTTCTTGCATCCGGAAAACCAGTCATCTGATCATAGAAGGAGATGAGATTGGTCAGGCATGATTTACCATTGGTAAATCCATGCTGACAGTTCCTGATCACTTTATTTTCCTCTAAGTGTTTGAGGATCGACTCTTTGAGAATCTGCTCCATAATTTTTCCAGGGATTGAGGTGAGGCAGACTGGTCTAATTCCCCAGATCCTCCTTTTTCCCTTTCTTGAAAATAGGCACCAAATTTGCTTTTTTCCAATCCTCTGGCACCTCCCCCGTTCTCCATGACTTTTGAAAGATAACGGCCAGCGGTGCTGCTATCTCATCGGCCAATTCCCTTAGCACCCTTGGATGCAGTTCGTCCGGCCCCATGGACTTGTGCACATCCAGCTTCTTTAAGCAGTCCCTAACCTGACCTTCCATCACCAAGGGCCTGTCTTCTTCTCTCCCATCTGCCACACCCATGGTAGTGGGCTGGGAGCTGACCCTGCCTGTGAAAACTGAAGCAAAAAAATGCATTGAGCACTTCAGCTTTTTCCTCATCCTCTGTCACAAGGATGCCTGCCCTATTCAGCAAGGGGTCTACACCATCCCTGACCCTCTTCTTGTTATTAACATACTTGTAGAACCCCTTCTTGTTATCCTTTACATCCCTTGCTAGCCACAACTCCATTTGTCCTTTGGCCTTTCTGATTTTATCTCTGCAGTCCCTAGCAATATATCTTTATATGCCTTCTTGGTCATCTGACCAACCTTCCACTTCCTGTAAGCTTCCTTATGCTATGGATAGAGATGGGGGCTTGGTGATGACCAAGTTTGCTGTACAGATTCTGAATACATTAATTTGGAAATGGAGGGACATGTCTCATAAGATGATTGGGTTGATTTGGCTTTTATTTATGCAGGAGAAAACTTGGTAGATAAGATTTTGAAGTATAGTGCTGTTATCCCAAATATCAGGAGTTGGAAAGATGAGTTTAATTGTTGGTGTCAGTTAAGATGTCAAGGTGTGAGTGTTAGATGTTTTAAAAGTGATTTAATTAGTAATTCTTTTATAAGATGCCCTGAATTTGCCAAGTCTTTTATTTCTGCAATACTAATGAGAGCTAATGTATTTCCTATGAGAGACTTTGTCAAGAGAAAGGGTTGGGAGTGTTGATATGTGTTGCTGGTGTGGTAGGGTAAAAGAGACCATTCCACATACTTCAGGGCAGTGCCCAAAAGTAAAGGATGCTAGGATTCAGAGACACAATAGGGTAGTTAAAGTATTAGCTGATAAGGTGGGTAGGTGCAGGTGGAAGGTATGGATAGAACCTCATTTAAGAAATAAAGATGGATTGTTGAGGAAGCCTGATATATTTGTTAAGAAGGGACTTGCTGTGGTTGTGGATGTTACTGTGGAAAAACAATGCTGATGGGTTGGACTTGCTCACAGCGAGAAGATCAATTATTATAAGGAATTGGAAGATGAGATTAGGTGATTAGTTGATGATTGTAAGAGCATTGACTTCTTTGGTTTTGTAGTTGGGGCAAGGGGCAAGTGGAGTGATGGAAATGAGGATTTAAGTTTTTAGGAATTAATTTAGAAAGAAATTTTAAGGAGAGTGTTTGTAGGCTTACTTAATATACCATGGCTGATATCACTGAAGAGAGCCAGCATAAAAATTAGAGTGGGATCCTGAATTTTTGGTTTCAGGCATTCTGCTGCTCTTAGGATTTTAATTAGTTTCTCCATATCCTAATGGACATTTGTCCTCTTACTTATTATTTAATTTATTTTTAATTTTAATTTTTATTATTAATTTTAATTGGCTGCCTTTTGGTAAATTTAATTTTAAAGGGTTAATAAAAAGTTTAGATTTTTCATCTTTTAATATTTATTCCCTCAATGGTGCTGTGTATTGGATTTGATTGCGCACTAGCCACTACAGTCACCACAAAAGGGCAGGTATTACACTTTACAAGGGTAGCTTCAAAGTAAAATGCACACAGCAGATCATGGCTTCACCATTTTACAGACTGTCAAGCTCTTGCTGTTAAACAACTGAATATCTAAACTAAGTTATTGATTTGGCTATTATTATAGTTGACTGCCAAAAAGGCCATCAAATGAGTTCTTGGCATTTTAAGTTTCAGCATGGGACTCCATCAGCTTCTCCTTACCACTGAAACGTGGTCATCTTTGAAAGGGACAACATGATCTCAAGTCTTCTAGTTAAGAAAAGCAAAGATTTATCTGAAGGTTTACCCCTCCTCTTCAATAAAGTATCTTGGTTGATACACTTAGCTTACCATACTGACATCTTTGGACACCAATATGAATTAAGCTTGTCTTTAGGGATGTGATACATCAACCGGATACAAGGACTCATCAGGGAACTTGCATACTCAAGCATGAAAAAGAAGCTGAGTTACTCCCCCTTGTTTCGGGCTTAAAGGCTGATGAGAGTTCTCAAGAACTCCCAAGTCATCACAAGAGAATTTCAAACCCAACAATACAATTTCCCTGATAACCCACAAAAAGAGTTAGCTCTCAAGCCCCTTCATCCAAAAAGCTGACGACTTGGCAGCACTTAACCCTTGCAGGACAGTCTTCTGCAACAAGATGCTATGACTTGTTTCCCTAAACAGAGACTCTGTTGGTGTTTGGTCCCATTGGAGGAGAGCAAAATGTTAGCCTTTAGCAATTTTCTTCATATTTCTGCAACCCAGTTCTTCAGTTTTGTTTTTTGTCCTCCCCCAAGTGATGGTAGAGAATATAAAGAAATTAAGATCATCTGTCAACCAAACCTGATTTACAGTTGTGAATTTTTCCCAATCTAATTTTGTGTGGGCTTCATATTGAGTCACAAGAGTATTTAAAATGTTATATTTTTTAATCTTCATAATTAGTTATTTCTGTACACTTGTGATAACAAAATTGCACATTTGTAATTAAAATTACACTTCTTGGAGAAAAGTATTAAGATGTAGGAATTCACCACATCCTGCATTTGGGCAAAGCTGAAACAGACCACTACTAGAAAAAATTGTTTGTAAATAAACTGAGTTATAAAGCAGTGCCTCACATTAGATACTTCATTGATGTGTAGCAACTTTCAAATATTTAACATTTTCTAAACACACACACTTTGCTAATAGATTCCATGCAATATTTCAAAACTGAAGCTAAGTGCACACTAGTAACAATGAAATTTGTTTAGAGTTAGAAAATGTCTACAAAACTATTCCTTTCTTTCTGCATATTGGTCTCAATCCAACAAATCACCTATTTAAGCATGAAATCAATGACGCAGCTTGCAGCAGAACTACAAATGTGCCTAAAGTATATGTGCTGAGTATTTTGCTTGATAGGACCTACAGACTTGGATTCCTACAAAGAACTAAGTAAAATAGAGGGTTCCCCCCAAAAAACATCCAGGATGTGTTTTTAAAGTCGTTGTAAACATGAAGTATAAGTTTGATATGTCGTCTGGAATACTATGAATGCTCTAGTCAGTTGCATATTGGAAACTGAATTCTGAGACTAAAAATACTGATGTAATGTCTGCTCTGGATAAATCTTAGAGACTCCACGCTTTTTCCCTACTAGTAGTACAACCTGAATGTCTTAAGACGTTCTTGTCTTCCCGCTGCTGTGTAGCATACAGTAACTGCTTGCTATGCTTTTCTGTAGAGTAGGTGCAGTGATGACATATATAATGTACTGTACATAATTAAGTGCTCTGGGTCAATTAAAGAGGCTAAATACTGCACATTGTTTTTGGTTCATCAGTCCTAGATTAGTGCTGCAGCTATTTCAATATTATTCACACATTTGCTAAGATACAATCTGTTTTAATATGAAAGCACTGAAATATGCAATTAATAGTTAATATTCTATTTTGCCTCAAATTAAAAGATGTGACTAGCTGAAAATCTAAAATAATTCTTGCAATTGTAATGAAAGAACTAGTCAACACCCTGTTTATCTCTGTACATAGACAAACCAAAAAATAAAAATATCTATAAAAATAGGCTTAAATTTAATAATATTAGGTTTGACTGGGAACATGATTTTTTTCTTCTTCTTCATTTTGCTCTGATACCTAATCAAGTAAGGTTATTTGTGACTCTCTTGTTAAATGGCTAGTTTGAATACCAGTCTTAGAGGACAAGGATCAATATTAATTCATTCAACATTTACAGTGCAACTATAATTCATTTTAAGGAGTAAGACATTAAATCCTCTTATTCTATTTCCAGAATACTGCATGCAATTTGTTTTGAGGGATATTTTTTGTTTTGAATACACACTTAAAAAATCATACTATTTTGCATCATTTTCACGTTAGTCAATGGACAATGCTGATCTCAGCTATGTCTTAATATTTGTCTAAAAAACAGCATAAACACTTATGCGACTGTAGGAATATGAATAGTTCCTCATTCCACTTCCCCATATTTGCTGTAGTCTATTTATCAATATGTCCCATGGGGAGTAATCTGATCTTGGATCTCATTTAGATGCTCTTTTGTCCAATCAAGATTAAACTTATCTTTATGAAAAACATCATCATTGTTTCACAGCTCTACTACAGACTTTGTCTACGACTTTGGGAAGGTTACTTAATTTTACTCTGTCTCAGTTCCCACATCTGCAGATAAAGGCTATCTACCTTAGCTCTTATGATAAGAAGCACTGCTGGCCCAGGAAAAGACTCAGGGCTTGGCACACTGGGATTCAGAGCTCAAGCTGCATCAGTGCACTGCCACCAGACCTGGGGCTCAGGAACTGGGACTCGGGGCTTGAGCCCTGTAAGCCCAGTGTCAGAGATGCCCCTATTTATGATCCAGTTCTTCAGGGCAGCAACTGTCTTGTATTATGTGTATGTAAACCACTTAGCACAATGGAGCCCAAGTTTGGTTAAGGCAACAAGGCATTACTGTAATGGGAAGAGATTTTGGGCATAATATATCCATTATAAAAATTGCAGCAGCATGATTAACAAACTTTCTAATATCTCCATAATACATGAAAGAATAAGTAGACAATATCAGACCAACAATAAAATCTTTTTCTTAAAAGAAAAATAAAATGTTTGAGTGTATAGAATTAACAGCTCTGAACATCCATACTCAAACTTGTCTGGGTGTACAGTGCTAAGGAGCTTTTGTTTTTAAAATGCGACTTTCTAAAGATTATCCACTATTTCATTAGCCAGCAGATTTGTTACATTAGTAATCAACCTGTGCACAGTTTTGCTGTGGATGAGGAATAGCAAAAAAGTCTCCTGAAGTTTCCAGATAGTTTTCAGGAATTAAGTTATCAGCTAAACCAAACAAGAAGAAATAGAAGGTTAAGAGATACAAAATCCTACTGTCATGAAGTGAGGCAGCTAATGTTTCTCTAAAGGACAAATCTTGTCCTCTCTTCTGTGGCTATGAAAGCATAGCGAAAACATGCATTCCAATACACAGAGATCTGGAAAACTCAAGTTGGAAATGCAAGCTTGAATTGCTGAAAACTAACTCCATAAGTGCTCCTTGCATACCCTCTGTAACAGGGATTTAAAAGTATGTTTAATGCAGGGGGTCTCAAACTGTGGGTTGTGACTCCCTCCTCCAGGGAGTCATGAGCAACTTAAGAGGGTGGCTGCATTTTTAAGAGTTTAGTATTTTGCTTTGATTAAAAGCAAGGTATCAAACTTTGAGCCCATGGGCCACAGCCAGTGCACCATGGGTGCTGATCCGGCCCATGGAATTGTTGCCTGGGAGCTCTCTGCAGCAGCAAACAGCAAATACCAGCTGCCAGCAGAGCAGGAGC
>ML681966.1:18935394-19041238 GCA_007922195.1 Podocnemis expansa | reverse complement strand
CGATCAGAGTCACAGCACAGGGGAAAAAAGGAAGCATTACAGCCAATCCCAGCTCAGCTCTGCTGTGCTCTACCAACTTCCAAAGGGTTGGCCGTCTTAGTCTAGTCCAGCAAAAAAACCAAGGAGTCGTGTGGCACGACTCCTTGTTTTTTTTTTTTTTTTTTTTTGTGCTCTACCAACCAACCAGAGTCTGCTGGGTCAGGCTCCCAGAGAGCCACTGCACCACCCTCCCCACTACCTTTTCACTGTCAGTCAGTTGGCATGCTAATCTGATTGACTGCACATTGAACAAATCATAAAACAAGAAAAGAAAAAGTGGTTGGGACCCATGTGGGAAAAGCCAGGAATGAACCCAACCAAAGGTCAGCATATTGAATGACTGACAGTGAGCGGGTGGTGGGGAGGCAGGAGCCCAGCCTGTTGGTGGCTGTGAATGAGATTGATTGCCAATGCCTGTCACAACGTGGTGGGAAATGGGAAGGGGAGCTGCCCAGCTGGGGAGGGGGGTGGTCCAGAAGAGGCCAAGCAGGGGAAGGAGGTTCTGGGACCTGGACAACAGGAAAAGAGGAGTGTCTTGGAGCCAGCATGACAAAGGAGAGCCGAGAGAAGGGAAAAGGGAAGGTGTTGCAGAGCCTGCAGGGTTGGGGTGGGGGAACCCATGCTGCTCTGACCATGACAAAGGAAAGGGCTGGAGAACCCATGCAGGCACATGGCCTAAGACAGGTGTCCTGCCCTCCAGTGTGGCCCCCAACATTGAATGAGTTTGACACTTCTACTTTAGAGAGAGCAAGGAAGAACTTCTCCCCATCATGGTCCAGAGGAAGTCCCCAGTGCAGGATCTGGTTGCTCAAAATATGTACTGTAACATTAAAGAAAGGATTTATGACTTATGTACTTCATCTCAAAAGTCTGACTTCCTGCTGATCAGTCTTCACATTTGGAAGATCCCATTGACAACGGCAACACTTAGGGGACAACATGTATAACATTTAAATGTGCAGAAACTGAAAAATACCCCCTCTCTTGCTAGTGGGAATCTTTTGCTCGCTCTGAGGCCCACAGTAAGAAGTTAGATTTTAGATGAACTTGTAGCTAGGTCTGTCCTTGTGGTGCATACTTGGAAATGTTAACATTTTACTTCTTTCAAAACGAGAGAATTTTTTTTCCCCTATTATATCTCAAAAAAGGGAAGAAGCTATCTTTGGGTATTCAAAAGAGAATTATTTACCTATTTCAAAAAGAGGACAGTGTCATCTTAGATATAATATGAATGGCTGTATTTGCAGGACAATTCAATACTAAAGCATGTTAAAATAAATTTTTCTGAACTATATGGAAGCATTCTTGAAATATGGGGTTCTTATAGTACAACAAATTGAATTTGTATTTATTTCCTGCCATTAGTTTTTCATTTAGCCCTTTTCTATATCTCCTCCTTACTAAAGCATGTTTCTTCCTAATTGTTACAAGTATTGTTAGGTATTAATAATACATTTCTTAACAAGATTAAGTTTTCCTATTACTTATAATAAGCAAGCACTTTATAAAGACGATTTTACCCTGACATGCAATTTTGAACTGTGGAGTAACAGAAAAAAATGAGCTTGTATTCATGGGAAGAAAATACAGGGTGTCAGTTTAGAAAATATTTCACCTTAATTCTGAGAATCAAGCTGGATTCTTACCTTCTCACTCATTAACAGCACCAATAATAAAGCCATCACTTCTACTTGTGCATTAATCTTCTAACTATATTCTGTGTAGTTGCACCTGTGCTGCCCCATTGTTTTCACGGAGTCTGCACATGTGAAAACGACTGGAACTTAAGGTCTGATGAACAGAAAACACAACGTGGCTGACTCAGGTGAGGTGGCTCTGCACTGCTAACTACTGGAAAAATTAATAAAACCATTCTTAAAGTTAGCAGACACGAAGGAACTGCCCATCAGCATAACAATAGTACACAGCCCCTTTTCAAATTAAAAACGTTTCAAGGCAGAAAAAGGCTGTATTGCTTCTTTTCTTATTACCTACAGAAGAAAGCCAAGGGAACATTGACTTGCATGAGATGCCAATTTTAGATGTCAGTAATCAACTGATTGCAAACAGTTTGCATTGTAGTTTTGATCTTTCCCATTTTCTCATATTGTTTTTCTGCTTTGAGCCAGCTACTTTCTCTAACTATGAACCCAAGACATTTTAAATCTTACACTGCTCTCTTTAATTTATATTTTTAAATCTAAGGAAAGAACAAAGTGTCACTGCTAGTGTACAATGCAATACAATGTAATTAATGGTATCAGAAGAATACTTCAGAATAAAAATTAAAAATCTGTGGTCTTTAATTTGTCTGGAGATGAAGGGCCAAGAAAAACATGTATTCATAAGCCAATGATACTTACTTAAACACTTTAAAAAATTGAATAAATGCCAAGAGTTCAAAGGAAGTTTTCTTTTCAACAAGCACATGTGACAGGACAGCTCTAAAGATCAGTGAAGACCCCTGAGAAGTAGCCTCTGCTGCTGTAAATCTGCATTGCAAGCAAGTAATGCATCAGTATTTAATATTTTTCACTGCTGTTAGTTGAGGTGGCCCACAATTTTTAAAAATGGTCAAATGTTAATACCAACTCAAGACAGTCAGCATTAACTTGCTCTCAAACTTCTCACAAAGTATGTATGCATGGACGTACATAGAGAGAATCAGAGAGCTGTCAGACTTGACATTCAGTCACTTCCAGTTATTTCTATCCCTTGCATTCTGCCTAACACTGCACAGGCAAAAATCTCATTGTATTAATGGAAGGTTGCACATGCTCTGCAGAAGATAGTAGTACCAGCCCCTTAGACAGATAAATTTGAATTTCTAGTCATCTGTCTTGGAAGTTAAAGTTCACGATATTATAATATTAATACAGTGAAACAGAGACTTACAGTTCAATACATTGAATCAATAGGGCATAAACGGCATAAAGATCATGTAAAATGGAGAAAATTTATATCCTGTTTTTAAGGTGACCATGTTCATCAAACTTCAAATTTGCTCTTCAGAATCAAGCTATATTTTATATTATAAAACTAATTAAACAAAAAGGAGTATGTTGTATTGATCAAGAGAATGGCACAGATTGTAATTCACTGTGCTTATCAGGTTTTCTAAGAAAAAAAGCTTCAGGTTTCCCTTTTGCTCAGTTCTTGAAATAGAAAGATTGACTTTCCAAATCTCTCTACTCTAGATGGCTCATATTTACATGAGGCACTTCAAAAAGGTCAAAACATTCTCTTGGGGTTTGAACTTGCAGCATTCAAACTAATGAAGGTTTTGTTACTTGACTTGATGAGACTAAGATCAAGCCCTTAATCATCAAAAACAAAGCAAGGCAAAAGTACTTTAGGTGGCTGGCCAGAGTTTCCTCAATTCAATGGAATGGTGGAACGGTATACATTTTGCAGCAAATTAAGTTTTGAAAGGAGGCTACTTCAAATTTGTAATCTATTATGGAAGATTAACCAACAGTGTTAGCGTCCTTAGTCTGATAAGTCCCAAAGGAGCTCTAAGCATCTGACAAAGTGGGATTTTCTCCCATGAAAGCTCATGTGAAAAATAAATGTTAGACTTTAAAAGTGCCACTAGACTCCGTTTTGCTCATCCTTAGATTGTAAATTTTGATAACACTCATGATACTAAAACGATTACCTACCTTTTATAGGAAAATATTACAAAACACACTGTTTTATACTCAAGGCAATTCTGGTTTTCAGAGAACAGCTATAGATGTCAACAGTACAAAAGCCTCTTACTATTTACACTTCTATAAACACCTCGTTACTTGATGGCTTTTGCATGAAAAATTTTTATGTCTAAATCATTAATGATTCCGGAAACACCATGGACTTCTTATAAGAACAAAAAGTATGAACTCCACATTACTGAATTTTCATTTAGCTTATAATGCTAAAAAGTGTCTTATAGTTTCTGTTCCTTTCTTTGCTTAAGAACAAGATGTGCATTACCTCAGCATGGGCAGTGTGTAGAACAGAATCACAGAAACATAGGATAGGAATCAATCTCCATAGGTCACCTACTCAAGTCCCATGCGGTGATGAGGACTTGTGAGCTCCCCGCAGGTAAGACCCAGAAGAGATATTTGTTTAACTTGTTCTTTAATAAATAAATAAATAGTGGAGGTTCCTCAGCCCTGATAGATTATTTATTGCAGTCCTTAACTACCCACACTATTAGGAAGTTTTTCTTAATGTCTAATCTAAACCTCCCTTTCTGCAACTTAAGTCCATTACTTTTTGTCCTATCTTCAGTGATTAAAGAGAACAATTTACCACTCTCCTCCTTCAAGCAACCTTTTACATACTAGAAAATTTATTCCCACCCCGTACTCTTCTCCAGATTCAAACCCAGCTTTTCAATCTTTCAAAGATCATGTTTTCCAGACTTAATATTTTCATTGCCCTCTTCTGAAATTTCCCCAGTTTGTCCACATCTTTCCTGAGGCGTGGTGCCCAAAACTGACACAGTAATCCAGTGGAGACCTTATTAGTGCTGCTCCTACACAGAGCAGAGCTTGACTGAGCTACTTAGTCCTTAAGCTTGCAGATGACTACTGTCTGACACATTACTAATTTAACAAATCAACATGAATGTCTCATTTAACATTGTTTTCTTTACAGAACTATTTTGATATTTTTCATGTATCAACTGATTACACCAGTCAGGAGATTATGCTAATATAAGATAATAAACAAAATGTTCAGCTGGACAATTCATTACATATATTTCCCAGATCTTCAGTGCCTCAGTTCACTGATTCTCCAATGTCTCTATCCTGTCAGCTGGAAAAAATATATATATTCAAATTTGCAGACACATTCAAGTATGTTTCTGCAATATTTCTACAGTAATCACAAGTCATACTAAAACAAACAATGAGCATGCATGGCATTATAGCCACAGAAGACAGAAGTGTTAAGTCACTTTATATACATTAAGAAAGATGTGGGCTCTATATGCACATGCTAATTCTAAATATGGACTACAGTGGGGACCTGTTACCGCATGACAAGTTTGCGTGCGGAACCGGTTAATGTGCATCATGTCCCCCAAAGGCCCCAAATTAACATTTGGGCCTCGTTAATGTGCATTGTGTAAACGGGACCAGAAGCATCACTGCCCCGGGGATGGATCCCAGACACCAGCCCAGGCCACGCCCTCCAGCCCCGATTCTGTGCTGAGGCCCCACCCAGCCTCAGGTGCCTGCTGCTGCTGCTGCCAGCCTGGCCCTGGATCTCTGGCCCGGGACAGGACAGGGAGTGGCAGCCATGGCCACAGGTGGCCTGGCCTAGGACAGAGCCAGAAGCAGCCACCGCCACCGCTCCCTGCTCTGTGCCTGACAAGGGATCCGGCAGGCTGGCGGCAGCAAGTGCCTGAGGCTGGGTTGGGTCCCAGCACAGAATCGGGTGCAGGGGCATGGCCTGTGGCCAGGGAGCGGGGCCTGGGCCAGTGCCCCAGGTCCTTCCCCAGGGCAGCAACCTTCTGGTCCTGTTTACACACAGTCACAGTCACTGGGGGCTTGTCACCAACACCTGCACGTAAACAGGTCCCTACTATATTAGTTTTACAATCAGTTATCAAACAAAACGAAAGTGCCATCTTCCTCTGTTTGTATACAGGTTAGGCACAGGAAATGAAAGGACACCAGGCAATAGCTCAAATATTTTTTTAAGTTTCCTTTTCTTTTAACTGTTTCCTATCCTCTCTGTATTATTTGGTTGTAGATTATGTTGTTGTTGTTGTTTCTGGCACTGGTTTCAGTTTAAAGCGGAGCTGTGAGAAAAGCCGTCCTGAGCCAATGGTGGAAAGGAGGGAACTGAGGAGCGGGAGGGGGCACATGCGCGAGTCCCTAAGGGCGTGAAGTGACCTAGCGCTCCTCATCACGCGTGTCCCCCCTCCCTTCTGGGTACTGCTGTGAGAATCTCCAATCCCTGGCGCACGGTGCCGAAGACACCTATGGTGGAGCAGTCGGTATCTCGAAGAACAAGTGTCAGTTTCAGCAATAATTCAGATCAGTTTTAAAAGAAAAACAGGAAAGTCTTGCTTTTACGTGGAAGATGCACAAATATTATGGGGATGGACAGCATTATAAAACCTTTAGATACATCTTTTCCCTTTACTCTCTTTCCTTCCAATGTCTAATTGATTTCTGTGGGATTCCGTGGTGTTTTCAATTTTGGGTTCAAGTACTCAGGAAGTAGACAGGCTCCTGCTATGGTTTCTCCATTCAGGTATGACTTTATTATGCTGGATCTATACCACAGCTGCAGCCATTACAGACCAGATGGCAGAAACTACCTGAAGCCTTGCAGTTCTGCTTGCATACTCTCAATTCATACCTAGTGATGTTGAAAGTCCCAAAACAACAAACATGATCTTCACCACAAGAACAGGTAAAGCAGACTGGGACAAATAGTTTAAGCAGCAGCAATGTATGAAATGAGAAAAAAAAAAAGTTTTACACCAGAAATATTTATGCTGTAGCAGATACAGGGGAAAAAAGTGCATTTGCTAATGCTTCCTAAAAGGATTATCATTAAAAAAAAAAAAAAAAAGGAAAGCCTAAAACCTAGTACCTGCAGCCATTGAGTTCCAGTTGCAACCATGATGGTGAAGCTCTTTCCAATACTCAAAGTTTCATTCTTTAAGGACTCACAAAGGATTGGTGAGCATAACCCTCTACCCCTTCATTATTTTGTCCATGAGTTAAGCCTTATTCCCAATCTACCAACATTGGTTCACTGAGGTCTGATTCCAACCTGTTCTTGTTCACCAAGAAAATATACATCAGTGAACCTTTTGTTTGGACTAATTCAGTCTGTCTCCCATTCATGCCTTTCCCCCCATCAACATATTATGCGCTATTGTGACATCTTACAAACTATTACTTAATTATGAGCCCAGCTGCAAAAGGTAATGTAAATTTGTAGGCACAATCATCACAACAGAGCCTAAGATGAAAACTGAAGAGGACGTCCAGACAATTATTGTAAACAAAGGAAAGTGTAGCCAAGATACGGAATGCTTATATTGTGACAGAAGACCCAGAAGACAGTAATGAATAAAGAAGGGGAGGATGAGAGGGGTTACTGGATGAGGGCAAACAAAAAACTTCTGTCTCTATTTCAAAGGAGAAGGAGGAGAGGGAAAGGAAAGGGGAAGTGACTGAAGGGGAGAAGTCAATTTTTTCTTGGAAGACATCTTTGAGGTCCTGTGTGGACAGCAAAGTAGAGGGATGTGCAGGGGAAGGTCTGAGGATCAACTAAAAGTTGGATGGGATTTCAGACAGAGAATTCAGTTAAGTTGGAGAAGGAGAGGAGTTTAGTTAGGACACTCATAGAAGTGAAAAAGTAAAGAATGACTTTCTAGTGCAGGAAGTCAGCCTGTCACAAGATTTCCATCAGATGTTACACAGCACGAGTACAGAAGAAAAGGAAACAGATATTGCAAGAAAACTGTGGAAACCTTTAGATGGGACAGAAAAGCTAAAAATGACACCTGGAAAGAATCAATCACCATATCAATGGAAGAAAAGGAATAGAACAGAAAGCAGATGAGAAGTCATCAATATTGACAGACTAGAATTCTCAGAAACGTCAAGTAATAGAGAAATCAAAGATTCAAGAGAGAAGTGCCTAGTGAAGACCAAGTCAATGGAACAGTTCTTCTGGAGTATGGAACAGTTGAACCAGGGCTGCAGGCTGAATGAAGAGGTGATGAAACCTAGAGCTCAGGGCTTTGATGAAAAATAAAAATGGAATTTGGTCATTGGGGAAGAGTGTAGGAGATTGTGAGGTAATAAACAAAAAGAGACAGAACTCAAAAGCAGAAAGGAAAGCTAATGGTGAAGAGCTGTAGATGAAAGCAGGACAGTAGATAACAGCAACATGCCAGAGGAAAGAAATGAAATGAAGCACTGTTCAAAAAAGAAAAAAATAAATAAATAAAAAGCAGGAAGAGGAAGAATGCAGGCATTGGAAATGAGATACCAAGTTACAATTCAGATTAATAAGCATTTGTCACCTGAGCCCTGAAACCTGGGGTGCCATTCACTGTGACTTGCTGTTCACAATTTCCAACAAGTATGTCACACCCAGCTACATCTCAAAGCGTGCTGCAGCTAGCCAACCGTATCAGTTCTTATCAACCTTAAAAATTACTACTGGGGTCCCATCACACTCCTGCAGCCCTAGAATTTCTCCAAAAGACTTATATCTTGTGCTGTTCAACCTTCTCCTAGATAATACGAAAATTGAGTCCATTATTCCGCTAAGGGAATAATATGCACACAACTTGTTATGCCAAATGGAGTTATCCAGATACTTCAACCTGAACACATTGGATTAGATAAAACTACAAAGAGTTGGTAAGTGAGTACAAATAATGAGACAAGTCAGAATGGATTGACAGATGAAATGTTAATGAATTCCTGATAAACTATATTAGGTTCAAGAAAAAAAAAAAAAAAAAAAAAAAAAAAAAAAAAGACTTCTCACCCCATGCTCCATCTGATTACAAACTAAAATCTCAAGTCAGAATTCTTAAGCCCAGAGTCCAACACCTGTTTCTTTTCCATTCTCTGTGACAGTGAAAGCAATGGAAAGGCAGGGAGAGAAGACTATGTTGGGGGTGTTTGTCAGAATGTCTTCTCTTCCCCCCCCCCATAATTCAATAGTTTCAGTCCCCCTCTGGAAAAAAATAAATCAAAACCATTTCCAGCTGAGGACCAAGAACCAAGGACTATGCAGATGAACACCCCCTGCTGCTTTTTCATCTCTTTGAACTTAGTCTTCCCTTCCAGCTTGAGGAAGCTGGTTACTGATTAAATGTAAGTTAAGGCACGCACACACACACACACACACACACACACACACACACTATTTTGTTTAGGATAAACCTAATCTGTTTGCCAAATTCTGTTTTGGCAGAACTGTAAGAATTGGAAAATGTGTTATCATCATCATATAGGAGAATCAACTTCACATACAATCCTGCCACACATTACCAGGACAACACTGACCATCAAATCCTGATATTTCAAATGATACCTTACAAACCATATTGTTCACAAAGATTATTACAATAGCATACAGGTGTGAATACAGAGGTGTAATTCTGTTGCAAAGTGACAGTAGCAGGAAAGAAGCCCAGGGCCCACTCCACCCAATCTGATCCATGTTGGAGGAGGAGAAATAAAAAACAGTAGCTTCCATACGCTTTGACAGCTGCAGAGGCCATACCAGACAGAGGAATCCAGGTCTCTATATAAGCCAGGATCCATCCTGCAGACAGAGATCATATCTTTAATGATGGAGAATTTCCAAGTGTTAACTCTTCAAATGGGAGGCATTTTGCTAGCAACATGTTTGAACTTGCCATTCTCTTTTTGTTTCTCAATCTCTCATTTAATCATAAGCCACCATCATCATTTTAAAAAAAGTATTTAAGTATAGATTATAGACTCCCCTTTGCAGGTACAAGTTAAATAGCTATATTGCAGGTCTTCTTCAAAAGAACGTATTTCTCTTCTGTTGGATAATCAATAACTCTTTAAATAGATGCATTTCTACTATTAAATACTTATTTCTATTAGCTGTAAATTACTGTTCTAATATACATGGAGTAAATTTATTTTTCCCCCTGAAATTACTGGCACCATAAGGTGTGGCAGGTCAAGGAAATAAAGTCATTTGAGAAAGAAACCTACATACCTGACTAAACCCTTTAATGTTTGCTGTAATTCACTACGTGTAAAGCTAAGAGACAGTTAAAAAGTTGATTTTTAGTTTAAAGCATAGATTGAATGAGTCTAATACAAAGACAGAAAAATAAGAAACAGCAAGATTGGATCCCACAGAGACATGCATAAAAGACAACTAATATGGCAAGCCATAAAAGCTCAAAATTATTTTATTGGATCTTTCAAAAGCTAAGTTGCTTAAACAGAAATGCTAGATGAACCACAAGTGTATATTTTTCCTCCACCTTCACAAGGCAAACAAAAAAATTGTTACAAAAATGTTTTTATAATATTCTTTGGAACACTGAAGAACCTCTCTTTACTGAACAAAAAAGCTTTAAGGGCATCACTCAGACTAAAATTAAATTTTCTGCACTATGGGCGGGGAGAAACAAGATGAATGTGATACCAGGAAGCACAACTGATACCGAAAGCTGTGACAAGAGAGGCAGCAGTGACTAGAAATCTCCCCACACACTTCTTTTGAATAAAAAGCCCTGAAGAAAGACTGAGTGACTGAAAATGGACACTAAGCATATCATAGAATCAGAGGTTTGGAAGGGACCTCATGAAGTCATCTATTCCAATCCCCTGCCAAAAAAGCAGGACCACACTCACTAAATTATGCCAGCCAGGGTTTTGTCTAACCGAGCCTTAAATTTCTCCAAAGATGGGGATTCCACCACCTCTCTAGGTAACCCATTCCAATGCTTCACCACTCTCCTAGTAAAAAAGTTTTTCCTAACATCCAACCTCAATCTCCCCACCTGCAACTTGAAACCTTTGCTGCTTGTTCTGTCCTCTGTTACTACTGAAAACAGCCAAGCTCCGTTCTCCTTGGAGTATCCCTTCAAATAGTTGAAGGTTGCTATCAAGCCCCCCCCCCAGTCTTCTCTTCCGCAGGCCAAATAAGCCTATAGGATCCTGCAATCCTTCTTCATAGTGCTTGTGCTCCAGCCCCTTGATCATTTTTGCTGCCCTCCACTGGACTCTAATTTGTCCACATCCTTTTTGTAATGGGGAGCTCAAAACTGGACATAGTATTCCAGATGCAGCCACATCAGTGCCGAATAGAGGGGAACAATCATATCCCTCAATCTGCTGGCAACACTTCTTCAGATGCAGCCCAGTATGCCATTGGCCTTTTTGGCAGAAAGAGCACACTGCTGACTCATCTAGCTTCCAATCCACCATGACCCCCAGGTCCTTTTCTCCAGTGCTGCTACTTGGCTGATCGCTCTCCAGCCTGTAGCAGTGCATGGGGTTTTTCCGTCCCAAGTGCAGGACTTTGCATTTGTCCTTGCTGAACCTCATGAGATTTCTATTGGCCCATTGCTCCAATTTGTCAAGGTCTCCCTGAATCCTGTGCCTGCCCTCCAGCATCTCTACCGTTTCCCCCAGCTTGGTACCATCCACAATCTATTCCATCATCCAGATCATTAATTAAAATGTTGAAGAGAACCAGCCCCAGGACCAACCCCTCGGGCACACCGCTCATTACTGGCTGCCAACTAGACATGGAGCCATTGATTGCCACTCACTGAAACCGCTGATCTAGCCAGTTCTCTATCCACCTTACAGTCCACATATCCAACCCATACTTCCTTAACTTGCCAATGAGAATGCTGTGGGAAACTGTATCAAAAGCCTTGCTAAAGTCGAGGTGTATCACGTCAACGGCTCTTCCCGCATCCACAAATCTAGTCATGTCATCGTACAGGGCAATGAGGTTGGTCAGGCAAGATTTACCCTTGGTGAATCCATGCTGACTACTGCTGATCACTCTATTTTCCTCCAAGTGTTTCAGGATGGATTCTTTGAGCATCTCCTCCATGATTTTTCTAGTGACTGAGGTGACACTGACAGGTCTGTAATTCCCCGGATCTTCCTTTTTCCCTTTCTTGAAGATAGGCACTATATTTGCTTTTTATCAGTCCTCCGGCACCTCCCCCATTTGCCATGAGTTTTCAAAAGATAATGACCAGCTGTACTTCTGTCTCATCAGCCAACTCTTTCAGCACCCTGAGATGTAGTTATCCAGCCCCATGGACTTGTGCACATTTAGCTTCTTTAAGGAGTCCCTAACCTGACCTTCCGTCACCATGGGCCTCTCTCCTTCTCTCCAATCTGCCATACCCAGTGTAGTGGGCCGGGAGCTGGCCCTCCCTGTGAAAACTGAAGTAAAAAAAAAATATATATATATATATACATACATACATACACACACACACACACACACACACACATATATAATGCATTGAGCACTTCAGCTTTTTCCTCATCCTCCATCACGAGGATACCTGCTCCCTTCAGTTAGGGACCTATACTATCCCTGATCCTCCTCTTGTTATTGACATACTTGTAGAACCCCTTCCTGCTGTCCTTCACATCCCTTGCTAGCTGCAATTCCAATTGTCCTTTGGCCTTTCTGATTTTATCCCTGCAGGCCCAAGCAATATCTTTATATGCCTCCTTAGTCATCTGTCCACTTCCTGTTAGCTTCCTTTTTATGCTTTAGCTGAGTGCAGAGTTCTCTGTTAAGCCACGCTGGGTACCTTCCACATTTGCTGTTCTTTCTTCTCATCAGAATGAATTCTTCCTGTGCCCTTAGCAGCACTTCTTTAAAATACAGCCAGCTCTCTTGGATGCCTTTCTGCTTCAGATCAGCCTCCCAAGGGATCCTGCCCATCTGTTCCCTGAGGGAGCCAAAATCTGCTTTTCTAAAGTACAGGGCCCGCGTTTTGCTTCTTTCCTTTCTTCCTTTGATCAGGATTCTGAACTCTACCATCTCATGGTTACTGCTGCCCAGGCTGGCACTCACTTCTACTTCCCCGATCAATTCTTCTCTGTTTGTGAGCAGCAGGTTGAGAGGTGCAAGGCCCTTAGTTGGTTTCTCCAGCATTTGTACCAGGAAGGGATCCTCAACACTCTCCAGAAACTTCCTGGATTGCTTGTGCACTGCTGTATTAGCCTCTCAGCAGATGTCAGGGTAATTGAAGTCCCCCATGAGAACCAGGGCCTGTGATCTAGAAACTTCTGCCAGTTGTCCATAGAATGCTTCATCCACCTCCTCCTTCTGGTCTGGCAGTCTATAGCAGACACCTACCACGACACTCCCCTTACTGCCCTCCCCTCTAAACTTAACCCAGACTTTCAACTGACTCATTTCCACTTCCATAATGGAGCTCTGAGCAGTCATATAGCTCTTTTACACATAGCGCTACTCCTCCTCCTCTTCTTCACTGCCTGTCCTTCCTGAACAATTTATACCCATCCATGGCAGAACTCCAGTCATGCAAGCTATCCCACCACATCTCTGTTATTCCATTTATATCACAGTTCCCTGTCTGTGCCAGTACTACCAATTCTTCTTCCTTGTTTCCCAGGCTCCTTGCATTCGTATACAGGCACCTAAAATACCAGGCCGATTGCCCTACTTTCCCCTGTCGATTTTCAGTTCTATTGCATCTACCTCCTTGCATTTTCTCCCGGCGCTGTCCTCCCCCACTTGCCTCAGTTTTTAGGGCTTCATTAGAACGACTAAGACAATTATTTGACACCCCCCCCCAACGTTCCAAACACTCTCTCTTTTACCTCGGTGTTACAGTCCTAGCACCACCCAAGTTCCATCCTCTGCAGGTCTCCCACATTGTCACTTATCTGTGGGCTTTGGTCTCCTTCCTCTTTCAGACCTAGTTTAAAGCCCTCCTCACTGGGTCAAGCCAGTCTATGTCTGAATATGCTCTTCTCCTTTCTCAGCAGATGAAGTCCATCTCTGCCTACCAGTCTTTCTTCCTGGAACAACACCCCATGGCTGAGGAGGCTAAAGCCCTCCTGATGACATCATCTTCGCAGCCAGGCATTCACCTCCAGGATGCATCTGTCTCTGCTCACACCCCTACCCTTGACCAGCAGGATCAAAGAGAACACCTGTGCTCCAAACTCCTTCACCCACACTCCCAGAGCCCTGTAGTCACGTTTGATCTGCCAAGGATCACCTCTCACAGTATCATTGGTTCCCACATGGATGAGTAGCATGGGGTAGCAGTCAGAGGGGCAGATGATTCTCGAAAATATCTCCATAATGTCTCATATATGGGCACCCGGCAGGCAGCATACCTCCTGAGAGGCCTTGTCAGGACAATAGCTGGGTGCCTCTGTCCCCCTCAGAAGCGAGTCCCCAACCACTACAACCCTACATTTCCTCCTGGCTGTGGTGGCTGTGATCCTACCAGCCTTGGGGGTGCGTGACGACTCCTCTTTCACCTCATCCATCATCTCTAGTGCCACATAATGGTTCTTCACCACAGTGGAGGCAGGGATGGGAGCACGGGTGGAGCACTGTCTGTTGCCAGAAGTAACCAGCTGCCAGTGTCCTCCCTCTGCCATAGGCATCCCATCCTCCAGTGTTGCGGCAGTAGTCTTTGGCACCTGGATAGCATCCTCCTCCTTGCGTGCCTCCTCATGGATGCTATCAAGTAACTTCTCCAGGGCATGGATACTCCTCAGCTAGACAACTCCCCCTGTAACTCTCCCACCTGCCTCCTGAAAGATTTCGCCAGATGGCACCTGTCACATAGACAATCAGGCTGGGGAGATGGGTCAGTGACTGGAAATGCAAGTCCCGACCAGGATTTGAGTAGAGATATCCATACCTCAGGATGTCTGTCTGGCTACAGGCACAGGTGGAGGAGACAGAAGGGGTGTTGGTGCAAGCAGTGCAGCTTCTCTTCATCATTGCAGCCTCACCAACTCCTCCCCTAACTCCCTGTCAAACTCCCCTGTTTTCAGTCCCCCTGGTCACTTAGCCACTGGCTTTTAAGGCCTTCTCTGCCTAGGTCAGCCCTTGCTCCTCCTTAAACACTCAAGGGAAGAACAATCACAAGGCTGATTGAAGCTGGTGATCAAAGGTGAGCAGGAAACAATGGTACAAACAGCCCCCAGATAATTACACAATCACAGTCCCAATTGCCCCAGTAACTGACAACTAACAGAAATCACTCAAGGTTCACTCTCTCCCTTGCTTCTTTAGCTAGGGGATTGCCTTCACCAACTCCTTCCCTCTCAAACTCCCATTTTCAGTCCACCTGTTCGTCTACACTGAAATAAAAACTCAAAATGACTTGAGTCAGCAGACTGGAGCTAAAAATTACACTATGAAGGTTTGGACTCTAACCGGAGCTCAGAGACATACCCCCTTGCAAGGTCTCCAAGTTCGGGCCCAAACAACTAGATTGCAAATTTTAGCTCTATAACCTTACTTCCATGACCTGGGCCACCTGAGGCCATGCATTAAATCTTTTACTGCAGTACAGACATACTGTAAGAACTGAAGGGGGGGGGGGGAAGAAAAAAAAAAAAAAAAAAAAAAAAGAGTACTAGGCCAACAGTCATCCCCCAAGCTGAGACACTCCAGATTGATAGGAAGTGACAAACGGGGAACATAAATTTGTGATAGCTCAATAACTGCACTGGACATTTGCCTAAACCTCTAGGGGCCTGGATCAGGACTCTGTGGAAATGATAGGCTTGGATCCCTTTACCCAACCCTTCCATAACCCCCACCTTTCTAGTGACTGAACAGTTGGGGGCAACTGGAACACAAAGGAGTGACTGAAATGCAGGCAGTCTGCTGTGGGACGAGTAGATCAACCAAAATCATAAGGCCATAAGCTGACCAGTAAGCCAGGCAGTCAGACCTTCCCCACTGCAGCCATTTTCTGCTATGGCTTCCCCCAGAACAGAGTCAAGATGAAGGTCTCAAAACCTTATCGACAAGATGATCAGTGGTCTGAGCCTACCTACTTAATCACCTGTTACTTCCTAGACAAGGACCCTGATTGGCAACTCCATTTCACTGGCACAAAAAAACAAACATTCATCTATTCCTGGATAAAGGTTACCTATATAAACAATAGCTTTTTTGGGAGCCTGCCCTGAGTTGTGGAATTCATGAAGAGCCACAAAATCCAAGAATCATCTCAGAAAGCATCACTTTCCATGCAAATTCAAGATGTACATCTTTAACCTTGCCTTGAAACATCACAGCTGACAAATATAATTTTAAAAACATTTTAAAAGGCTCATCCAATGAAAAAGATCTTATGAGGCAAATTTTAGTCACATAATTTAATGCAAATCTAAAAGTGGCAAGATACCACAGGAACAAAGATAGTACAAGAGCCTGAATATATAGATTGCATTTCTCCTCACCAATATCAGCTACCATCAGCCCTGTACTCTCGCTACCAGTTCTTCACAGAAGAGTGTGTGTCAAGTTCACATCTGAAGTTCCAGTTCCACAAATTTTAGATTGTTTTTAAGAGAGAGAAAGAAAAGTGAAGAGCTAACTCAGCGGTTCATAAACTCCCAAGGTATCAACTTCAAGGGTGACACTCATGAGAGAGACAGGGCTCTAAGCAACAAAGCCCAGACTTTGTAAATTTATTATTAGGAGATGACTGAAAGAATTACTAATCTCAAGACCTCCATTTTGAAGATTAAATTCAACTAAACAGTACCAGAGAGAAGGAAAAGAGGGGCAGAAAAAACCCTAAAGACAAACAGAGACTGGGGGCGGGGAAGAGAATTATTTGTTTAAGTTTATTGTTTGTCATTAGAGAAGTGAGAAAGAATATTAGGTCACTTGCTGTTTGTGAATTTAATTTATAACTTATTGAAAGCATAGGTGCTGGAACTAGAGGCTCCAGAGATGACTGAAGTGGTTTCGATCACATTCACATTTTGGTTTAGTAGCTTTTAGCACCCCCTCTATAAATATTGTTCCCACACTCCTGATAGCTAGTTGTTCAGATACAATGGTGGTGTATCCTGTTAGAAAAACCAGGACTATGATAACCTGCTTCTTCGTCTCCCTCAAGTGGATCCTCCTTTATCACAGTCAGACAGTTTCTATATTCACTTTAGAGGATTTACATGGTCAAACCCTATTGTGTTCATCTTGTATGCTACTGAGTTTTAAACATCTCTGTTCAGCCCACAATGCCACCCTTCACTGTCCTGGAGTTAGATGTTCAAAGTTTTAAGTTCTCATATTGCCCCACGCAAAGGGGAATATTTACCACAGATATCTGCAAAGCTATGCAATTATTCACATTCAAATCCCTCTTCAAAACCCTTTTGCTGACACGCCTACAAAAAGGTTTGATAATACTTCAGCAAGTGTATGCTGAACTTACTCCCTATCATACTGATTGATATCATGTTTTTAACTTGCATTCCCCCATCTATCTCCATTTATTGAGTTTTGGCTTATAGTAAGATTGTGAACTCTTTGGTGCAGAAACAGTCCTCTTATTCTGCATTGGTATAGAACCTAACACAATGGTCCTGGTTCATGCCTAGGGTTCTTAGGCATAATTGTAATATAAATAAACTAACAGTAATCACAATTCTACTACTGCTGCCATGTTGCCACTAGTTGTCTTTCAGAATTCTTTCTGAACAAATCAGGACTGCATCTAAGACTTAAAGTTGGATTTAATAAAAAATTCATATGCCTTGTATGTTGCTGAAGCTGGCACAAGCCATCTAAAATAAATTTTTCATTGCTTCTGCAGCCATGAGGATTTCAACAGAGTGAAGGAATTGGACACAGATTCAATTAAAAAAAAAAATCTCTCTTACATTCTCAACTGAAAGGCCTCTGTCATGACTGAGGATCCACCAATCCTCCTAAAAGCCTCCCATATTCCACACTAGATTGGCATCTTGTGTTTACCTCTTTTCTTTAACTCCACTTTTCAAATTAATCTTTTAACCTTTATTCCCCTAGATAATCTTGGTGTTATAATTTTCTGACGTATAAATAGCAACCCTTATTATAGTTTTTTGAATTCTCTCTCTCCCACTCACTCTTCGAGAACAGACACTTCATTAAACTGCACTAACATATCACAAAACTATGACTGACAACTCCTGTATGTTCTTCTGATTTTTCAATTAATTCTTAATTCCAGTATATATTTCATTCAAAATAATCATGAAACTTCCCACATTTAACATCTCTAAACATTAGCAGAGATGCCTAGCAAATGAATATTAAGAACTTCCAAGCAATTAATGTGCATGGCACCTTTGGTGAATAAATACAATAAAAAAAAGATGATGATCAAGAGCTTAAATGCCTAATCTGATTACCTTAATACTAAAAAGCTTGACAAGAAAGGATATCACAGATCTTTAAAATAATTCATGTTTTCTTTTGTGAAACTTTACTGGTCAATATAATGACAGCATTTCCACTTTGCATTTTTGTACATTTTAAAGCCATGTACTTTGCCCTATGTATTGTAGGTGAGTCAATACATTTTGAATTGGACAAATTTGTGCTGGTGAGATAGAAGTTTTGAACTTACAGAACTCTTTATCAAAGCCCAATCATTGTCATGATATTAATTTATAATTCTGAACGACTGTATGGTAAAATCAAAACTGGGTTTGCAGAAGACAACTTTTAAGAAAATCAAAATAGTATTTTGCAACTCCATGCTATTTAACTTTTCTATTAAAAGATCACCCACTAATCTGGGGGGGGGGTGACAAAGTTTTACCTCTAAGACAAAAACAGGTGGTAAAACACAAAAAAACCTTTGTTCTTCTCTCCCCATGACTCACTTCCTTCCTTATACACATAAAAGCATTCTTCGTACATGGCTGCCCCCTTTGGAACTTGTGTAGAGTCAGTTTTATTAATTCCCTTAATGAACAGACC
Organism: Podocnemis expansa; assembly: GCA_007922195.1. Classification (NCBI taxonomy): domain Eukaryota; kingdom Metazoa; phylum Chordata; order Testudines; family Podocnemididae; genus Podocnemis; species Podocnemis expansa. The sequence continues at coordinate 19,022,698 of ML681966.1, read as the reverse complement.
CTTCTAAGATTTTTTTAAAATTTTCTTTAAAGAAAGCCATCAGAAATCAGATTTCAGAAATAAAATCAGACTGCCTGCATACCTTTAAAATATACAGTTGCTTACAGAAACATGTGTGACCCGGCCTCCTGGGATGACTAAGAAAAATCAGGGCAAGATGCAAAACCAGGAGCCAGACTCCCCAAACATGGATGGGTGATACTTAAACCAGTTTTTCAAATCAGGCACAAAACATGCTTCTAATTCTACACACCAGCCATCAAAGCATAACAAAATAAAAACAGCCCCATGTATTGCACATCAGCTCCTCTGGTCCCCACCTAGCCACTGGGTCCTTAAAGAAATAGGTTCTCCTGACCCCAAAGGTCCAGCCACATTACACAAAACAATACAAGGTTGGATCTTACCCAAAATACCACACTGCCAAACAAGCCTTTAGTAACTAAAATGAAAGATTTAATATAAAAAAGAAAAGAAACAAAATATGGAAGATGTTAAAGCACCGGTCAGCAACCTTTGTTGGCTCCTGTGCCAGCCCTACCCACCACATCCTTAGCAGTTGTCAGGGGTGGGGCCAAATGGGGGTGGAGCCAGGGACCCCAGGTTGGGAGGGAAAAAGCTAGGGTTCCTGTGGGCAGGCAGCCCCAGGATGTGGGAGCGGGTGTCGCTGAGGTCCCTCAGGGTGGAGCGAGCTGAGCTGTCCCGCTCCCCTCTACTGTGGGGCCAACTGATCCTTGGCCTCACAGCACAGCTGCCCCCCTGAGCCAAACTAGGCTGTGCTAGCCCTCCAAGCTGAACCATGCTTGAGGGTGGGGCCAACAGGGAAGTCTGAGCAGTGCTGTGTGCCCGCAGGACCAGCCTGCTTGCCAAACTTGGCACACGTCAGGGGTTGCTGACCCCTGTGTTAAAGGGTCAAAGTGAATCACTTACATACAAATGATTCAGAGTCCATGTAAAGCAAGCCCTTAGAAGAAGTTGGAGTTTGCAGGCTTGATGAGTTCCTCTGGTACACACTTGGTACCTTGAGGGTGGGGGCCTCAGTCCTCTGTCCAGTTCCAGAGGAAGAGTTCCAGATACGGGTGTTGGCTGGAGACTGGGAACTGAAAACTGAAGACAAAATGGAGTTGGGGCTCCTGCCTTTTATCACTTCTGGCTTTCCCCATGGTGTGCAGTCTTCGTTAATCAAAATGGAATTGAGTCACATGGGAAAGTCCTAGTGGCTCAACAGGTTTCTCCCGGGGCCCATAATACATGGGAGCTTCTTAATGGGCCATCAAGGAGACAATGGTTTATAGACATCCAATCCAGGGAGTGTCCCAGAAACAAATAACTGGAAAATACAAACAGAACACACACATTCCTAACTTCTAGTACAGGTATGACTCCTACGTACCACAGAATCATTCCTAGCAGATTAAAACCTTTCTATTGGTACCAAGCATGACATACTGCACATGTATTATTGCACATATGAAATATTAATATTAAGAACAATCATAAATGATCCTTTAAAGACAGAGTGTTACAATGTTTTTATTTTCACTGTTTAAAAGCTCAGCATTTATACATGTTCATTTAACTGTATCAGAAGCCAATTCTGTTGACTTTCCAAAATTGAACATCTAAAACTTGACTTGACTGTGCCATCTTCAGTCCAAAGAACATCAACTAGACTACTCACAGAATACACAACTGAACATAAGATGGCACAAGGCTCTTTATCAATAACGTGCACTGAATTTTTTTTTTTTTATCCACAACATGCACTGAATTTTTTTCCTACTTTTTTGAGAACTCTGTGATTTGACTAAAAAGGAATATGAAGAGATTAAGAAAAGACAATCTGGCAGGAAGTAAACAAAAAAGCAAAAACATAAAAAGACAAAAAGAACAAAAAAAAGGCAGCCTCTACAGCAGCTTAACCTTTAGGAGCAGAAAGTGGTTTGACATCAAAACTAGTGTTTTGTAATCATTGTACTACATAAATACAAAAATTTGCATTTAGTGTCGCATATTTTCTATGAACTAAAGCTTTTTCTGTCTACTGATGACCAGTGGTTAAATGAAACAACACAGCATTATCTTTGCTCTATTAAAAAGAATTATGTCTGTGTTATGGGGGGGGGGGGAGCCTAGGGCAGTGGCTTTCAAACTTTTTTCCCCTCAGGACCCCATTGGAAAAAAAAGTCATTTATCATTATTTACATAAAATGCTCAAAAAAAAAACTACCAGTGGTAGGCAACAGTTTCCATGTGGAGGAGAGATAAGGCTGAGACTTTTCATCTTAGAAGAGAAATAAAAGAAACATATGATAGAGATCTATAACCCATGACTGCTGTGGAGAAAGTAAATGAGGAAGTGTTGTAGAATCACAGGAGACTAGAGTTGGAAGGCATCTCAAGATATCATCTAGTTCATCCCCCTGCTCAAAGCAAGACTAAGTCTAACTAAATCAGGACTTTGTCAAGTCACACCTTAAAAGCCTAAGGCTTGAGATTCCACCACCTCTCTAGGTGACTCATTCTAGTTCTTCACCACCCTTCCAATGAAAAAGTTTTTCCTAATATCCAATCTTGACATGCCCTCCCCCCCGTCCACTGCAACTTGGGATCACTGCTCCTAGTTCCATCATCTACCACCACTGAGAACAGCCGAACTCCATCCTCCCTGGAACACACCCCCTCATTTTAGGTAGTTAAAGGCTATTATCAACTCAACCCCCCATTCTGCTCTTCTGCAGACTAAACAAGACTAGTTTCCTCAGTCTCTTCTCATAAATATTGGAGTCCTGTGGCACTTAAAGACTAAAACTTATTTATTGCATGAGCTTTTATGGGAGGAAAATCCAACTTTGTCAGACACTTTAGAAGACTGTCTCCCATGAAAGCTCATGCAATAAATTTGTTAGTCTTTACATGCCACAGGACTCCTTGTTTGTTTTACTGAACTAGACTAACACAACACATAAATCATGATTTCCAGCTCTCTAATAATTTTTGTTTCTCCTTCTAGACTCTCACCAGTTTGTCCACACCCTTTCAGTACTGGAAAGGCCCAAAACTGGACACGATACTGCTGATATGGCCTCACCCATGTCAGTTAGAGGGGAATAATCACCTCTCTCAATCTCCTAGCAATGCTCCTATTAACACAGCCAAATATGCTGTTAGCCCTTCTTTACAAGAGTGTAGTATCAACACATATACAACTTCGTATCCACTGTAACCCCCCATCTTTTACTGGAAAACTCCTGCCTACCCAGTCAGCTCCCGGTCTGTAGCAGCATATGGGTTTCTTCCTTCCTAAATGCAGTACCCTGTACTTCTAGCTGAACCTGGCCCAATGCTCCAATTTGTCTAGATCATTCTGTACCCTATCCTTACCCTCCAGCATATCTACGACTCTCCCCCTCCCCCACATTTATTGTCTCCTGCAAACTTACTGAAGGGTCAAGTCCACCCTCATGAAAATGCTGAACAAAACCTGTCCCAGCACTGACACTGGGGCACTCCACTTGTTGTCAATGGCCTGACACTGTGTCTTTGGTCACTACCCATAAGCCCAGTGGTCTAACCAATTTTCTGGCCATCTTATAATCCATTTACTCAACCCATACTACTTTAACTTGCTGATAATACTGTGGGAGACAGTATTACAAGCTTGGCTAATGTGATGGCATATCACATCTACTGCTTTCCCCTCATCCACAGAGCCAGTCATACCATAGAAGGCAATCAAGTCTGTCAGTCATGACTTGCCCTTGGTGAATCCATTTACTCGCTCACAGAACACAAGAATTAGGGGACACAAAATGAAATTAACAGCTTTGAAAAAAAAAAAAATAAAAGAGCATTCCTTCAAACAACCTGTGGAACTTTTTGCCAGAAGTCATTGCGAAGGCCAAGACTGTAAGGAAACTTCATAAAAGAATTAGGTAAGCTCTTAGAGGATAGGTCCATCAACGCTATTAGCCACGATGGACAGGGATGCAAAACCAAGCTCTGAAGTGTGCCTGGTTTCTGTTTGCCAGAAGTTGGGAATGGAAAACAGGCAGTGGATCATCTGATGATTCCTGTTTTATTTCCTTTTTAGCATCTGGCAGTGGCCACTGTCAGAAGACTGGATACTGCACTAGATGGACCACTGGTCTGACCTAGTACGGCCATTCTTATGTAGCAGACAACTCTAGTGAGGACTATAGAGGGAAACAGTGAATGAAGAAAAATGTACTGATGAGGCCCACAAAAATATGATATGAAGCTGTCTTCCTTTGTTTTACAACAGGAAGGTGAGAGAAGAAACCCTGGGGAAGTTGAAAGGAGGCAGCATATGAAGAATGAACAGGACACTGCCGGGTTTGAAATGAGATTCAAAGTGCTGATGGGGTCCCTTGGAACAGAGGTGTAGAAGATGAGGGCAGAGGATCTTTGGCACGAGTTAAATGGATGAAGATCTAAATGTTTATTTCTATACCAATGAGAATTATTTATCTATTAAAATTACAATACACTTTCTGCATATTCAATAAACATCACCAAAACCCCTTTTCCACTTTCAGTCTTTCCCAATGAGGAAGACTTTTCACAATTTTGCTATAATTAGTCACCTAGGTAAGCGTGATCAGAGTCTTGAGCCCGCAGGTGAGTCACAGCAGCTGGACTAAGACCTATGTTGTGGGGGACCAAACCCCTCCCTCTCCCTGCTTCCCACCCAAAGCTGCAAGATTAGGTTGCTGAAGCCTCTTTACAGTAATGGTCAGAATCACTTCCATGGGCCTTCTACAAATTCAATTTTGGTGTGACAATGACTGCTGAAACAAAAATACACACAGTTGCAGAGGCACGAGACCCACCCTAAATCAGCCTTTGCATGCTACTGTGCAGGATGCTGCTCTAGAGTAGGGTTCAATGCCACAGAGATGCACAACAAACAAGGAGTTCTGTGCTCCTAAAGACTAACAAATGTATTTATTGCATGAGCTTTCCTGGGAGAAAAATCTCACTTCATCAGATGATTTGAAAAAGTGTCTTTGTTAGTCTTTAAGTGCCACAGGATTCCTTATTTGTCCTGCTGAACTAGACTAACACAGCTACCCCTTTGGAACAGAGATGAATGACTGATTTCCCATTCCTTCTCTCAAGGGTCCTCCAAAAATTCCAGAGGCAGGGGTAGGTGTTCCCTGTGGTAAAGTCTTCCAGTGAAATTGGTTCCACTACTTTAATCCCTTTAGAATGCAGCAATTATCACCAATAGAGAGGCACTAATTGATGCATTCCTAAAGATTATCAACTCATGGCTGAGCAAGCAAGCTCTTCCATCAGGAACATAGAAGAGACCACAACTCCTACATTTGATTCAGTTATAAATGGTGAGGAAAAAAGAGCATCTGTGGAAGGCTTGCTACAGCTGAGAGTGAAGGTAAGACTATTCAGATTCCAGCCCACAAATACAAAACTACTTGTAAATACAAGATGTTTCGGGGAATGTCTGACAGTGGTTCTTGATGAAAGTTTAACACATTAGTGAGTAATATTATATGATCTCAAATGCAAAAGAAATTTTAAAAATAAAAATAAAAGACCACAGGCAATTCTATGTTGCCTGCCTCAAAGATTCTCTGCTGGCTGAGCGAGAAAGATGGGAAGGGCAAGCCTGGCACAATGACTGAGCAACCTCTTTAATAACAAAGCTCAACTTTTGTAATAGATCCTACTGTAATAAGGTTGCAAGGTATTTTCCTACTACTGGGAAGCCCATTAATTTTCCCCAAAACCAGATGTTCAGCAACTGTATAATAAAGTAGGCATTTGTTTTAATGGTTGAAATTTAAAATTGCCTCATTTTTTGCTATTCATGGAGAATCATTAGACCTAACACTGAAAAATAGGAATAAAAATGGTCATAACAGTATGCCAGGGTTTATTTAAGATAAAAATAGTATTACTATAGTAATCTTGATTAAACTCTGAATGCTCTGAACAAATGGCATTTCAACAGTGACTATTGCTGTGACTTATTTCTGAAATTATGGCGTTCATCTTTGCTTAATCAATGTTCAATGTTGTGGATTTCATCAAATCACCTAATCACTTTTTTGTGTGAAAAAAGATTATTCAAATTCCTTGTGTAGCCAACCTTTTTCAAAGATTACTGACATGGTGGGGACTCTATCCTGGGAAACGGGGACTCCCCCACAAGATTTGTGTTGTGGTGGATAATCCACTGAATATGAGCTCCCACTGCTAGGCTATAACAAAGAGATCTAATGTGATCCTGCGACACATCAACAAGGGAATCCCAAGTGGAAGAAAAATTTATTTTATCTCTATATTTGCCACTGTTGTGGCTGCTGCTGGAATAATGTGTCCAATTCTGATGCCTTTAATTCAAGAAGAATGTTGATAAATTGAAAAGGATTAAGAGCAGAATCAAGAGAATGGTTAAAGAATTAGAAAACATGCCTTATAGTGATAGTCTCAAGGAGCTCAATCTATTTTGTTTAATTAAGAAAAGATGAAGGGGTGACTCAATTATGAAGACTGTCTGCATGGGGAATAAATATTCAATAATGGGCTGGCTCTTCAATTTAGCAAAGAAAAGCATAAAATGATCTGATGGCTAGAATTTGAATCTAGACAAATTCAGGGTTGAAAGAAGGTTCAAATTTTTCAAAAAAGGATATTGTCAATTTCAAAAGGGATAGCCGTGTAAGTCTAGTCCAGTAGAAAAAACAACAAGGAGTTGTGTGGCACTTTAAGACTAACAGATTTATTTTTTGCATGAGCTTTCATGATCTTCTCCCACGAAAGCTCATGCAAAAAAATAAATCTCTTAAAGTGCCACACAACTCATTTTTTTTCCCCAAAAGGATAGTAATTTAACTCTGAAATAATTTACTAAGGTTCCGATGAGTTCCTTATCATTGGTAATTTTTACAATCAAGAATGGATGTTTTTCTAACAGATATGCTCTAGAAATTAGACTATAAAGCTTCTCTGAAATATACAGGAGGTTTCACTAGATGATCACAATGTTCCTTTCTGGCCTTGGAATCCAAAAATTCCCATTCATAAGCTAAGTTGTGTTTATACTGCTACTCCTTTGTTATCACAAGAATTTGTCAGCTCATTCCAGGGAATGAGTTTACTCCAAGAAAGTAATAAATGAAAAAATAAAAAATAAGCAAATCCTTTAAAATAATAATGGAAAGTAAATTCTGGGTTCCTATCCATGAATATCAGATTCACAGTGAATTTCCCCAACAAAATAAGGGGTGCAAATACTATGTGATCGACATGTCCGATGAACACCAGTCTACTCAACTTGAGTTTCAAATATCAAATGTTCACAACTGATTGCTTGGTCTTGTGTCTCTAAACCAAGAATTGCTCAGAAAATACTTTCTAACAGGTATATTATAGAAAATAGTCTGCTCTTAATCAGCAATTTTGAGAGGAAAAAAATTGCATTTGATTAGATAAGTTCTCCTGGCTCTCTAAAAAGCTAGAGAAGTATGAAAGCTGGACATGAGGAATGAAAAACCATGCCACTTGTTTAAAAGTCCTCCTGGTACAGTAATATTTCATCCTCCCAACCCTTATCTGTTTAGATGCTAGCAGTGCTCTCTGTCCTACTCTTTCCTCAATAGTTATTGACATTCCATCCCCTACAGCTCATCTGATCTACATCAGACACAACAAGGATGTACCACATGGCAAGACATGTGGCTTTCCATTGTTCTTTGAATTAAACACCCTTGTTATAATATGATGGGCTAAATTCTACAAATCCTGACACTGATTAATATTTTACAACACATGAAGATCCACAGAAATTAGAACAATTTGTAAAGTAACATCAGAAGAAGAAGATGAATTGACACTTAATGCACATTATTATTTTCAATAAAGCAAGCAATAGGGGGTGGTAATACAGATGGCTACAAATTACTTTCCCCTTTCACTCCACCAAATGTTACTTAGTTTTCAAGCAAAAAAGGTTATTATAGTAAGAGTCAATATATTAATTTTCTATGGGCAGTATTCCAGCCACAGTCTCGAAAGGCCCTTTCTTTACAGGCTGTTTAAAAACAGAAGTAGGTCACTCCTATTCCATCTTCCCGACCTTGATTGTCTTCTACACAGTACTAAGTCAGAGTCCTTATTCAAGTCTATGTAAATCATATCACCCCCGCCCCCCCCCCCCCTTTTTGGAGTTTTATCAGATGTTTCAAATCTGGACAAAAGTCTGCTCTAAATTCTTTGTATTACATAGATTTTAATTTAAATGGGTGTCCAATGGGGAACCTCAATCCAGTGTCATTGTTCAACATGCAGCAAAGATAATGAAAAGGTGTGGAAGGCAAATCCTAAGCTTTTTATAAAGAAGAAACAAGAATTTTAATACCAGATCAGTAGTCCATTATGTACTATATTTTACATATTATAAAATACAATATAGCTGTAAATGTTTATTGACCATATAATGAATACCACACTCTCTTCTCAAATCCTATTAAGTAACCTGGTATACTAGTCAGTAACATATTCATTTTAGTAAAAATATTTTTACTATCCTTAATCTCCAATTCATTATACCAGAAGGAAGGGGAGAGAGAACTGGGCCCAAACAGTGAACTCCAGATCTCAAATCTGATAGGATACTCCAGAATTTTAAATATAAATCACCAGTAGGCATGCTTCTCCTCTCCGCTACACCATCTTTAAAATATGTGCCCTCATTGACATCAGTAGGTTTTTTGTTTTGCTTTGTTTCCCCCAGATTTTACATCAGTTTGAAAAGAATTAGAAGATATACAGTATGTTGTTACAATGTTAAAAGGTCATTCCTTGAAATTTCAGAATAGATTTCCATTGAGAAGGAATACATATAACAGAAGAAAAGCAAAAATAGTTAACCTGCACATCCACAAGGTTGCTTTTATCAATCACATCAAGGGATTTTTTTCCTCCAGATTTTTTCTTCTTTAAATCCTGAATCCCCACAGCATTTACAAGATCAAATATATCAATTGCTTCATTTATCCAATGATCCATTTAAACCCACTGTAGAAAGACAGCTAAAAAGCTGAATGTTTATAACTAAAGATTTGATTACATTAGGTAATTTCTGAAGACAATTACCAAGTGGCTGTAGAGCACTCATCCCACAATCATCATTCTCCTTCGAGCGCTGCTCACATCATTCAGTTACAGGTGTCTACGTGCCACGGTGCACGGTAGCTCGGAAAGTCTTTAGCATTAGCTTGTCAAGTCAGTGCGCATGGCCAATGCCCTCTCCACGCCGTGACGACAGCTATATAGATAACCGTGACGCTAACCCTCCCAGCTCCTTTTTCTGCCATCAGTGTCTGTTCGGATCAGTGTTATCTTGCAAAACGCAAGCACCTGTCTTTCGCATGAAACTCGAAATGCCAGATTTCAAGCCATGCTTAGGATGCTGCAAGGCTTTCCCGATGAACGATCCACATAAGAAATGCCTCACTTGCTTGGGTGAGTCCCACCTCATGGTGGAGTGCTCCATCTGCCAATCCTCCAAGCGAAGGACTCGACTAGAAAGAGTGCCGTCTCCTCCTAATTTCAGGGAATGGAGCCGCTCCACCTGAAGGCAGCCGAGCCACAATCGCTCCGCCAGATCCTCGACAGGTTTGGGCTCAAGATTCCCGCCGATTTCCAGTACCGGGCTTGAAATCTCAGCCCTCTATGGTACCTACTCAGCACCGACCTCGCCAGTCCTCCAGTAGCCTACCAGCCACCCTGAGTAGGGCACCGGCTCAGGCACCGACCTGCCAAGGGCATTCAAACCCAGCCCCGGTGCAGAACAAGAAGAAGCGGACAACAGCAGCACCGCCCCCTTCGGCGCTGCTGGACATGGCGCCACCCCTGGTGGTACCGCCTCAAAGCCCGGTACCGGTAGACTCGGCACCTTCCCCGATACCGTCACTCCTGGTACTGTTGGACTCGGCACCGGCAACACCCGCACCAATACTAGTACCGTCGCAGGCCTCCTCACTCTTCTCTGACCCGGTACCGTCAAACCCAGCACCAGGCCCAAGTACTGCGTCCCCACCTCACTGCTCCTCCGAAGAACTCTTGGTACCGGACTGCTGGATGTCAGGTGGGAGGTCATCCAGATCATCCTCGAAAGACCCTTTTCTTCCCCCTCAGGGGGAGTGTCCGAGAAAGCAGCCTCAAAAGAGCTCTGTGTCACCGGGCTCAAGGGGAAGGCGCCCATCAGGAAAGGTCTCTGCTCCCCACATGGCGCCTATGCCGCCATCGAGGCCACTGCACAACGAGTGGACCCTCGACTGGTTGAACGCAATGGCAGATGATGCCTCCTTCCATTATGCCCAATCGCCGGTGCTGGAGGCCTCGGATTTCTCCAACGACGAGCCAGACCCTGATTCTACCCAACGTAACAGATCAAGGGCCCAGTCATCCTCGTCGCCTGACGAGCGCCTAATCAACATGTCTGCCGACTGCGAAGGAGATCCCCGCGTCAAGCAGGACCTCCTCTGCCGCATGGCAGTGAATCTGAAGCTAGGGGTGATTCAAGTGGAAGATGATTCCCTCTTCAGCGCAGGCCGTAGAGCCCCGCTGGCTAAGGTTGTGATTCCCCTGCACAACGGGGTGTTCCGCATCGTCCAGGAATGCTGGCAAATGCCTTCCTCAATCCCGACAGTGTCCAAGGTACTGGATAACAAACACACTGCCTCCCCAGAAGGATTCCCCTTCCTATTTCATCACCCGGCCCCAGGATCCCTGGTGGTCAACACAGTCAACCAAAGGGAGACAAAGCCAACCAAGCTCCACACCCAAGAACAGAGAGGCGAGGAAGCTTGACCTGTTGGGCAGGAAAGTTTACTCCTCTGCTGCCCTACAGCTGCATATCTCAAATCACTCAGCCCTGATGATGTGCTACATCTTCAACTTGTGGGAGGATCTACGAAATCTCTGCTCAGCCATCTCCAAGGAGAAGTCTCTCAGGCGCAAGGCAATGCTGGATGAAGGAGAGAGTGCACCCAGGGATGGGCTTGCGGCAACGTGGGATGCAGTGGATACAGCGGCACGTATAATAGCATTGCCTGTGGTGATGCACCACTTGGCCTGGCTCCAAAACTCTGGCCTCTCCACGCAGATGCAACAGATTATCCAGGATCTCCCTTTTGAGTCCCCCAACCTCTTTGCATCTTCCACAGACACGAAGCTAGATGGTATGAAGGACTCAAGGGCCACACTGCGGTCCCCTTGGGATTTACACTCCTCAACCCATTAGGCACTCCTTGAGGTCGCACCAGCTACAGCAGCTGTTACAGCAACTGAAACAACAGCTGCAACTGCAGACCCAGTTCCCGAGATACCTCCAGTTTCCCCAGTGCCACCTTGGGGACCTGGACAAAGATAAGGGCTGATCAGGTAAAGGGGGGTAAGCTTGGCGCCTCTCAGTCAAGATGGCACGGACAGGGATTGAATCATTCGTCAGGCCGCAAACAGTGTTTTTGATGGCTCCCCCCCCCGAGGGCAGCACTCCACAACCCCGTTCTCCCCCCACTGCCTCCACCACTTCGCTCCACAATGGACCCGTGTCACATCAGACCAGTGGGTTCTCGACACAATGTCAAAGGGATACCACATCCAGTTCCTTTCAACCCCCGGGACAGGAAACCATCCCTTCCCACAACTCCAGAAAACCCAGATCTGCTAAGCAAGCTCAAGGTCAAATGCCAGAAGTTACCCTCCCTTGGAGTCACTGAAAATGTTCCCAAGAGAGAATACGGAAAAAGGGTTCTATTCCCACTACTTCCCAGTCCCCAAGCCCAACAGGAACTTACGACCCATTTTAGACCTCAGAGCACTCAACAAAAACAAAGAAAATAAAATTCCGCATGGTGTCCCTACCACAGATTATTTCCTCTGGCCCCAGGAGTTTGGTTCGCAGCCCTTGACCTAAAGGATGCTTACTTCCACATAGGCATTTCGCCCCACCACAGGCGGTTTCTCAGGTTCATAGTGGCACAACGCCACTACCAGTTCACTGCCCTCCCTTTCGGGTCATTGCTAGCTCCCAGGGTGCATCGCACCAGTCGCAGCTTTCCTATGAAGAAAGGGTATAAGAATCTACCCCTACCTAGACGACTGGCTCATAGTGGGTAAATCAAGTCAATAGGTACAAAACCACGTTGACCTGGTAATGAACCCATGCGAGTTCCTGGGCTTCTGCATAAACCTAGAGAAGTAAGTCCAAGCTTTGCCCCACTCAGGACATAGAGTTCATCAGGGCACGTTTAAACGCCCAAAAGGGCGCTGCGTCCTTGTCAAGATTTCAGTCCATCTGCACCATCATCACAGAGCTCCAGGCGCCCGGGCTGACCACAGCGCGCAGGTGCATGCAGCTCTTGGGACACATGGCAGCAGCCATGTTGGTAATCCAAACAGCCCGCCTGCAGATGAGACCATTCCAGCTCTGGATTACCACAAGCTTCTGACCAGAAAAGGACCATCTGAACAATGTACTCTCAGTCCCTCAATATGCCCTGGAGGGACCCCAACTTCGTGATGGGGGAATTCTGTTCCAGGGAGTTCAAGCCCTCAGTGACCCTGATAATAGATGCATCTGACTCAGGCTGGGGAAGCCCACCTGTCCAGGGGCCTCTCCACACAAAGCATGTGGAATCCCGAGGACAGGCTCCTTCACATAAATGTGAAGGAGCTCAAGCCTATCAGGCTGGCCTGCATGACCTTACTAGACCAGATCCAAGGCAGGGTGGTCCAAATCCTCTCAGACAATACAATGGCCATGTTCTACACAAACTGTCAAAGAGGAGTCTGCTCCTCGGCTCTATGCAAGAAAGCAACCAAGCTCTGGCAAGTAGCAATAGACCATCACTTCACGCTAACTGCCTCCCACCTACCTGGGGTAGACAACGGCACAGCAGAATCACTCAGCAGGAAACCCCTGGTGAATCACGAGTGGTCCCTCCACAACGAGGTTTTCTCCCTGCTGACAAACACATGGGGAACCCTTCAGAGCGACCTCTTTGCCACAGGGCAGAACCATAAATGCCCTCCATTTCTGCTCCCTCCGAGGTCGGGAGAAAGGTTCTCTCAGCAATGCCTTCCTCCTCAGTTTGGTCGGGGGCCCTAATGTATGCCTTCCCTCCAATTCCCTTGATCCACTGGGTGCTCCTGAAGGTCCTTGCGGACAAGGCACACATCATTCTGATAGCCCCAGACTGGCCTGGACAACACTGGTTTCATCTCCTGCAGGACATGTCCGTGAGGACCCCGCTCTGCCTCCCATGGTGGGTGGACCTCCTGACACAGGACTTGGGATGCCTTCAGCACCCGGACCTGGGCCTCCTGCACCTGACAGCCTGGACGCTCTCTGGCTTAGTGAGCCAGAGAGACGCTGCTCGGATAGGGTTAAAAAGGTCCTGGTTGGTAGCAGGAAACCCTCCACCACGTCCACCTACATGGCAAAATTGAATCACTGTCATGGCAACGAGCGGAAAAAAAGACAGACCTGACCTCTGCACCAATTCAGGCAACTTTGGATTACCTTCTTGATTTAAGAGAGAAAGGCCTATCTCTGTCCTCATTAAAAGTCCACTTGACGGCAATCTCGGCCTTTCAGCAAAGAGCAGATGGGGGTTCCACTCTTTTCACACCTCATCTGCCATAGATTCCTGAAAGGGGTGGAAACACTTTTTCCCCACACCCATAAACCAACTCCACAGTGGGATCTGAACATTGTGCTGTGGGCTCTGACAGAACCGCCATATGAGCCCTTGGACTCAGCCACCCTGCTCATACTGTCCTGGAAGGTGGCTTTTCTAGTAGCAGTTACCTCGGCCAGAAGGGTCTCAGCGTTACGAGCCCTATCCTCTGAAATTCCATATACAGTTTTCTTCCCAGACAAGGTGGTCCTGCGTCACCACCCCTCATTCTTGCCCAAGGTTGCCACCCCCTTCCACATGAATCAAGAAATCTGCCTGCCAGTCTTCTATCCAGACCCTCAGGTGACAGAGAACCAGAGAAAGGTGGCACACCCTCGATGTGAGGAGAGTGCTCCTAATCTATATTGAGCGCACACAATCTTTCCGCAAGACCTCCCAATTGTTTGTGGCGGTCACTGAACACATGAGATGCTCCCCAGTATCCTCCCAAAGCATCTCCAAATGGATTGTGAATTGCATTAAAGACTGCTATGGAAGGTCAAAAACACGTCTCTCCTAGAGACCGTGAGAGCCCACTCTACCAGAGCTCAGGCATCTTCCACAGCCTTCCTCGCTAAGGTCCTGAGCCAAGAGATCTGCAGGACCGCTACATGGTCGTTAATTCATACCTTCACGACGCACTAGGCCATTGTCCAATGGGCTAGAGATGATGATGTTGTGGGCAGAGGTGTACTCAGTGGGGGTAGACTAACTGCTCCCACCATCCTTGGGTGCGGCTAGCAGTCACCTGTAATTGAATGATGTGAGCAGCACTCGAAGGAGAATGGTTGGTTATTCACCAGTAACGGTCCTTCTTCGAGATGGGCTGCTCACATACATTCAGGTCCCTCCCATCGTCCCCACTAATGGAGTTGGCAAAGGTATATGGGACTGGGAGGGTCAGTGTCACAGTCATCTATATAGCCGCGGTCGCGGCGTGGAGGGGGTGTTGGCTGTGCGCCCTCACCCGACAGGCTAATGCTAAAGACTTTCCGAGCTACCATGCGCCGTGGCATGTAGACACCTGTAACTGAATGTATGGTGAGCAGCCCATCTTGAAGGAGGACGGTTACTGGTGAGTAACTGGTGAGAGAAAAGCTCATTCAGCAGGTCCGAGCACTCCTGGGAACCCTTGGGTTCTGCTGTCCCTGGATCCCTGCCCTAGGTGAGCTCACCAAGCCACTGGTGGCCTTAACAGCTAAGGAGGCACCGGCACATGTTCTACCAACCCCGGAGTTACACACTCTCCTGCACAAGAGCAAGCAGGTTCTATCCTCAGCCCTGGCCCTAGGTTTGCCAAACTATAAGAAGCCTTTCTCTCTGTTTGTCCATGAACGTCAGGGAGTGGCATCAGGGGCCCTAACCCAACGCCTAGGACCCCATCCACATCTGGTGGCTTACTATTCTGTGCAACTTGATTCCGTAGCTCGGGGAGCGGTGGGCTGCCTGCAGGCTTTGGCTGCCACAGTACTTCTCGTGCAAAAATCCAAAGACCTTGTTATGGGTTACCCACTGACTGTCTATGTGCCCCATGAGGTCTCTGCCATTCTGCTTAGATGTCAGACCCAAGCCTTCACCCAACAAAGAATGGCAAATTATGAGGCTGAGCTCCTGACTGGGGGTGGGGGGGCGCCAGTGGGCCAAACTGCCCTTTGAAAGACTACAAATTCATTTTATTCACTTACTACCAGCTTAAGGCTACAAATTTGTCCTTGTTGTTTGTGATTAACTCACTCACTGGCTTGAAGCTTTTCCTGCCACTCATGCCTCAGCCCAGACTGTTCTCAAGTGTCTCATGTGTGATATTGTGCCTCGCTTTGAACTGCCTGTAGCCATTGACTCCGACCAAGGCTCACATTTCACTGCTGATCTCCTTACTTCTCTGTACCATGCCTTTGCGGTCCAAGTCACCTTCCACACCCCCTATCACCCACAAAGCTCGGGGGGGGGGAGTGGAGAGGGGAAATAGAGAAATTAAAACCCTGTTGGGTAAATTGTTTAAGGAAACACAACTAAAATGGCCTCAGGTTTTACCTATCATATTGTTTCAGCTTAGAAATCGCCCAAGAGCTGATTGTGGGTTGTCACATTTTGAAATCTTGTTTGGCCGGTCCCCAACCACCACTCAGGGATTGGATCCTAGGTCCCTGAGTCTTGTTACAGGCGATGAGGGTTTGCATGCCTATTTGCTTTCTCTTTCCAGATCTTTTCAGTCCCTGTGGAAGACTGCTACAGTTACCCAAACGCTCCCACTAGACAAGAACCTACACCCGTTCCAACCAGGAGACTGGGTCTGGATCAAGAATTTCCAGAAGGCTCCATTAACACCATCGTGGAATGGGCCGTACCAAGTTTTACTTACCAGCCACACTGCTGTGAAAGTAGCTCAACGCTCTGCGTGGATTCACCACACCTACGTGAAGCCTGCCATGGTTGACCACAGCCCATCATCACCACCTGCACCACCACCTACTGTGCCACCTCTCAAACTCCGTAAAGACCCACAGTTGGACTCAGTTTCTTGGGACACTATTTTCAGAGTCTTTTTGAGCATGTGGTATCTTTTATAGCGTACTTTGTTGCTGTATCTTCCATTGTTCATAGAGCCACAATTTAGCCCCAAAAGTAATACTTTTGTTGAGCTTGCCCGTACTAGCCTCAATAGTTCCAATTTTTGTGTTACCCCAAGCCTCACTATAGAAGGACTCTCGTGAACCTGTTTTCATGGTGTCCCCTTTCCTTTTTCCCAACTTGCTAATACTACTAATTGGGCATGGCTCCCTTACAGTGACTTTCGCCTGCTCTCCAAAACTCAGATGGTTGCTTTAGCAGCTTCCTTAGTCGGGGACCCAAGCCTTGCTGACGCTGCTTACCTTGATCTTTCCAAACTAGCTTGTACCTTAGCAAAGTCTGTTAATCAAACCTCCTCTCTTATTCAGCTACTTAATGAAGAGCAGGCAACAACTCTGCCAAGAAATTTTACAAAATAGAATTGCTATAGACTACCTTCTACTTAGAGCTGGACATGGGTGTCAAGAATTTGCTAGTCTTTGCTGCTTTAATCTTACTGATAATTCACACTGTATTGAGATTCATTTACAGGACCTTTGCTTCTCGGAGGAAAAGATATCCGAGGAGAAAGACACTGGCTTACTCTCTTGGTTATGGTCGTGGCTCCCAGACGTGGGAGCCTGGGGACACCGGCTTGTCTCTGGCCTCATTTCACTCCTTTTCTTTATTTTGGCCCTGTATATCCTCGGCAAATGCTTACTAAGCCTCCCATCCCTTCTCCGCTCCTCTACAGTTTCCCTCAGGTCCCAACGCTCTCACAATTCCATGTATCCCATAGAAGCTATTTCCTTGCCACATGTTGTTCATACCCGTTCCCAAGTGGCAGAGCGTTTCCGGTCTTGAGCCTACAAAATATGAGGTTCCATAGGCTCACAGGGGGGAGTGTTATGAAATTTGTATGAGACCGCAAACTTGTGAGCATAAGTGACTCCATCTTAGCACTGTTCCCTTAATATTATTTCAACCTCTAGCCTGACTAACAGAAGTACAGGGCCCTTCTCATCCTTGAACAGTCTGTAAGCAGGAGATAGGGGAAACTGCACCAGTCTCGAGGTCACTTATTAATCAGCAATTTCTCCTGTTTATTACATTCCCAGGCTCTAAGGAGCCAGCCTGACCTTCTTTACTAATTCTCCTATCTTATATGAATATGTATAAAAACTATTCCTATATGGTACTAATAAATGAATTAGTCTTGTTTACCTTGAAAATATTAACCATTTTTAGATTTCCTTGAATTAAGTTGTTGTACCTGGGTATAAAACACTTTCAGCACCAGTCCTTCGGGGCCGGCCACACTCAGTAGCTCCGAGTGTCAATAAACTTGTGATTCTTCCTCCTGTTCTCCGGCTCCATCATTGACCAGAGCAGAGAACGAGCTTTTCTCTCAACATAACCAACCGTTATTCATGCAGGTGCCATCTATTACTCAGCATAGTTGCTGAAAGGGGAAAAAACCAAAAAGAAATGTTTTTGACATTAATATTTAGGATGGTTTGGTTAGTTCAAGAAACCCAGAAAGTATGGGGGTCTGTGCCTAGAATTGAAAAGGGTTCTTTTTACAGCTTCCTATTTTGTCAGAAATACACACTACATTATGTAATTTATAGACCTTCATGAATATTAGGGACCCAACTTAACATAACAGAGGTTGGCAGAGTCCAAAATGAATTAGAATGTCCACAAGAAACTTTTCAAAGTTAAGGAGGGGTGGGTGAGGAGAAAGGAAGCTGACTAATCTGTCTGCATAATGGATGGCTTAACTTCCTACATAAAGAAAAACAGCCTTTAAGTAGCTCTAGAACAGCACACATTGGCTGCCAGAGATTATTCCTTTGGAAAAAGGATAACATCCACTTCTAGATAACACAAATCTTGCTACTTCTAATCACTGCTCTCCTATTTATTAGTTGCTGGGCCAGGTACATCTTTTTCTCTTGCCAACAACTACTGGCCTTAAGGTGTCCTTCTGCAGGATTTGTGCTACACCCAAAAGTCTCAAGTAGACAGATACCATTGGAGAAGCCTTCTACAGTCACTGATGTCACATACCACATGACAAAGAAACTGCAACACATTTGGCAAATTCCTAAAGCCAGCTTAGTTCACAAGAGAAAGAAAAATTACAACTTCATTGGTCTCTGCAATATATATTTGGAGCAGAATATTCTTCTCCTTCCAGAGAATAAACTTCTGGTTTCTTTTTAAAAGAAATGGAACTTCATCCCAAAAACAGTGATATATGGGCCTAGATTTTGTCCCAAATCATATTTAATGCTAAAGGTTCTTTTCTGATGAGTTACTGCTAAACATACCTGAAAAAATAAATCGCAACCTTAGAAAGATGAAACTGTTTGCTATGCTGCTAACCATGATGTCATGTCTGAAATGCATAATTTCCATTTTGCTTTTCAAGCTATTTGAATAACAGCCTCTAACTGAAATGCAGGGTCTTATGTGTAGAATTGCACCACAAAAGTAACTTTTGTGAGGGTCTCGTCCTGTAGATGAAACACAAAATATCATACACCATGAACAACGTAAAAATCCTTGACCTCTGCAGTGAAATACAGTGTTCAAAATCTATGTTACACACCAGCAAGCAAAGAAGTGTAATTATGTTACAGCACATTGCACTAACAGGTTTTGTATTGTTTTTTTCATTTGGACTGTCAAATATTTACTTTGGACTTTAGGATCAGTTTCTATGCTAAGCAAGTTTATTGCACACCGAATAGTGCTAATGAACACATGCCAAACTGGTGTAACTACAAGGTTGTGTGAATACTACAGAACAAATAGCATAGTCGAATAAATTGTTTCCACGCTGGTTTTAAAATGTAGACAGGAAAAGAGAAACACAAAAATACATGGGGCATATACAGACAATTTTATGGTTCATTTTGGAAAGGTTGTTGACTAAATCTTAGTGATTTCAAAAGTAAAAAAAAAAAAGATAATGAAAGCTCCTCAATATGAAACTGTCAGTGCACTACAAGTCTCACCTATACAACATCACCTAGTTTAGAAGTTTCTGCAAAGTTATATTGTCATTCTATGAAGAACAAGCAACGAACACAATGAGCCTAAGGGACAGATATCCAAGAGTGTGCAAGACAACCCAATTTATATTTGCATTCTCTCTCTCTCTCTCTCACACACACACACTTAGAGAGGGAGAGTCAGTCAGTGACATTAAGGCTATGTCTGTACAAACTCCAATTTTCAACAAAACAAGGAATGTTCTTCCCAGCACATAGCACTTCGCTACATGGCTTAAGAGCAGAGCAAAAGAGGTGGTTAGAGCTAAAAAGGCATTCTTTAAAAATTGGAAGTCAGATCTTGCTGAGAAAAATAGAAAAAGAGCATAAACTCCGCCAAATCAAATGTACAAGTATAAAAAGGCTGTCCAATAAAGAACTAACAGCAACTAGCTAAGGAGACAAAAAACTAAAAACAGCCCATATACCCCCCCCAACACAACCCACCAATTTAAGTAGTCCAGAAACAGAAAGCCCATCAAAAGAATCAGTGGGACCACTGGATGACTGAGGTACAAAGGAACACCTCAAGGAACACAGGCCATTGCAGAACAACTAAATCATTTTTTTGCATAGTTCTTTAGGACCATGTGGTCTTCACCCAAGTGTTCTGAAGTGTTCAGCTGAAACACAATATTACAGAACTACTAAATGTAGCATGAAACCTGGAGCTTAAATCAGCTTCTATGAAATGACTGGAGGGTTCTAAATCTAACACCAGTTTTTAAAGATCTACAGAGATTATTGTGGCAATTAAAGACTGGGAAGCCTAGCTTCAGGACCAAGTAAATTTGTTGACTCTATAGTAAAGAACACAATTATTAGACAGCAACCTGAGCCAAATATTGTGGAGCAGCCAATAATGGCTTTTGTAAAGGGATATTATATGAACCTACTAGAATTCTTTGAAGAAGCCATAAACATGGACAATGCTAACCTAGTGTGTGCAGCATACTCGCACTTTCAGAAAGCCTTTGATAAGACCCCTCTGGCATATTCGCAGGAAAGGCTCACAACCATGGATGTAAACCTCAGTGCAGACAGTCAACAAAATAGGGCACAATCCCCTAACTGCTTGTATGATCTATACTTAGATTTAAACAACCTGGTGTGAAATCCTAACACAGTGTAACAGCCTTCCTATGACATCACAAACAGCCTCCTTGGGTACTCTGGTATATCTTACCACCCCATGCAAGCCTGCCTCTGGCCCTTACACCAGAAAAATACAACAATATTAAGATTGCTCCCATTTCCAAAGGGCCAGTCACTCGCCCCAGGTCAACTGTACCTGAGACCTCTCATGAAAGAGAGCATTTGTTGGCTCTCATGTAATAAAGTTTTATTAACTAGGGAAAAGAAATTAGTTATTAACAAGGTTAAAACAGGTAAAGATACACACAAATTAGATACAGTTCCAATTCCAAAAGAAGAATATAGTGGTTATAATATGCATGCTTTACAAGTCCATCAGGAATATATAGCTAGGGACTCTTTGCTTATGTTTAGAAATCCTTGGCCCTCAGGGTTCAGCAGCATAGGAATACAGTTTCTTCTGTCAAGCATTCCCCCCCCCATCCACAGAGTTTTAATGGATAGAACATGAGCCACCCTGTCTCCTTTGTATGTGAGAAGAGAGACAAAGTCTGTCTTTTGAAGTTACACAATGGCTCTTTTGGTTTTAATGGACACACTTGTCTGCAATCCCTGCATTTTACACTAATTAGTGTATCTTTCCTGTCTGGTGAGTTTCATAGTTACAGGAGTTAATAATGTAACATTTGCTATCACCCTATAAAATGGGGTACAGATACATGAGACTAATTCATTCAACATCCTACAAGCTTTAGATTAAGTCTAAACACTTATCAACTTAACATTTATTTTAACAATGCTAACACAAGAAAAACAAACTGGCTTCCACTCCTACATTTATCCATGTTCAGAAATGCCCAATGCCTTGGCATTACATGGCACTTGGTCTACTAAGCATGACGCCTTCATCAAGGTTTTTAAGCAAAGCAAGAAGGCATGGATAAGGAACTAGCTAAAAGATAAACAAATAAATAAAAATGGACTTTTCACAATCAAGCAGCAAAATGCAGAATCCACCAAAAGATCTGGACTTGGACCCGTGCCATTAATTGTTTTTATAAATAATCTTTAAAACATGAACACTGAAATGACAGTTTATGGAAAATACAAAAATAACTCTTGAGTAAACTCCAAAACAGACTTGAAAGAACTACAAAAGGATCTTACTAATGTGGGTTATTAGGCAATAAAATGACAGATGAAATTCAATGGTAATAAATACAAAGTAGTGTGCACTGGAAACAGTCTCAATTATACATATAAAATGGTCTAAGTTAGCAGTTACCACTCAAGAAAGATCTTGGAACCATTGTGTATATTTCTCAGCAGATATTCTTTCAATGTACAACAGCTGTAAAAGAAAAAAAGACTGGTAGGAACCATTAGGAAAGGGGTAGATACTAAGACAAGATTATAATGCCACTATAAATCAGTTGTATACCCAGACCTTGAATACTGCATGGAATTCTAGTTATTCTATCTCAAAAAAAGGCATTACAACTGGAAGATATAAAAGAAGGCCAACAAAATGAATAAGGCAGAATATCTTCCATAATGAGGAAAGATTAAAGAGACTGGGATTTCTCAATATAGAAGAGGTGCAGCAGGATAGAAGTGGAAATAAGATATGATAAAGGTCTAGAAAGTCATAAATGGTATACACAAAACAAATAGGAATGAATTATTTCTCTCATAAGATTCAGGGGCTGTCCAACAAAATTAATAGGCAGCAGGTTTAAAATATGTGTAGAGAGAGAAGAAAGTTCTTCCTCAGAAAAAGCACAGACTATAGAACCCATTACCACAGAATTCTTGTGAGGCCACAAACATGACTGGGTCCAAAAAAAGAATGAATTAAGTTCATGGAGAACATGCCCTTCAATTAACTACAATTCAATGCTCCAGGGGTTCCTAAAGTACCAACTGCCAGAAAAGTGAAATGGAGATTACTCACCTCAAGATGCGCGTCCTCGACATGCTCCACTTCAGGTGTGTGCGCTGAGCTGCACCACAGACCGGAGATTCTTTAGCAGTGGCTCCAGGGGCAGGAGAGTAGAGGCTCGCAGGAGCCCGCATTCAATTTCGCGCCAGTGTGACATGCGTGCCTGTACTCCCCTGCCCCCCCATCAGTTCCTCTCTACCGCGGAAAGCCGTAATAAGCAATAGATACTCTGAAGTAGAGGGGAGAAGGGCAGGTTATGGAGCATGTCAAGGATGCACATCTCGAGGAACTTCGGCTACTGCACGAAGGTGAGTAACCTCCATTTCCTCCTCAATGCTCCACTTCAGGTGAGTATTTAGCAGTTACCTATGAGGAGGTGGGTACTTCGGGATGCGTCATATTGGCAGAGTGTAGGGCTGCTTGACCAAACTGTCGTGTCTGCACTGGAGAAGCGTTCTAGAGCATAGTGCTTGATGAAGGTATCCACCAATGAGCACGTGGCAGCTTTTCAGATATCTTCAAGTGGAACTTTCATTAGGTAAGCTATTGAAGAACCCATTGATCCGGTGGAATGAGTCCATACATTCTCTGGTGGTTGTATATTAGCCAAAGTGTATGCAAGTTTGATACATAAAAGAGACCCAATGAGATCATCTCTGATTTGAGATCAGTTGTCCCTTAGACTGCTCAGTGGTGGAAATGAATAATCTGGGAGTCTGTCTGAATGACCTAGTCCTTTCCAGATAAAAGGCCAAAGCTCTCCGTATGTCCAGTGTGTGTAAGGATCGTTCTTGAGGTGTGTTATGTGGTTTTGGACAAAACACAGGCAGATGAATTGTTTGGTTGAAGTGGAAAGAAGTTGTGATCTTTGGAAGAAACTTCGGATGAGGTCTCAGCGAGACCTTGTCACTATAGGAAGTCGTATAAGGAGGGTCTGCCATGAGACCTGCCAATTCTCCTACGCGTCTAAGTGAAGTGATAGCAATAAGAAAAGAAACTTTCATTGACAGGTGTAAAAGGGAGCACGTGGCCATTGGTTCGAATGGTTACATCATCAACATCACAAGAACCCTAGTGAGGTTCCACGGAGTTGGAGGTATTTTGACTTGTGGATATAGATTCTGCAGGCCCATTATGAATCTCTTGATCGTGGGGTGAGAGTCATCGATAGCCTCATGAAAGGTAGAGATTGCTACCAGGTGTACCTTGATTGTATTAATGGAGACATCTGTTTTCTTTAGGTAAAGGAGGTATTCTAGAATACTTGAAAGAGGAACCAGCCATGGAAGGATGTTGCATGGACTGCACCATGAGAAGAATCGATGCCATTTGTACAGGTAAGATTTGCATGTCGCTAGCTTCCTGCTGTTAAGCAAGATGTGTTTGACTTCTTGAGAGCAACAATGTTCTAGTGCAGTGAACCATCCAGGATCTGTCCCCTATGCACCCCCTGGAGCAGTAACGTTCACATTTCCTGTTCACTGTGGTAGCGTACAGGTCCAATGAAGGATTGCCCCTTAGTTCGAATATAGTGGTAAGCACTTTGTCGTATAACTCCTATTCGTGATTGTTTGCAGTGGTTCTGCTGAGTTCATCTGCGATGACGTTGTCTCTGCCTGGGAGATATATCGCTGTGAGGTGAATGTTGTGGGATATGCACCACTGCCATAGATTCAAGGCCTCTAAACATAAGAGTTGAGACCTGGTTCCGCCCTGTCTGTTTTATGTAATACATACAGGCGATGTTGTCTGTGCGTATCCTGATATGTTTGTGAGCTATTAAAGGAAGGAAGTGATGGCAGGCCTTCCTGACTGCTCTTAATTTGAGAACGTTTATGTCTAGGGACCTTTCTGGAATGGACCATGTTCCCCTGATGGTGTTGTGTAGTATGTGAGCGCCCCATCCTGAGACGTATGCATTGGTTGTAATGATTGCCTGAGGTTGCTGCGGCAAAAAGGGGACTTCTAATTGGAGATTGCTGTGGTCCGTCCACCCGTCCAATGATTGTTTTATGGCCATTGGTATGGTGAGATGTTGGTTGTTGCAGATTGGTTCCTGAAACGTTCCAAGCGCAAACCTAAGCTGAAAGGGTCTCATATGGAATCTGATGTTGTTGACTAGAAGAGTGGTGGAAGCCATGTGACCCAGTAGTTGCATACAAGAAAGGGTTGATACCAACACTGTTGTCTGTATGTTGTGTACTAAACATCTGATTGCAGCAAATCTGTCATGCAGTATAAAGGTGAACGCCATTATGGAGTCTATGCGTGCACCTATGAATTGTATTTGTTGCATCAGGCGGAGTAGTGATTTCTCGTAATTGATGTCGAGGCCTAGAGATCAGAAGAGATGAACTGTTGATTGAACTGCCAGTTGTGCCTCCCGTTGTGTGGGGGAAGTTAAGAAAATCGTCTAGGTAGGGAAAAATGGAAACGCCGTTCCTTCAAAGGTGAGCAATGGTTGGTGCCATGAGCTTTGAAAATACCCAGGGTGCAGTACAGAGTCCAAAGGGAAGGACAGTATACTGGTAATGCTTGGAAAGGAAAAGAAACCTTAGGAATCTTCGGTGAGTGGGCTGAATGGGAACATGGAAGTATGCGTCCTTTAAATTGAGGGAAGCCATCCAGTCTCCCTGACTCAGAGAGGAGAGTATGGTGGTGAGCATGACCATTTTGAACCTTCTGATTTGTATGTATTCGTTCAATAGATGGAGATCTAGGATGGGTCACCAACCTCCTGTCTTTTTGATTGTGAGGAAGTAGTTGGAGTAAAACCCAGTGTTCCGATGTTTGACTGGGACTTCCTCTATAGCCCTTATGTGCAGGAGGTGTTCTACTTCCTGGGCCAGAACCTGTACATGGTTGGGGTCCCTGAAAAGGGACGGGGATGGGTATTGGGAAGAAGGGTGTGAAATGAATGGTATGATATAACCCTTCTGAATGATCTCATCCGTTATAAAAGTTTCCATTGTTGGATGAAGGGGCGCAACCTGTTCTGAAAAAAGAGAAGCTGGGTTAATGAATGGTTGTGCTCTGGTATGACGTGGATTGGCATTCCCTCGATCTGTGTATCAAAAGTGTTGTTTATCTGAGTTGGTCTGCAGATTCTTCATAGGCTGGCTGATCTGTCGCCGGTGATAAGGCTGCCGGGTTCTGCCTCTCGGGACGTCTACCCATCTAGATTGCTGGTTGTAAGTATATCTAGAACCATATGGATCGATGTTTGTAGGGTCTCTTGTTTGTACCTTGCCAACAGGGGACTGCAAACAGGAGAGTTTGCAAGGGAAGGAGTTGATGCCAGGTGCGTCCAAGGTAAGTGATTGATTGTGTCTTTTTTCCCCTACAGCTTTTGATACAGTTTCCCACAGCACTCTCATTGGCAAATTAAGGAATTATGGTTTGGATAGGTGGACTATATGGTGGATAGAGAACTGGCTAGATCAATGGTTTCAGCATGTAGGAATCAATGGTTCCATGTCTAGCTGGCAACCAGTCATGAGTGGTGTGCCCCAGGGGTCTGTCCTGGGACTGGTTCTGTTCAACATTTTCATCAATGATCTGGATGATGGAATAGACTGCATTCTCAGTAAGTTTGCGGATGACACCAAGCTGGGGGGACCAGTAGACACGTTGGAGGGCAAGGACAGGATTCAGGGAGACCTAGATAAATTGGAACAGTGGGCCAATAGAAATCTCATGAGGTTCAATAAGGACAAGTGTAAAATCCTGCATTTGGGACCAAAAAACCCTATGCACTGCTACAGGCTGGGGAACATTCAGCTAAGTAGCAGCACTGTAGAAAAGGACCTGGGGGTCATGGTGGATGGGAAGCTGGATATGAGTCAGCAGTGTGCTCTTGCTGCCAAAAAGGCCAATGGCATACTGGGCTGCATCAAAAGAAGTATTACCAGCGGATCAAGGGATGTGATCATTCCCCTCTATTCTGCACTGGTAAGCCCACATCTAGAATACTGTGTTCAGTTTTGGGCTCCCCACTACAAAAAGGACAGGGACATGCTAGAGAGAGTTCAGACGAGGGCACCAAAATGATTAAAGGGCTGGAGCACAAGCCCTATGAGGAAAGACTGAAAGCATTAGGCTTATTTAGTCTGCAGAAGAGAAGACTGAGGGGGGATTTGATAGCAACCTTCAACTACTTGAAGGGATGCTCTAAGGAAGATGGAGCTCGACTGTTCTCGGTAATAACAGAGGACAGAACGAGGAGCAATAGTCTCAAGTTGCGGTTATGGAGGTCGAGGCTGGATATTAGGGGAAATTTTTTTTTTTTTTTTTACACTAGGAGAGTGGTGAAGCCTTGAAATGAGCTGCCGAGGGAGGTGGTGAAATCTCCATCTTTGGAGGTCTTTAAGGCCCGGTTGGAAAAACCAAAACTGGGATGGTTTAGTGGGAGTGGTCCTGCCTCTGGCAGGGGGTTGGACTAGATGACCTATGAGGCCCCTTCCAACCCTATGATTCTATGATACCTGGGGAATAGGTCCCCAGGGTCCTGAGCACGGCCCGCAAATCTTTAAGAGTGTGCATCACATCATTTGTAGTTTTGTTGAAGAGGTTCTCCTTATCAAAGGGGAGGTCTTCAATTGTCATTTGCATGGGCTTCGGGAGGTGAGCTGCATGGAGCCAGGATGATCTTCTCATTGCAATGGCCGTGCCCAGCATTCTGGCCGCCACATCAGCAGAGTTGAGAGCTGCCTGTAGAGCCGTGCTGGCGATGAGTTGACCCTCTAGGACTAATGCTTTGAATTGGTCTAGATGTTCCTCTGGTAGAGATTTTTGAAAATCGTAGAATTTGGTGAATATTTCATGGTTAGAGAGGCGCGCTGAGTAGTTAGCTATGCGCATTTGGAGGGCAGCCGACGTGTAGACCTTTTTGCCGAGGTTATCCAACTTCCTGTCTTCTTTGGTACCAGGGTTAGGTCTAGAAGATGTCAGTCTGGCTCTTTGGTTGGCTGCCTCTGTTACTAGAGAATTGGGTTGTGGGTGGGTAAACAAACTCGTTACCTTCAGGAAGAATAAAATACTTCTTGTCCACCCTCTTACTGGATGGAGCGGCTGATGACAGTGTGGACCAGATTTGATTGGCCAGCTTCATTATACCGTCATCCATGGGAATGGCCAGTTTGTTGGAGCCCATGGACTGTAAAATTCTGTATAGTTTGTGCTTAGCGGTTGGACTGTCATGTAATGGAATATCCATGCTGTTAGCTGCCCTTTTGAAAAGTTCTTGGAAGCATTTTAGCTAGTCGTTCTCATCCTTGACACTGTGTTGCTAGCACAAGTTCTGGTTGAGAGGTGTCAGTTACTTTGAGAGGTGTGACCAATGATGTTGAGAACGAGTGGTACCAGCTTGGAGTAAATTTGGTCCCAATTGTGGTGCGTTGAACATGGGTTGGAATGGAGGATAAAAAGCCTATGGATTGTGAGTTTGTGGTAAATTCTGGGATGGAAGCTGGTATGACCACGGGTAAAGCCAGGGACATGCAAGTGTCATGGTGTTAAATTGTGCCTGAGGGGGTTGCTGATTAATAGGTTCAGGAACCTCACATTCCGTACTACCTGATGAAGAGCTGTGCTGCAGTGTCTGAGATGGGGAAGACAAGCAGCTATCAGAGGATTCCGTTTAAAATAACAGTGAAAATCGGGGAGGAATTTACTAGGAAGCCCTCAACCTGCTCTAGCTGTTGAGATTTCTGCTTATGTTTCTTTGGCTGAGATACTGAAACCGCATTGCCCTTCTCAGACAGGTGGTCGTGCTCTAACAGCAGTGCTGGAGCATGAGCTGGCTGCGACACCTGAACTGGAGCTGGGAAGGGCAACAGCACAGAGAAGACCTGCGGTGCCGAGGTAGGTGCCATTAAAGTAGGTTGACCAGGAGACTGGAGCTGGCACTGTACCTGCGGCATGGAGGGAAGCAACGGTGCCACTGTCGGAAGCAGAGCCATGGCTGCGGGCTGTGCCGGCACTGTCAACGGAGCCACGGCTTTTAGTACGGAGCCGTGGTCACCATGTGGTTGCTGTTGATCTAGCAGTGCCGACAGAGGCACCCGAGGCAACTTGTGTCCTCAGGGCGTCCTCCTTAGCCTTGGCATGCCTCTGTTTTTTGTAGGTACAGCAGATGAGGCATTTGATCCTCTCTCGTGCGCTCCCTCGCTGACATGAGGAGAGGCACCAGGATCAGAAGCAGGGCACAGGAAGCCTTCCAGGAGAAAGAAAGCTTAAGTTCTCTCTCTTTCTTTCCTGGTTCTGCTGGTCATGTTTCTACAGTGTTGGCACTTGTGTGCCAAATGTGTCTTGCCCAGGTATTTAATACAATCTTCATGACCATCAGATGCCGGCATTGCGTCCTTACAGGAAATGCAACGTTTAAAGCCTGAAGGGCTCAGCATCATCAGCGCTGAGGGAGCTCAGTTGGCTATTGTTTCCTGTCTCTTTTTTTTTTTTTTAAATTGTTTACTGTGTTCCTTTCCTCAGGTTCTTCATCGATGGAGCGACCGTTGGAGTCTGAGGGGAGCCACTGCAGACTGTGTCTGTGATCAGAGGCGGTAAGAGAGGAACTGACAAGGGTGGGCGGGGGAGTACAGGCACGCACATCACACTAGCACGAAGTTGAACACGGGCTCCTGCGAGCCTCTATTCCCCTGCCCCTGGAGCCACTGCTAAAGAATCTCCGGTCTGTGGTGCGGCTCAGCGCACACCCCTGAAGTGAAGCGTTGAGGACGCTGCTCGAGGAGGAACTGGACTATAGTGGTTGGATCAGCTAAAATTGCTAGGGTTCTGTCTATTCCCAGTGAAGCATTTAGACCAGCCATTGTCAGACACAGGATACTGGGCTAGACAGTCTCAGTCTCACCCAGAGTGGCTGTTCTTATGTGTTTACCGTCTGGCAAACTGGGGAGTAAATCTACTGTACATTGACCTGCCATGGATAAGGGAGACATGCAGAGATGACATCACAAACTGACAGTGGTGATCAAAGTACATTAGGCAAGTGGCTCCCTGCCTTAACAGATTGCTGTACCCCTTTCAGGAATTTGATTGGTCCTATTTACCTCAAGTTTCGCTTGACAACTATTTGTTTAATAAATAAAAACTACAGAAAAAAGTGTCACAGTATACTCAATGAAAAACTGTTTACTTTTTCATTTTTATAATATATAATAAATAATTGGAATATAAATAAATATTGTACTTGCATTTCAGTGTAATAGCTGGATCGGCTCTTCAGTCAAGAACCTTATCTGAAGCCTGAGTCCCCTTGCCTGGGAATGAAGCACATAATTTGCTTCAAGAGTCCAGTGGCATGAGACCCTGGGCAACTGGAAGAAACCTCTATTCCAATCCACTTCAGAGGAAAGCTTTATTCCAATTTCAACTCTGAGAATGTGACAAAGAATTGTATTAGCTAAATAAATAATCCTATTTGTACTTCAATCCATATCTACAGAGTAAAAAGCTAATCAAAATGCTTTAGAAAACAATATAGCCCTCAATGGTACCAAAAACCCATTAGCTCTGTATTAAAAGATTTATTCCCTTTGATTTTCCAAGTACTAAATCTTTCTCCAAGTTCCAACACATCCTGTTATTCTTGTGGTTTTTCAATTTTTCCCTTCTTTACTCTTTACAGAGGAAAACATCTTCTACATACATATCCTCTCCCTCAAAGATTTTCAAACAAGCTTATCAAGACACTTTTCCCACAGATGGTAACAAGGTTCCAACTAGAGGCCCTATTTTTGACTCCCCCATTACTTCAGGTAGTAAAATTTGTTTGCTCAGAAATTTATCAGAATCACATGATGTGAAAGCTTAACGGAGATTTTTCACTTGAGGAAAGTTAGCAACAGTTTTGAATTACAGGCTATTAATGTTGCTTGCTTTGCCATACATTTGGGTCTACATCTCCTTCAAAAAAGGAAGGTTGCTCACCTTGGTACAGTAGCCAACGTTTATTAAGATGAGTGTTCCCATGACTGCTCCACTCAGATGTCAGCCTGCCCCAGCACCAATAGATCAGATATTTAAGCAGCACTATCTATGATGGCTACACATGTGCAGTTTGCACTCCCAATGGTGTGAGGTGCCCCAACCATCACTCACGCAGCTCGTCCCCTCAGTTCCTTCTCCACCACAGAGAATTATCTCCGTAGGAGAGAGAAAGAGAAGGGGTAGTGGAGCGGTCACCGGGACAATTAATCTCAAAGAACACTCACTACTGCATCATGGTGAGTAACCTTCCTTTCTTCTTGGAGAGTTGTCCCCATGAGCGTCTACTCAGGTGCATACATAGTTACCCACTAAGGTTGGTGGGATTTTTTGAAGCAAGTCCACTAATCATGGCCAAAACAGAAGACCCAAACTTTGTGCTCAGGTGTGGCGTGTCCTTAATGGCATAGTGTTTTAGGAAGGTATTTTTGGAGGACCGTGTTGCAGCTTTGCAAATTTCTGTGATAAGTACATTGTGGAGAAATGCTACAGATGATGACAGTTTTAGTGGAGGGGGCTTTGATTTGTTGTGGAAGAGCTGAACCAGATCATTCATAACATAGGTAGATGCAGCACAAGATCCACTTCGACAATCTTTAGGAGGATATCAGTTTCCCCTTTGACTGCTCCATAACAGAAATGAATAGTCTTGTGGGTTTACAGAATTGTTTTGTTCTGTTCAGGTAAAAGAGGGATGCTCAGACATCAAGGGTGTGCCATAGTGCTTAACTGTGATCCTTATGCAACTGTATAAAAGGTAGGTAAGTCAATAGTTTGATATGAAAATGAGAAGAAACTTTAGGATAGAATTTTGGATGGGTTCTCATAGTTTGACGGTTCATGAACGATTGTATAAGGAGGATAGGCCATGAGGTCTCTGAGCTTGCTTACCCTTCTAGCTGAGATTATCACAACCAGAAAGGCCACTTTCATTTAAAGGTGGATTAGGGAGCAGGTGGCTAAGGGCTCAAATAGAGGTTTTGCGAGTACCTTCAAGACCAGAAGCGAGTTCCAGGGTGTAACAGGTTCCCTGATTTCTGAGTATAGATTCTGAAGACCCAAGAAAAAAAATTGACAGCGTTTCCTCATTTCAATGAAAGGTGCTGACAGAAGTTAGGTGGACTGTAATAAATAGAGCTGACTAAGAGACCGTTTAATTTTAGTTCTAATAGGTAGCCTAGGATTGAGGATAGAGATTCCATAAAGGGGTGTATGGGTCTAGCAGTAGACCACAATGAGAACCTCTTCCATTTCTAAAGGTGTGGTTTTCGTGTTGCTAGTTTTCTGCTATTTAAGAGTACATTTGGGACTGGATTTGAGCATAGTGCCTTTAGCATTTGGAACCATGAAGGTTCCATGCTGTCAGGTGCAATGTGCTAAGGTTGGGGTGATTCATGCTGTTCTGCTGTGACAGCAGGTGAACATTGGTTGGAAGTCTCCATGGTGGCAAGACAGACATTTTTGGAGGGTAGAGTCCCACAGTGGTCTTGGCCACGCCAGAGTTATCAGAATTACTTTGGCATAGTCTAGTCATATTTTGTTTATTACTCATAAGACAAGAGGTATTGGAGGAAGTATGTATATTAGATGTCCTTGCCAGTTGATTATGAATACATCTCCTAGAGATCAGTATCTATGAGCTCCTCTGGAACAATATTGCCTGTATTTTTTTATTATTGGTGCAAAGAAAGCTATTGATGGTGTCCCCCATTCTTGGAAGATGTTGTGTAGTATGGTTTTGTTTCTCTCCCACTCGTAGGCAGAGCTGAACTTCCTGCTTAGGGCAGCTGTAGTCACGTTCAGATGTCCCAGGAAGTAAGATGTGGTTATGGTTATGTGGTAACTAATATGTTGGTTCCAAAGTTTGACTGCTTCCATGCCTAGGGAGCAAGAGTGGGTTCCTCCCTGTCTGCTCACATAGTACAGACATGAGATGTCTGTAGAATCTGGATTATTTTGTCTCATATTAGTGGGAGGAGGCGATGGCTGGCTCTCTGTATTGCCCTGAGTTCCAGCAGATTGATATGTAGGTGGGTCTTGCACTCTGTCCGAAGGCCTTGTGCTATACGGTTTGAAATGGGTGCCCCCCATCCTGTGAGTGATGTGTCTCTGGTGATAAAATCAAGGTTGGTAAGATTGTCTGGAAGGGTACTCCTATGAGTATATTGTTTAGATTTATCAACCATTCCAGGGAGTCCCTGAAGAATGGCAGTATTATGACCTTTTTGCTCAATGGATTATCCCTGCACTAAATCAAGGAGTTTGTGCCTCCTTGGATTGTATATGCATCTTAGTCAACCATGGAGGAGCCTCATGTGTACTCTGGCATGTTCTGCCACAAAGGTGGTGGTGGACATGTGTCCAAATAGTCAAACAAACATGTGGGCATTGGTGAAGGGAGTTACTTTCACCTCTTCCATAATGTTCTGAATCGTCTGAAATCTCTGGAGAGGCAAGGTCACTCTTGTGGTGGTCAAATCCAGGAGGGGTACAATAAATTCTAGAGTTTGTGAGGGAATTAAGGGCTTCTTGATGTTTACCAGGAATCTGCAGCTTTGTATGAGGTTTATGACTACCTTCCATATTGTGGATCACTTCAATATGTGATGGGCTCTTTAGGAGGCAATTGCCCAGCCATGGAAATATTGTGATACTTTAGCATCATAAATGAGCTGCAACCACAGCAAGTACTTTGGAAAATACTTGAGGAGCCATGGTGAGGCCAAATGGTAAAGACAGTGTATTGGAAATGTTTTGTACCAAATATAAATGGAGAAACATCCTGTGGGCTGGTGAATAGTTATGTGAAAACAAGCATCTTTCTTTCAGGTCAAGGACTAAGAACCAATCTCCTTGATTTAGTGCAGGGATCATCATTAATAACATGACCATTTTGAATTTTTAGACCTGGATATATTTGGTCAGTGACCTGAGATCTAAATTGGTCTCCTTCTGCCATTTTTCTTGTGTGTCAAGAAATAAGTACAGTATAAACCTCTTTGATGGTACTGATGCAGGACCTCTTCTATAGCTCCTATTTTGAGGAGATGGAAGACATATTGTAAGTTGTTCATGGGAGGGGTCCCTGAAGAAGACTGGGGTGAGCTGGGGGCGGGGGGGGGAATAGACTTGAAAGGGATAGCACAGCCCCTGCTGATGATCTCTAGGGCCTATCGGTCAGATGTCATCACTGCCCATAGATCGAAAAAGGGTTGCAAGCAATGTCCACACATTTTTGATGTTCCTGCATTTGGTAGAGTTCTCAGGCTCCCAATGTGAACTTCCAAATGCCTGTTTTGGTTGAGAAGGTTGTACAGAGATTGACTGGTTGGAAGGTTACCTCTTCCTTTGTGATCGTTGCTGTTGCCATCTCTCTCCGGCAGATTCATTAGGTCTTTGATACTCTCTCCTCTGGTAGAGCTGGAATTTGTGCCTCTTGAAACAGGGCTTATATATGCCTAGGGTTCTAAGGGTCACCCTGGAGACTTTCATGGAGTCCAATGTTTCATCTGTCTTTTTGGAAAAAAGATTGTATTTTTCAAAAGGTAGGTCTTCTACTTGGTTTGCAGGTACTTCAGTATTCATGAAGCCTGAAGCCAGGAAGCACAAAGTGTGATTCTGGCCACAGTATCTGCAACATTAAGAGAGGCCTGTAGGGACATACGAGTGATGAGGAGGCCTTCATCCACCAGGGAATTGAGTTGTTGCTGCTTGTCCTCAGGTAAGTATTTCTTTAATTCTTTTTTTTTTTTCCCCCCCAGAGTTGTCATGATCATATTTGGCAAGCAGACCATTCCAATTAGCTCCTCTACATTGGAGTGTTGCAAATAAGTACACTTTATGGCCAAGGAGATCCATCCTGTTATCCTTGTCAGTAAGGGTGGATCTGTGTGTGTTTTGTTTTTGTGAGGGACTCTTCCACAACTCAGGAGTTGGGAGCTGGGTGGGTAAAAAGAAAACCCACGTCCTTGGCAGGTACATACTACTTCCTATAAGCTTGTTTGCAAATAGGAGGGATGGAAGCTGGTATTTGACAGATTACATCAGCAGGCTCCAGTATAGCCTTGTTTATTGCCAGACCAATATTTGGGTTTGTTGAGCTGTGGAGTATGTAGAGGAGTTTATGTTGGGAATCCTGAACTTCCTGGAATGGTATGTCTTGTACAATAACTCTAGAAACTGCTTGAAGGCATCAGCTGCAGATGGCGGTGCAGGCATAACAGGTTCATCTGGGGACAATGAAGAATTGTGTGGAGGGAAATGTGTCCTCCACTACTTCCCTTTTGATATACTGTCAGGGTCTGACACTGGCATTGGTGAAAGTGGCACTTGCTGTGCTGTAACTGACATGGAAGGTCTAGGTTTTCAAGGATTGGTACACATTTCACCCTTTGTGGAGGAGTGATTGTGGATGGACCTTTCTGTTAAGATTTTCGTTTGTTGGATTCATTCCTTCATGGTTCTCTCCATGTGGGCCACAGATTTTATACATGCAATAGAGGTGACTCTATTAAGAGAGGAGTAAGCTGGAGAAAAGGCTCACGTGAGTATTGATCATCCTCGCTTGAAAGAGGAGTTGGTATAGGGGAACAGGATCAAATGAGTGGATGGAGATACGTTGTGCAGTGGTGAGTGTTGCGTGTAAGTGCTGAGTGGTGTCGTAGCGAGTGGAGTTAGTGCCAGAGTTTTAATCAGAGTGTCACCATTGCCATTGTTGGCAACAGTACCAAAGGTGATACCAAAGGGATGGGTAAGCACATCAGCACCTTTTCCAGCGCTGTCTTGATCAGCGTTGAGAAGGCTGTAGCTGGTGCCAGTTTTCAGCTCAGTATGGACCACTGCTCCCTCTAAGCTGTGCACACAGGTGTGCGCGTGCACACAGGTCATGAAACCTGCGCACACAAAAAAATAAAGTGCGCACAAAAAATTTCAAGAGTGTTAATATTGGTGCTCACAAAGAAATGTTTTTGCGCACACACTCTATGAATAATAAGAGGGAACATTGGTATGGACTCCTTTGGAGCAGTCTCGATCGCTGTGGAAAAGGCTGCGTCTGAGCCCTTAGAAGGGGATGGCACAGCCACAGAAGCCAGATCCGGAGCTTGCTTTTCTTTTCATGAGTCTCCGTGAGGTGAAGCTGAGACACTGCCTTTTATTATCCAAGGACTGAGAACTCGGTGGTTCATCCTCCTGCGGAATAAGAGCCTCCAAGGTGGGCTGTCATGATTTCTCTATTAACAAGAGTTTAAACCTGAGCTCCCTGTCATGACAGGTGCAAGCTTTCAGCTTGGAAGAGCATGCAAATTTGGCTGTAACATGGCCCTCTCCCAAGCATTTTCTACAGAGGGAGTGCCCTTCTGAGTTGGGCATAGCACCCCTGCACTGTTCACATTTTTTAAAACCTGGTGAGCAAGGCATGATAGTGCAGACAGACTATTAAACTAGAAATAGTTTTTTAGTTAACTAATGGATTGTTTTCCCTATTTCCTTCCTAAAGGAAAGAGTGCTGCAGAGCTCCATCTCCGGCTTGGGGTGGTTGAGAAGGAACTGAGGAGACAGGCCATGTGAGCAATGGTTGGTGCATTCCCAATGGCGCAAGGCACCGCCTGCGGCCACACAGCCCTCATAGACAATGTTCCCTCTATTTTTTCATAGTTTGTGTGTGTAAAAAATTTGTGCATGCCAATATTAGCACTGTTGAATTTTTTTGTGCATGCTTTATTTAGTTATGTGGACAGGTTTCACAGCCTGTGTGTGTGCACAGCTTAGAGGGAACAGGGCTCATAGATACTGCTCCCGAAATTTCCAACTGATGGCGCCGGTGCAGGCAGACATTTGAGTGGAGCACTCCAGGGGACAACTCTCAAAGAAGTACATGTATTGTAGATGATTTGGGAAGTATTTTTAGTTTATAAAGTCATGATTCTTAATGTCTTATATGGCAGATACCATCAGATCCTTACCAGGTTGCTAGGGCTGTCATTTTGTATGTGAGGGGGTAGGTGGTGGCAGGAGGTAGGGGCAGCTGTGGCACAGTTTTCCAGCCAGCAGGGAGCTTCCAAAACTGCACAAGGGTAGTAGGGGAACACACACCAGAATGCTGCTTTCAACCCCATTATTTTATTTTAAGGGCCCCCAGAATGCTGGCCCCTATAAATGGTGGGCCCCAGAATGGCATTCCAGTGCATTCCCCCTAACTTTCACACCAGCACAGAAGGCTATGTTAGTTTACCTACAGTCAGCATCCTGATGCAGCTAGAAAGTATCTGTGCTTGCATTTTCAGATGAAATAGTGAACTTGGGTTGGAACAGTGAATTATTAATTACTATTAGTTGTTTATAGATATAGTGGTGATAGAATTGTATATTGGACAAAAGTTGCAGGCTGCGCAGAGAAAATCTGAGTTTTAGGTGACAGAATTATTTTAAAACAGTATATCTGATGTGCAAGTTACACACAACCTCTCTTTTCAAGGCATGTATTATACACAAACCCTGTTTCAGGTAAGTCACATGTAGCAAAGTGAGTTAATACATGTATATTGAAAATGGCAAAAAGACTGAAAGTTATCTCAATCTTGTAAAGAAGTTCAATTGCTGACAGTGCTCCTAAGTAACAAATTACTTAATGTGTTCGTGGATGATTCTTTCATTGCTGCTGGCCAGTTCTTAAGCATTCATTAAAAAGTTTCCCTTTGCAACTATCCATCCTACATTCACATTTCTTTCATTATGGAAGTCCAGGAAGCATCATTTTCCTGTTATGTCTTGTATGCTCCCTCTCTCTCTCAAACAATAAGCACCACATTTCCTTCTCAAGTTTGTACATACTGCCAGAGAACTTATTCAGACCACCAGGCACATCCAAAAATAGTTTTTGAGCTCCTTTTTCTGCATTCTGAGGACCATGAGCTTTTCCAAATTGTCATCTGCTCTGGGACATCCATGGAACTGAAGT
The DNA here is from genome assembly GCA_007922195.1 of Podocnemis expansa. Lineage (NCBI taxonomy): Eukaryota > Metazoa > Chordata > Testudines > Podocnemididae > Podocnemis > Podocnemis expansa. The sequence continues at coordinate 18,985,351 of ML681966.1, read as the reverse complement.
CATCATCAGAATGATGAAATTGTAAAGTTAATATCATAGCAAGACTGCACTCTTTTTAAATGCTAGGGAAAGTAAAGGAAATAAGTCCTAAATGTTTTCTGAATGCCAATAATATCCTCCAAAGCTGAGGGAAACAAACTTCCAGTAGCTTTATTAACACTGATGCTATCAAAGAAATAGCACACTAACAGAAAAGCTGCACAGCTTCTGTTGGAATAGAAGGAAGTATGCCTGTCTCCAAATTTTGACTGCAAGTCTGGAACATAGGAAGTATATGCAAAAGTACATGAGTACTTCCCTTCTTCCTGCCTTCTCCATGTCCTTTCCTTCCCTTTTCCTTTGCCTATTTGTGCCTTAAAATATATTACTGTTAAATCCTTTCCTTAACATGTTATGTTATGTAATACTGTTTGGCTTTGCATTAGATGTTCTTGAAACATTGACACGTTGTGTAACTATGTAACTGCAGAATCTCACTGGACATCCTGTGAAAAGTGCATTATGTGTTAACCTATGAGCTGTGACTCTTATTTTTTCTTCATAAATATGAATACATAATTAGTCAAATACAAAAGTTCCCAAATTTATAGCTTTTGTAACAAGGTTTTTGTCTGTTTAATACATTAACTGCAGTAGAAAATGGCACGAGTACAAGTAAATGGCAGCAAACTACTGTGAATGACTCAGCCCATTGGATGGGTCAGGAGGCACAGTAATGTAATGCTCTAGCTACATGTAATGTTCAATACAGGAGTTTATGCAAAATAAAATTGTTTTTAAATATAGCACAGTTTAGGTTTACCTTCTACCTCTCAGATTCTTTGCCATTTTGTGAATGTTCACTTGTACATTTTCACTTACCCCAGCACAAACAGAAGTGGGTGTTCCTGGTAAGGTGGGGGGGGATATTACCTTGGGGGATCATAGGAGTAAAGAGAAAGTGACTAAATAAAGTGGACTGAAGACACACTTGAAAGCTACAGTCTATGCTGCAGAGATGGCAGGATAAGCATGTCAGAGGAAGGGATGTAGAAAAATGGAATGGGAGGGTGGGGTGGAAAGAGGCAAGAGATACTTCTGGCATCATGTGCCATACTAATTTATACCTTTGTACAGAACTCTAATGACAGGCTTCAAAAGCAGCTGGGGGGGGGCATCCACCTTTAATGCATAAAGCCAATGTCCAGAAACACATTAGAAAAACCTGTACATCTCCGCTGAGACCTGCTTGCCTCCCAATTCCCTCTCCCCCTCCTGAATGACCGCTACTGCTTTTTTCACCTCAGTCTCTGGAGCCAAGATTCCATATAAACATATTTACAAACCTGCTAGTGTGCTTGGCATCTCACTCATCTCCTCTTTCTGCTGATCAGTCAGATTAAGAGAAATGGAGGTTACTCAACTTTGTGCAATAGCCGAAGTTCTTCGAGATGCGCGCTCCTGACGTGCTCCACTCTAGATGTTTGGTCGCCCTGTCACTCCAGATCGGGAAAAACTTGTAAAGTGGCGTCTGTTGGTTCCCACCCTCAGTGACATCACGCCTTCATCCTCCCTGCTGCAACTGCTGCCCAGTTCCTTTCTACCACAGATGAGACGTGCAACGAGAAGATCGATACCGCATGAAGTAGAGGGGAGGAGGGCGGGTAGTGGAGCACGTCAGGAGCGCGCATCTCGAAGAACTTCGGCTACTGCATGAAAGTGAGTAACTTCCATTTCTTCTTCGAGCAGCGCTCCTGACTGCTCCACTCTAGGTGATTTTGTAGCAGTTAGTTAATCGTGTATGGTGATGGGCACTTCAGAGTGTACACTGCCCATAGTTTGTAGGACTGCACGGCCTACTGCTGTGTCCATATCGGGAAAACGTTCTAACGCGTAATGTCTAGTGAACTTATCATCCAAAGCCCAAGTCGCCGCCTGGACAGATGACGTGCATTGGAACCTTCGTGAGAAACGCCATTGATGATGCCAACGCCCCGGTAGAATGAGAATGAATTGAGTGTGGTGGTGTTGTATGACAAGAAGAGTAAGCCATGCGTATACAACTTGAAATCCATGTAGATAGTCTGTTTTGAGATTGTTTGTATCCACCACCGAAAGATCCATGGGACAACCTATCTATCCATCTCCCTGAACGGCTTGGTTCATTCGATATAGAAGGCAAGTGCCTTCGTTTAACATCTAACGTATGCAGTACCCTTTGTTGTGGTGACGAATGCGGTTTAGGGTAGAAGACCGGCAAATAAATTGTTTGATTAATGTGGAAGGAGGATGATGCTTTTGGGATGAACTTGGGATGTAACCTCAATGAAACTTTATCCTTATAAAAATGGTATAAGGTGGATAGGCCATCAACGCTGCCATTTCGCTCACCCTCCTAGCTGAAGTAATTGCAACTAGAAAAGCCACCTTCATGGATAAGTGCAGCAAGGAAGTGTTCGCCAAAGGTTCAAATGGTTGTCGAGTTAAGGCTTTCAGCACTAAGGTGAGGTTCCAGGGTGTTGCTGGTGGCTGAACATGTGGAAACAGATTAACGAGACCCAACATAAAACCTTTTAATGATGCGATGTGCAAATAGTGAAGCACCATCTATTCTGACATGGAATGTTGCAATAGCCACTAGGTGTACTTTGATTGTATTAACTGAGACGTTTATTTCTTTTAGGTGTAAAAGATACTCAAGGATCGCCGGGATCGGAGCATCGACCGGGGACAAGGATCGTTGTGCGCACCAGCTGGAAAACCATTGCCACTTATACAGGTAAGTAACCCTTGTAGATGGTTTCCTACTGTTTAGTAATACATGTTTAACCTTGTCTGAACATTGCAATTCCCCATCATCGAACCATCTAGTTTCCAAACCATTAGGTGAAGTTTGTCTAGATGATTGTGAAGGCGAGTGTCGTTGTTCTGTGATAACAGATCCCGTACGCGAGGGAGAGCAATCGGTCTCTCTGTTGACATTTGGAGGATACCATATTTGACGGGACCAGTCCGGGGCTAACATGATTACTTTTGATTTGTCCTGTTGGATCTTGCAAAGCGTCCGTGCTATCAGGGGAATGGGTGGAAATGCATAGAGAAGTGGACCTCCCCAAAACATGAGGAATATATCTCCCCTGGAGTTTTGTCCCCTGCCCTCTCGGGAGCAGTACTGTTTGGATTTGCTGTTGTGAACGGTAGCGAACAGATCTATGATGGGAGTACCCCATATGTTGAAGATTTCCTGTATTATATAGGGACGAATCTCCCACTCGTGTTGGTCTGGAAAAGAGCGACTGAGTCTGTCTGCTAGAGAGTGTTCTGTTCACCTGGCAGGTATTCCGCTCAAAGGGTTATACTGTGATGTATGCACCACTCCCACAAGGTCATGGCAAGGGGGTACCAAGTCAAGGAGCTTATACTGCGAAGCCGATTTATGTACGTCATGCATGTCGTGTTGTCAGTTCGGATCGTTACTACTCGCCCCTTGATCAGGTGAAGAAGATGTTGGCAAGCCCTGAAAACTGCCCTCAGTTCTAGCAGGTTGATGTGCAGGCCCCTTTCTGCCATAGATCATCATCCCCGAACTGTTAGGTTGTGACAATGGGCCCCCCAACCAAATCAACGAAGCATCGGTGGTGATTATCATTTGCTGTTGTGGTGGTAAGAAGGGAACACCTTGTACTAGATTGGTGTTGTCTATCCACCAACTGAGGGAATCCTTGATTTCCCTGAGAACCGTTAGCATGATATTGGATTGGTTGCCTGCAATGTTTGAATCGGGAAAGAAACCAGAGTTGGAATGGACACATGCGAAGTCTGGCGTTCTTGACCAGCTAAGTTGATGCCGCCATGTGGCCGAGCATTTTCATCGCCGTATGAGCTGAAATCTTGAGAGCTCCTTGAATGCTGGTTGCCAAATGACTTAGTCTTTGTACTCTGTCTAAGGGCAGGAAGGCTCTGGCTACCTGCGACTGAATCCGTGCCCCAATAAACTGAATGTCCTGAGAGGGGGTTGGAGATAATTTGTCAGGATTTATGTCCAGGCCAAGGCTTTGGAACAGGTTTATTGTGGCCTGCACTGCTTGTGCTGTAAGGTGTCTCGTGGGTGCCTTGATTAAGAAATCGTTGAGATACAGGAAAATTTCGATATGTCTGCGCCGCAGATATGCTATAACAGGGGCCATGAGCTTGGAAAAAACTCTGGGTGCCATACACAGGCCAAAAGGGTAGGACTGTATATTGGTAGTGTGTGTGAAGCACCCGGAACCGCAGAAAGTTCCTGTGACGCGGTCGAATGGACACATGGAAGTATGCGTCCTTTAAGTCGAAGGAGGCCATCCAGTCGAATTGTTGGATGTTTGGCAATATATTGTTTATGGACACCATCTTGAATCATTTCACCTGGACGTGGGTGTTGAGTTTTCTCAGGTCGAGAATCAGCCTCCACCCACCTGTCTTTTTCTCAACCAGGAAGTATGGAGAATAAAAACCTTTCCCTTCCTGAGATCTTGGAACCATTTCTATGGCTCCTATTTTGAAGGGACGAAGAATTTCTGTTTGTAACTGTTGTACGTGGCTGGGGTCCCTGAAGAGGGACAGGTAGGGAGGGAAGGTCTTTGGAATGGAAATGAAGGGAATGGAGCATCCGTAGTGGACAATCTCTAGCACCCATTTGTCTGATGTTATGGTCCTCCACTGTGAAAGGTATGGTTTCAGTTTGTCTCGAAAAATCAGGTGGTACAATGGTTTGCGCGTAGGCATGCCAAGCGACTGGAGGAACACTCCCTCAACCTGTCCATCAAAATTGGTGTTTCGCATTGCCAGGCTGGGAGGACTGATGTACATGATTTGGTTGTCTGCTCTTCCGTTGCTGTCTAGGCCTATTTCTATAAGAATCCACTCTATGGCTAGATGAAGGCTGCCCGTATCTCAAGGCAGTGGTCTGACTCTTGTACCCCTTGAATGGGTATTGCAGTGTATAGATTCCCAATGTTCGTAATGTGGCTCTGGAGTCTTTGAGCCCGTGCATCACTGTATCCGTCGATTGCTCAAACAAGTTAATCCGATCAAATGGCAGGTCTTCAATCGTGCGTTGCATCTCCCTCGGCAGGTCTGCTGCTTGTAACCATGAGGAACGCCGCATCACGACTGCCGTCCCAAGCGTCCGAGCTGCAACATCAGCTGCATCTAAGGATGCCTGAAGAGCAACTCTAGCCGCCAACAAGCCTTCCTCAATCAGAGGGCCCATTTGTTTCTGTGTGTCTGGTGGAAGGATTTTGAACCCTTCATTTAGGTTGGTGTAAATATTATAATTATAATTGGCTAATAAAGTGGTGTAATTAGAAATGCGGAGCTGTAATGCCGCCAAGGTGTAAACTTTCTTCCCTAGGAAGTCTAGTTTTTTATCCTCCTTATTGGATAATTTTGTCTTAGAAATGGATTGTCTACTCCTCTGCTTCGCTGCTTCCACGACCAGAGAGTTAGGATGAGGAAAAAAAAGGAATTCATTCCCTTTAGGAGTTATAAAGTACTTTTTATCAGCCCTTTTATTCAATGGTGGTGCTGATGCTGGGTTCCGCCAGATAGTATTTGCAGGATCTAATATGCCTTCATCCATCGGTAGGGCTAGTCTACTGGACCCCGCTGACTGCAAGATCTTATACAATTTGTGCTGAGTGGTCGGGGCTTCTTCGAGCGGGATGTCCATCGACTCTGCAGCTCGTTTAAAGAGATCCTTAAACTGTTTATCATCATCATCATTCTTGTTTTGAGGAACTGTATCTTTCGCAGCCTCTTGTATATTCGCCATTGGTAGCCCTATAGCTACTGGATTAGGAGTGGTTTGAGCAACTGGCTGATTGGCTCCATTATTGTTAACTGGCACTGGCATATTATAAAATTGCCATGGCATTCCAATCATTCCCTGTTGAGGGTACAACAACGAGGGGGGATAAGCCCACAGTACTGTAGAATTGTATTGTAAAGGTGCAGGCTGAGTTACTTGCTGTGGAGGCGACTGGCTCTGCACTGGGCTTGAATTATATTCTGAGTCAGATTCCCTCCTTGGGGACGACAGAGATGACTCAGTCGGATGAATGTGATTGAAAAAGAGGAGACCCCGGTGAAGAGTGAACCGTGAGGTCCTCTGTCAAATCAGTATGTTTGGATTTCCTAGCCCGTTTAAGTAGGAAGGGGCTGGGAAGGTTGCTCAGTGAGAGTTGCAGGCAGGGACTGTGTCTGTGTATGAATTGCAGTGCTCTGAGGTGTTGAAGGCTGCACCATTGCGGGGGCGAGCTGGACCTGCCGCACCAAGCACAGTGCCGAAGGTGGCACCGTCAGCGGTGCTGAAGAGGGCACCTGCAGGGGATGCGCTGGTTGCGGTGCCACGATCAAAGCTGCGGGAAAAGGCGGCGCTGCGTTCGGTGCCTGAAGCAGCAGCAGCGGCGTTAAAGAGCGCGCTGCCAGCTTAACCTTCGGCTTTTGCCGCTTCTTTGAAGGAGTTGCTGTCAGAGTATCAGTGAGCTGGTCGGCAGAGCTCCGTTGTCCCTGTAACAGTTGTCCCTCGGTACCTTTTAACATCTTTGAGGGCACCGGGGAAGAGCCTGCTGACCGCCGTTTATGCGCTCCCTCAGGCTGAGGAGAGGCACCGGGGTCTGAAGATGGTCGGAGCACACCTTCCAGGAGTAGGATTTTTCATTTGCGCTCTCGCTCCTTCCTAGTCCTAGTAGTAAGGTTTTTACAGAATTGACATTTGTGAGAGAGGTGACTCTCACCAAGAGATTTCACACAGGAGGAATGTACATCAGACAGTGGCATAGCTTCGTGACAGGAGTCACATTGCTTAAAACCCGCTGGATTAGGCATTGTAAAGTTGTTCACTATGTAGTGTTAAACACTACTGCCCTTACTAATACTGCTCTGTTTTGTTTTTTTGTTTGTTTGTTTGTTTGTTTGTCCCTTTTCAGTGAGAAAAAGATCCCCTGAGGGAGAGCCACCACTGACTCTGTCTGGAGTCTGGAGCGGTAGAAAGGAACTGGGCGGCAGTTGCAGCAGGGAGGATGAAGGCGTGACGTCACTGAGGGTGGGAACCAACAGACGCCGCTGTCATCCCTAGCTGCCAGAGCCACTGCTTTACAAGTTTTTCTCAATCCGGAGTGACAGGGCGACCAAACACCTAGAGTGGAGCAGTCAGGAGCGCTGCTCAAAGAAGAACTAGTGTTCTTCGCAGTCTCTTCATAGTTCATTACTACATATAGAGGTAGGCTTGGCCTCATGTGGGTAATTAAGCACATGAGGAAGGCCTTGTTCTTTGTAAAGTAGAAGCAGGAAAGTAAATAAAATCAGCCTAAAAAACAGAGTATTTTGTGCTAAGTAATTGGTTCAAAAAGCTGAAAAGAACATCTGAGGCAGCTAAGATAAAAGAGGGACCATGCACAAAACAAATCATCTACTAAAAACAAGTTACAAACACAAGGATAAGGAAAAAGTAGATTGAGTTAGAGAGAGAGAGAGAGAGAGAGAGAGAGAGAGAATGTTGCACAGGGATCAGTTCCTGTAAATTAACTGAGCCAAGTGTGTAACGTGATATAGGGTAAACAGCAATGTGTAATATAAACTCCAACACAAACTTTGAACCTGTAGCATATCTTGCAGCCACTATCCCTGTCTTCAAGTCTGATCAACTCAGCATAGCATTAATATATGCCAAATAAAAAAAATACTTGAGAGGAAATCTGATGTTAAACTGAGTTTTTGGAAGGCCAAGTGAAAACCTCCTGAGGAAATCCTACCCACTAGAGTGCCAGAGTGCTATTCAAAATCTTACTCTGGAGAGGAATGTACTGAATCTTCATGATCCTACAGTTTATCATGAGAGGACCATGTTTTTCAGCAGACAGACAGACATATCCCAGAGTTTACCATAAAAGGACTGACTTCCCTACCCAACCACTCTCCACTCCTAGAAATAGCTCTCCCTCTAAACAATTTGGTCACTAAAGCAAAGGTGTCAAACTCATTTGTTGTGGTGGGTCAGGTTTGACTTAAATGCACTTTAAATGAGCCATACATACCATAAATGACAATATTATGGCACTCTTGCATCATCACAGAGTACTGGGTATGTGAAATTGCATCCCACAATACCACTCTCTCTCTCAGGGAGAGAGTGTGGTCTCATGAGCACAGTCTTGCATACCCAGTGCTTCATATTCCTGCAAGATCTGACCCTTTCATGGCATTGTGGAACACTGGGTACACGAGACCTCTCTCTCTCTCTCCCCCCCCCCTCTTATTATGGAGAGCATGTGGCCCCATCAACTGCAGTCAAGGTCCAGATGGAAGAGGTTCACAGGATGCACATGACACCCCTGCTATAAAAGTAATAGTTCAGCAGATATTGACTCATCTCTCTCCAAATGAATATCAGTGCCCACATAACTTCAGGACAGCCAAAAACATTTGTATTGTGTGTGCATGCAGACCCCAACTTACTCTGCTTCACTCTGAACAACCCACACCCAGGCTCCTGTAAATAATCAATCCCTGACCTCATGAACAAGTACCAGCCATTCAATGGGACTGACACTCAGCAAATACCCCTAGTCCCAGACACAACTCTGGAGACTACTATTATAGAGTTCCATGCTGTACACTGAACCCTGCAAGCTCTTTTGTTAGTCTGTCAATTGAACAAAAAATTGATATTCACAGCTTTGTCACACCAAGTGAAGTCTCTCTCTATATATATATAGTCAATCCACATGCACTGTTTTAGATAAAGCTAACATACAGGTTTATTGATTACAAGCCAGAAAAATCTTAAAATCACAATCAATTCAAAGATATAATCACATTCCAAACTTAACACTTTAGTAGCCTGATAGTCCCAGATGATGCTCAGTAGAGGCTGGTTGACTTCTTAACAATCAGCCCTTTCTTACCCCACCCCCTTCTTACCCCACCCCCAGGGACAGTTTCTCAGTAGCTTATTGTTGCTTCTTAGATGAATTTCATGGGAGAACTCCAGAAACAAAGATGCTTCTCCCTTTAACATATTTCCTTGTCACTCACCAAGCTCAAGTGATCAGCCATGTCTGACAATGGGCATGATTTTCTCCACTTGAGTCAAATGAGACCTAACCAACTGTTCAGGCCAATCCATTGTTCCTCTATGCATGCCTCTTCAAACTTAGTGTTTGCCTGGATCTATTCAGATGATGTGACACATTTAGGGAGTATTACATAGAGTTTCATAACTCTGAATTTGTACCATTGCAAGAAACATTACTGTAACAATAATTTTTAGTATGTCACGCACATTCCTAAAAACCCTACCACACATACTTTGCATTAAATATTACAGTCGCACTACAAGTATGAATATGACTGAGATGCTATAAAGGCATATGTAGGGTACAGTGTCATGCTGTGCAGTGCTTTTTGCACAGTTAAATGGCCTCCCACTAACTTGAACCTTGTGACGTAAGTACAGGATAAACAGGATTAAAGAAGCCATTAGTGCCTTGCTGCTATCCTGACATTCACATCACCACAGAAACTGTAACAGTCAGGGGTAGCCTTACCATGAAGTGAACTGAGGTGGCCACCTCAGGTGCCCAACTGTGCAAGGGAGCAGTGGAAAGGTGGCGTTAGGATCCAGAGTGTAGAAGATTGTATCTGCTGCTAGTATATAAGTATTCTCTCTGCTCCAGATCTACATAGATGTGGCGTGCTGTGCTGGAGGAAGGAGAGCATAAGACATAACAGGCAGGTAAGCGAGAAGATGAGAGGTAATAAAGCAGCAGGAGCTGCAGGGAGAGACAGGAAGAGGAGCCTCTTATGTACCTCTCTAGGACCCCCAGGAGCCTGGGCTGATTAACAACAGCTTCTCAGGCAGCTTCCTGTTTCCTGCTGCTTCCCTGAACCCACTTAATGAGCACAGGCATTCACTGAAGTAGCAGGAGCCAGTTAGGCCCTTGAGATGCTGGTATCTTCCCTCACTCAGGCTCTAGTACCAGCCTGCTTATTTGTCCCCTTCAGTTGAGTGTTGAGAGCCACTATAGCTGGCACAGAACAGCAGTCATGAGTGAAAGAAGAACACACCCCTCTGGGGCAGCATTCAGAAAAAGCAAGCAAGCAAAGGAAGCTTTTCTGTCTAAGCAGGAAGGAGCTCTCCTGAGATACAGACTCAAATGTTCATGGCGAGCCTTCCAGCCCCAGTGAGGATGTGAGTGGTGAGATGCCTGATCTTCCAAGTAGTCAGAGTGCAGGTGACATGGATGCTGCAGTAGCTGCCAGACCACCATCTCAGTTGGATATAACCATGCACATTCCTGAAGAAAAAAGTATAGATAAGAGAAGAATGTGGTGGAGGCACAAAACAGCTGCTGTTGAGTATAGTTCCTTAAGTCTAGATGATCCAGGACTGTGGAACCACTTGCACAGCCTGAAGGATGTTCCTGTACTACATGGGCCACAACAAGTAAAAGATTTCATATTCCCCAAAGACAATGAAAACAGAAGTTTCCATCCAACACATTACTGGCATGAAATTCCCAGTGGTAACAAAGGGGAGAGGCCACGGCTTATGTACTCAGAAACCCAGAATGCTGCATACTGTTTTTGTTGCAAACTCTTCCACTCCAGTCACATTGGGTTTGTTCTACAGGAAAAAGGACTGGAAAAGTCTGGCTAGAAATCTGGCACACCATGAGAAGGCAGCAGATCACCAGAGAGCATTCAATGTGTGAAAAAAGCTTGAGATGAGACTAAGGTTTAAGGCTATCAGAGATAATCAGCATCAAGAGAAGTTTGCATCAGAGCCTCTTTACTGGTAAAATGTTCTGAAAAGGCTCATTGCCATTGTGAGAATGCTTGCTATCAAAAACCTAGCACTGTGTGGAACTTCAGATCAGCTGTATGTGCCAAACAATGGAAAATTCCTTCAAATTCAACCATCAGCTCCAGTGTTTTATGTATTCCAGGAGCATCTAATTTACCACCCAAGAAATCTACACACTACCTTGGAAAAACAATTCAAAATGGAAATTGTACAGTTACTAGCAACAACTCAAACAAAGGACTGTGGCAGACCTGAAGATAGCAAGATGTTACTGTCTTATTCTGGACTACACACCTGACGTTAGACACATGGAACAAGTGACTTTACTGGAGCATTTTGTAACAACAACAGAACCTAGTAGAAAGTGCAATGGTGACTGTCGGAAAGCATTTTTTAAAGTTTATTGACATTGATAATACTACAGGTCTTGGCATGACAAATGTGTTTCTTAAAAAGCAGGAAGACACGAGAATTCTGAAGGCTGACTTGTGAGGTCAGGGCTACAATAATGGTGCCAACATGAGAGGAAAGAACAGAGAAGTGCAGGCATGGATCTGAGAGTTAAGCTTTCAAGCTTTTTTGTCTCATGCAGTTCTCATTCACCGAACTTGGTGGTCAGTGATGCAGCATCAGTTTCTAGTGAGGCTGCTGAATTTTTAATGCAATTCAAAGCATCTAAGTATTTTTCCTCTGCATCAACTCCTCATCTATGGCAAATTTTGAAGCAATATCTGGGAACACCCTCTCTGACGCTGAAACCACCGAGTGCCACACAATGGGAAAGGCGAGTGAAGGTGATAAAGCCTAACACACACCAAATTGGGAAGACAGGTGATGCCATAGTTACCAATATGGAGGATAATACTATGACAGGAACTTTTCATGGGAGAACAGTAGAAGAGAGAATTGGAATCACCAGAAACATACAACTTCAGTGGTGTTGCAGGAGCTGGGCATAGCAAGTGCAAGCCCTGAGTCCCAATGCCCTGAGTCCACTGCGGGGCTGCCCACAGCAGCAGCTGTCTTCTGAGCCAGGGATCAAGGGCCAGGCCACCTGTGGCAGCAGCTGTCTTCCCCAGCCCCGGCACTGGCAATGGGTCTGGGCTCAGGCCACCTGCTGCACAAGCCCATTCTGGGCCCCAGGTAGGATTGGGCCTGGCCCCAAATTGGAACTGGGAGTGTGCCCGCCGGGGCCCATACCCCGGGTCTTTTCCTTGGCCTGCATCACTCCTGTACAACTTCACATTTTTCTGTGGGTTAGTGCTGTAGCATGACATACATACTGTCTGAAATAAATGTTGTAAGCAAGACACTCCAAGGTGTTGACCTTGATATATCTGGAGCAATAGAACAACTGGATAAAGCGAAGTCATACCTCCAGTCTTACCAGACAGATGAGGGATTTCAAAACGTTCTGAGGAGTGCACAGAAGTTGGCAGAGGAAATTCACACTGAAGCTATTTTTGCACACATTCAAGAATCACTGAAGAAGATATTTTGATTACGAGGCATTGGGATAATCCCATAAGAGACTCCAAACAACAATTCAAAGTTGAATTCTTTAACCAAGTGGTAGATAGTGCAATACAGTCAGCTGAAGAATGTTTCATGCAGTTCAAGAAACAACAGTATATTTGGGATGTTGTATGATATTCCAGAACTCCTCACTATATCCGAAGACAACCTACACCAGCAATGCAGGGCACTAGAGACAGTGTTGACACATGATTGCATGAGCGATATTGATTGGGGGTGATTTGGGTGATAAACTGAAAGAAAGATACATTTCAGCAGCATCAATTCCAAAGGCTGTTCTGGAATATATGTACACAAATTAGATGACCACTCTCTTTCCAAATGCTTTTGTTGCTGTGTGCATACTTCTTACACTTCCTGTACGAGTTGCCAGTGGTGGAGAATCCACTTTGAGAAGCTGAAAGTTAATAAAAAAAAAAAAGACATCTATGCTCCACAATGACACAGGAGAGGCTGGTTGGTCTTGCACCCATCTCAGTAGAGCATGAGCTGGCCCAGACTGTGCACCTTCAGGAAGCAGTTCCAATCTTTACAGCCAAGAAGGCACAGGAAGTACCACTTTGGATTATTCAAAATAAAAAAAAAAAGCCAGTGTTTACTATGCAGACAAGAAAGGGTTAAATATGCTGTTCAGGCATTTGAAAGTTACTTAAAATTTTTGAACAAGGCATTTTAAGTTGTTAGCTCTCCTTTACTGCCGTAGATAGCAGAGTAGTACCATGAGAGGAGAAGAACAGGAAGAAGGCAGAATTAAGATCTTTCGAAGTTGGCCCAAGTGAGGGGCTACAGAGGCATCATTTGAGCTCCCTACCTCAGGTGCTAAAATGTTGTGGGCTGGCCACAGTAACAGTGGAGTCCAAGCACAGCAGTGAACCCATAGAGGTTGTCCTTACTCAAAGCAAGTCTAATCCAAAACAGTTGTTTTAAATTCCATGCCTTGAGAACTTATTCCTGTACACATGTAAGGTGTGTTACAGGTTTGCTAAAGAGCCCACATAGTAGTTAAACTGCTAAATCTATGGAAGATTGGAAAAGCTTTTGAGATAGTTTATGAGGCATCTTAAATTTTACCAGAAGTGTCTCCTTTGCTAAAAAGGAAGGGAAATGTGCTTTTGGAGCGAGAAGACTAGGGTTCAGATTAGGTCACAAGATTAAAGGTTTTGATCGATATATGCACAAACTGATTTTATAGCAATATTTGTTGTAGACTTTCAACCAATAGTTTCAAAGTCTGTAGAAAGTTGATCCATGTGTTTGAGTTGCACCATTTAATATTACCTTGAACAAGGCGTCAGTTGACTATAGAATATACTCCTTAGTTCAAGGATACAGCCAAGATTGCATTTTATGCCAAGTGACTGACTGGAAGGCAACTTTGCACAAGTGTTCCTGCAATTCCTTTCTGTATCCTCTACAATTGTTTCACAAAGTATGAAGGCATTTATTAAAAATATTTTGTCACTTTAAAACAAGTTATCAGTAGGAAAAAAAATGTTGACTCCTCTAAGTAAAAAGAAGCTTGTTTGGAAAGTTTCAAACTTTTAAGGGACATAGAAAAAGCTAGCACATTAACTTGCATTTATTTACAAAGATAGCAGTTTTGTTATTAGGTATAACAAGATGCCCTTTATTAGAATCATTTGGCGTAATCAAGTTTTATGAAGTTTATGCAAGTCAAAAAGGCCGGGGCAGAAAGGGAGGAGAAGCAAAGCTCTGCCTGGCAGGAAAGGCCACAGGAGACAGGAGCGTTACATAGATCAAGACCTCTACAGGGCTGTGGGCACCAAGGATCCTATAGCTCCATAATGATTGACACTGCAAGAAAAGGAAAAAGGGGAAACTGGAGATCCTCGAAGATGTTCTTAAATGCCACACTAATTACAGGTTTTAAAAAAAGTTTACAAAGCCATTTGTTTACTGTCTATTTCAAATTAGTATGTTTCTTGTAATATACATGATAGTACAGGACTATTTCTTGAGGAATGAAGATGAGTCACAATATGGCAGGATCCAAGCAACATGAAGCTTGTTTTAGGATTTATGCAATAGTGTTTAAAACTGTACATTCTGATTTCTAAGTGTTTGTTTATGCTTTACATGAAGAAAATGTAACTAAAATAGCAGTAAACTAATTTTTTGTTGTTAGCATTTATACAGAGAAAAGCAAAAGAAAGTTATATTGTAACATGGTTGATTTTTTTATTTAGTGCAATACAGGTGGTTCTAGTTGATCATCTTATTGCAGAAGGAAGACCAGAGAGGCTTCATTTTGCATTTTTGAACACCAGAGTGATCAGAAAAGTTTTATTCTGGAAGTGATACGATTTTAAAGCAATTGAGTGTAATTTCATTTTATTTACATAAAATTCTACTGCCCTGGAATCATAAATTTTACATATTTATAATTTTAGTGAGTAAAATTTTATAGCATCTTTTTATTTGAAGTGTGTAATATCTGGTGGATTCTATTCTTTGATAGTGAGCAAGGAGGTCAGTAGTTCAAACATTAATGGGCATTTACCCTGAATATTTGGAAAACTACTTAAATTTAAAAAAAAAGAGTCATAACACCCATAATACTGAGAATGCAGTAACTTATTTGAGGGTTTAATTACAGGTAAGGGAAAATTTACTTAAGAAAAGCTCTGGTTTGGTGTGCAAAATAAAAAGCATATTGAGACAAAAGTTCTAGGTGCTACATCATTCTAACATTAGAATTGTTACTATTTACAAATTAAACAGTTTAAATTAGGATGCTAATTATTTGTTTCTATGCCATAGAAAGCCACTTTTCTTTCATCATCTTGTTTAATGCCTTCATGCACAACATTTCTTGAGATAAACCAAAGAGAAAAATGTCAAAAGGTTTACCTGGAAGAAAACTCAGTAGAACAAGATTTAAGGGTAATCACAGTTTAGGTCTAACCACTTGATTATTTCTCAACTAATATTTATAATAGGCAATGGCAGATTTGGAACTGCCCTGTCAATTTTTTGCATACTGTATATTACTGCTGTTTTTGCACTTGCGTTTAATAATGAAAAAACACAAGACTCTGAAAAATAATAGGGACTGAGCAAAAGAATAGTGCAAAATAAACCACTCTTCAGCAAAAACACTTGAATTCTTAAGACACAATACCAGGACTCTAGCTAGATCTTCTGGTGTACCTATAAGACAGATTTTGTCCAGAAGAGCTAGAGCCTGGAAACACAGAACATAGGAGGGCTTAAAAATCACTTTCTCCAGCAAGAAAAAGGAGGTTGCTGTTCAAAGAGACCAAAACAAGATAAGAACCCTTGCGTAGATGACTTAAATTACGATTGCCAGAATTAGTAGCAAGTAACAGATACATGCAAGACCATTTGTTATACCTTGTTCATACTGCTGCAGGGAGGGAGAAGACAAAAATACACTCACTTTGGTTTTAAAAAGGCTGTCCAGGCAAGAAATGCATGCATGCTGCTCGCCACATATCACAAAAAACACATGTGCAAGCTCAGTTGGTACAAGAGTGGAAGAATGGTGAAATCCTACCCCTAGTTAAGCATGGAGGCTGAAACAGACCTTTTACCTGAAGGAGGTGCACTTAGACCAGGAAGAGGACAGAGATGCAACTAATCCTGCAGTGACGACACATGCTTTTATTCTTCTCAAACTTGAATTTCACCAGACTGACAAGTATATAATTAAACAAAAAAATTCTCTGGCTAATGTCAAATGTTCATAGTTTACTGAACTAGAAAACTAGTCACCCTATTCAGTAACTGAGGTTCTTGAAGACGTCACTGAGTAATCCACTTCAGGTGGCCTCAAAGCAGTGCCTCTCAGTGGATGGAACAGACTTCAGAATTGTGTGGGTAACTGATACCAGTATGGTAACTCTTACCTACCCAATTCTTCTCCTCAAAGGACCACACAAGCCGCTCCTCAATAAAGCGGATACAGCCTCATGGAACAAATGGTCTCCATCTGGGTCTGCCAAGAGTTCCCAGGTTTTAAATGTCTCTCTTACATACATTTAAGGTTGACCCTCAAAAAGTTTTAATATCGGAGGATGGGTTGACACTTGGAGTAGGTTCCTGTGCTCAGCTTAATATGTATACTGAAAGCAGTGTACAACCTCCATGAGGAACCTGTGTCCCACCCAGCAAAGCTGAGCCCTGATGCTCTTGATGCCAGGAATTTAGCATCTCACAAGGATTTCATTGTTGGGAATCCTGCCAGCCACTTCAATCAATCAAATCATAGGGCTGGAAGGGACCTCATGAGATCGAGTCCAACCCCCTGGGAATTGAACCCAGATGTTACAGAGGGATCTTGGGCAGCAAAGGTAAAATCTCTGCAATTGTTTGAAACGGCATCAATAAAGCATCCATGTCTCATTGCAATGGGAGGAAGGGCATGAGTACAACAGCACAGTAGAGTTTTATCTTGGTTTCCTGGACAGACTCAATGACCCAGTAGAGCCTGTGGGTGAGTCTACCAAATGCCAGACACTAAATATCATCTAACATAGCACTGCTGGAAAGTATGCTACCTGGGTAACTGAAGTTCTTGACTGAGTTAAGGGCTGCATTGGTCAACTGTGACAAGGGATCACAATGCTCATAATCTGGTTCTGCTTAGTACATGACCTCCATCTTTTTCAAGCTTATTGTGAAATTGAAGTATGTTGAGCAAGGTTATAAGTGAACATCCTGAAGTTAGTATGCAATGAGGGCAGTTAGTGGCTACTGTATTATTTTAAGGTAGGACCCTGAATTGTTGTAGATTGACCAACCCTCTTCCAATCTAAACCAGCCTTGTATGCCTCTGCAAAAGTCCTGAAATGCAAACAAAAGCATGGCTGAAGAGACAATGGCAAAGAAGACTGAAGCCATTACAGGTCCTTGTTTGGTCGTGTTGATGGAGAAGGAAGGCCTCTAAGTCACCTGCCAATACCTACCCCAGACATCATGAAATGAGCAGATTATAGCAATCTTCTATGGGCATTCCAGTTTATTAGAATTCCCATAATTTCTGATGATTCACTTTGTCAAAGGCCTTGGTCAGGTCAACACATCATATACTGGTCCTTATTTTGTATATGGGCCTTCACTTGTATTTGTTGAGCTCCAATAATCATGTCCATGGTACTACAGCCCACACAAAAACTCTGAATATGCAAGTCCACTAGACAAGAGACAAGCTTTTTAAGAACAATCCATGCAAGAATCTTCTCTGCTATTCACAGCAGCAAGACGTTTGTCACAGCTAAATACACTTTTCTTTGCACAGCAAGCTATGAAAGCATTCTTATACTTGGAAGCATGGTACCCTCTTCCCCCACAAGTCTTGAAAAGACTGGTGACTTTTCTGACCAGGTGGGCAAATCCACATCCGTGCATTTCCAGGTTCTTAGAGCATTCTGCCTGAGACTACCCATGGACAGATGCTTGAAGGCCTGAGTAACCTTATCTACAAAGATCCAAAGGGGCAGCCATGTGAGTCTTGTTCAATAAAAGCAAGCAGGGAGTCCTTGTGGCACTTAAAGAATAAAAAGTTTATTTATTGCATGAGCTTTTGTGGGAGAAAATCCTGCTTCAGATGCTTTGAAAGAGGGGGAAACTTACAGAATGGGAGGAAATAAAATGTTTTATCTACAAAGCATCCACACACAGTTCCTCCAGGACAAGACACTGCAGAACTATTTAGTATCTTAAAGAACATATTAAGTAATAAGTCTACCAAGGAGTTACTCCTATGTACATCATAACAAAAAGCTTTGTTTTGCAAAACAATGTGGGACTTGAGTGCATACACACAAAAAATAAAGAACTTTATTTTATTCTTCTTTATAGCTGACTTTGCAGTAGAAGTGTGGTTAGAATTAATTGCGTCTCTCTTGATTTTCTGGAAGCAGATTCAAATGCATGCATCTAATGAACAAAACACAAGTTTAGTTAGTTGATACTTGTAGACAAGCAACTCTCGGTCCATGATTAACAGATGTCTGGTTCTTCTCAGCTTGTGTGTCAAAGAAAATACTGCCTACAGTCAATATGTTTCAAGTGTTGATGACCTAATCAAAAGCTGTTGGCCTTGTGTCACCTGCCTCCGTCAAGTCTGCATAACAGTCTTTAATAGCATTTCTCCTCTGAGCTCTTCTCGGCTCTTGCACTAGAGTACAGATTCACTACATGCAGAACCCATTGTCCATAAGAGAGTTTTTCCTATAGTATATCAAGAAACCTACCAAGCATGCTCATCACTACTTTCCAGGCTGAAAAGTCACCAGCTCTCCAGAAAGATCCAAAGAAAAGGCAAAGAAAATCCTAAATAAACTGTAGTGTTTCACACATGCAACTTTTTAGTGTTTTGTACAGTAAACTAAGTATGGCACCCACCTTATTCAGTCTAAGTTGATTGGTTCCTGGTCTGTTTCATTCTTCATTTTGAAGTTTTTTATTTTTGGTTTATATGTTTAAATCCTGGATATTAAGATACATTGAACAACATTTGTATCTTTGAAGATTCATTTTTCAAATAAATAAAACTGAATTAGTTTGCTTTATTTTTATGTTTTATCCATCTTATTTTACTGGACTTAAAATCAACTACTTTGTTTGCCAGGCCATTGATACATACACTTGGTTACAGTGACTTTTTAAGATGTGGTTAGCTCATCCCTGTGCTGCCTTTTAGGAGAAAAACAGTTTATAGTTATACTCACTACACTTCAAACAGCTTCACATACGCTGAAGTATAAAAACTACATGGAAGGCAATTTACCTACTCTCTACATAGTCTGTACTGAATTAACTGCTGAAAATGCAATCTGTTTCCATTTTATAGTCCTCAGAATATACACACCTTTAACCTCTATTTTAGAAAAGATGGCCATTTAGATTACATCTACGTATACCTCACAGACCATGTCCAATTACTGGAATAAAATTACATATAGAAGCTGGACACTTATGGTCTAGTCACAGCTTTATATCCTGTATTTTGCATTATATAAGAAATTTTACATTTTCGCCAAGATTTAGGCAAAACAGGAAAGACATTTTTATATACCCACTCACTAACAACTTTTAGGAATTAACACCGGGATTTCAGACCTTATAAAAATACTGCAATGAACACAAAATACACCTCTTGAGCCATTCTGAACCAAGTATTATATTATAATAAAGGGTCAGGAGCAATTCAGACTAGAAGAGGGGAGTCAAAATTCTGACCCAGCAAGGGCACTGATCCTGCCCATGGAGCGACTACCTGGGAGCTTTCTGCAGCAGTAGTGAACAAAAACAGGCTGCCCCCAGCAGAACAGGGCTAAACATGCTTGTGACACTGATCATGTGAGTGAGTCAGAACAGTGGAACAAAGGAAGCACTCCAGCCAATCCTAGCCCAGCTCTGCTGTGGCCTGTCAACCAATCAGTCTCAGTCACAGCAGGCTGGACTGGGCTCCCAGAGAGCCACCGCACCAATCCTCCCCTCCACTTATTCAGTATCAGTGAGTCAGCATGATAATCTGTGACTGCACATTGCACAGATCACAAATACAAAAGAAAAAGTGGCTGGGGTCCACGTGGGAATGACCCAACCAAAGGCCACCATACTGAATGGCGGACAGTGATTGGGCAGGGAGAAGGAAAGGCAGGAGCCCAGCCTACCTGTGGCTGTGACTAAGACCGACTGCTTCCCATCATGTGGAAGGGAAAGTGGAAAGGGAAGGGGAAGAGGCTCTAGGAGCCCAGTCAGGGATAGGGGATGAGTCCAGGACCTGCACAATAGAAGAAGGGGAGTCTGGGAGCCAGCATGACAATGAGGAGCCCACAAGGCAGGGAAAAGGGAAGGTGTTGAAGAGCTTGCAGGATTGGGGAAGAAATGGGGAGCCCATGCCAGTCTGAATGTGGCAGGGGAAAGGTTTAGGGAGCCAATGTAGACACATGGCTGGAGATAGATGCCCTGCACTCCAATGTGGCCCCCCACATTGAATGAGTTTGACACCTCTGGACTAGAGCGTAAAGCAGTGGTTCCCAACCCATTGCCCAGGGGCCAGAAGTCACCCATGGTACCTTTCAAAGTAGCCCTCCATTCCCCTCCCACTGGCTGTAGAGGGAGCTGCTGACTGAGGACCCAAGTAGAGTGATTAGCTGTGAAATGAAATAAATAAATAAATAAATAAAAAAAAGAGACTAGACTCCTTGCTGCAACTAATGGGACAAGAGATAGGCACTTCCCTCCACCTGGCTCTGGTTCAGAGCATAGCAAAGAGCTGTGCTTGAGTCCCTAGCTTCTGGGACCACTGTTGGAACCAGGGAGAGGGGAACATTGATCTTTCATCCTCTTGGCTGAAGAAGGGAACCACCGCCCAGGAAATCAGGTAGTGTGCAGGAGACTACAGTATGTGTACAGTTTCCCTGATAAACGCTGGGGGGGGGGGAGCCTTCTGATTGATCTCCTTCCCTCTGGCTGGAGGTGGTAGGGAGGGAGTGAGACTGCTGGTGGAGAATGGGGACCCTTCAGGTTAGTAAAAACTGTATTTGTGGCCTTCAAGCCTAAAAGATTGGGAACCACTAGTGTAAAGAGAGTGTTATGAATGTCAATACAACCATCTGAGGCAATTCAGATTATAATGGCAGAAGCACCACTGCAGAAATGGAAAAGCTCTTACTGAGTTTGATGGCTTTTTGATCAGAGTCATGGTTATTACTTCAGTTCACACAAGGATAGTGAGAATTTTTTTTCCACTTAACATAAATGCAAGGAAGTTGGAAATTAAAGGTTCCATTTTTCAAAAGGAGAGTCCTCCTCTTTGCCCACTCTTGCATGTTTATGGTCTGAGGAGCAGATGGGACTGGAAAGAGGAAACAGACACTGTACTTGGTGAGAGCACAGCTGGTCCCACATGGGGGGGGGGGGATGTTGCAAAAGAAAGGCTGTCATGCTCCAGCCAGGGCACCACAGCTGGGCCCATACAGTAGGAGAGGAGCAGGGGACAAGCTAGGAATGGGAGTGGTGAAGAAAGGAGTGCCTGCCATGCTTTAGCCAAGCCCAGTTGGAGGGCCTGATGACAGCCTCACGTAGACCAGATTTGCCAACCTCTGTCCTACTGGGTTATAAGAAAAATACTTCACTATATCAGAAACTGTTAATACATTTCTGTGAAACATTGGCAATTACTGAGTGTCACAATATATGCAACAAACATTGCATCTAAATTAGGGATGACACATTGTGATGGAATGTAGACAATCCTTATCAACTCCAGGTGTGGATGCTCATATTTCAGAACAACAGCAGTTTATTTCAAATTAGCTTAATCCACTTTGAAAGTGAAATCAACTTTGTGATTCCATTTTATTTTTCTTCACTGGTTTCTGCAATGCCAAGTTACTTAAAAGAAACCATATCCTTGCCCTATTATTGCTGGAAAAGTTTGCTTTGACTAGCTGGCTAATGCAGAACAAATACTGCGAAGGGAAGTTTGAGACAGAGACAATATTCCACAGTGACAATTTTTTTGCACTTATTTAATACAGACTGCTCACTGTCCCCTTCATTAAAAAGAATTGTATGCCTAATGCCTGGATTCATAGATTTGAAGATAACTAGTGAAGTTTATAGCACAGGGTAGCATAGAACGACTTGCTGCTGAGCTCCACTTAGTTGGGAAGAGCTCCCTATTTGTGAGAAATGCCTCCTTATTAGCAAATATTGGATGCTACTGAAGGGCAAACACTGCTAGGCTCAATCCCCCACCCCACATATATAAGAATTAGTGTATCAAATCAGGTGGAAAATTCAGGAAGTTCCAATGGGGAGCAAGGTTTTCAGAATCTCTCCCAGCCCTACCTAGATCAGCTCTAATAGTCATGGCTAAAGAGATTAAAAAATGAACTTGTCACTAGTTCCACCATGTTAGACACACAGAATGAAAAAGATAAAAGAAGTTCACTATGTACGTATATACACCTACTCCCTTCTAAAAGGAAAAGTACTTTATACGCTATGTGTTGTTGTAAATAAGTGACATATTAATACCTACTGGTCCTCTTCAACAATTCTATCACACGTTACAAGCATTCTTATAGACTCTTAAAACAGCTTCAAGTTTTCCCATAATCACCTCCATTTTCTAGCAGGAGCATCGAAGAGCAGTGATGAAAAATGCATGATTCACTGCATGCAGTACATCTGTGGACAAATGCAAATACTTCAGGGATAAGCACCTACATTACTCTTCACAGAAAAAGACTGGAACAGTTACAGAAGCCACAAACATGCATCTTGGTCTTCCACAAGATTTTGGGAGATGATGTTTGAGAACCCTTAAAAGATGATACTGATGGAACAGACTAACTTACCACACAAATATATGTAAACATCTTTTTTCACTAAATGTATGTGCATCATACACCATCTGGTAGCAAACTTTCATTACAGCTTCCCCCCCCCCGCCCGCCCGCCCCATTTTTTACATACAAAACCTAAAGTTAGAGAAAGGGGAAAAAAGTTTATTACAACATATAGGCTTTTACTCCATCTTCTCTATAGTCACCCATTATTACTTCTCTGTCACATACTCCACTTCCTTGTTTTCCCCTTCACTCTCTTCCTAGTCCTTTTTCCCCCCCACCCACACACTGAGTTACACCAGTGATGAAATAAAAAAAAAAAAACCCAAAAACAGTTCCCTCCATTTCTGAAGTACATGGGTGGTACCCTAGCATTCAGCCTCAGTGCTCTTTCAGCCATTCTGAAGGTGAAGTGCTTCTGAAGCAACTAAACAATTGGATGCCTGGGCAGGGGTTAATGTGGGCTGGAATCACCTGGAATGCCATCCTGGGGCCCACTACTTAGGGGCTCACCATTCTGAGCCCCCTAAAAATAGGAAATGGTACCAGAACACAGCAGTCCTGTGCCCGTCATTAAAAAATAGAAGGCTCCAGAATGCAGCATTTCAGCACTATTTCCTATTTTTAGGGGCCCAAACACTGGGTCCCTAAAAATAGCAGGCCCTGGAACAGCATTCTGCTGTGCATGCCGGCAGGCAGAGGGGAGCAGAGGTGTGCCTGGCCAGCCTGTAGGCTGCACAGTTTCCCAGCCCAGCACACGGCTTCCTGTGAGTACTGTGGCAGCGGAAGAGTATTGGTGGTGCCTGAGCTAGGGGTGGGTATTGAGAGAAGTAGCTGGTGTGCAAGGTAGTTGGGGGGGCCCACCTATGTGGGAGGGTTCCAGGGTCCACCAAATTATACTTTAACCCCTGTGCTTGGGGTTCATACAAGGAGCTTCCACAGTGCAGCACTATCATGAAGCAATTCAGCTAGCAGAAACACTAGCTGAATATTCTCATGACTACATGCAGCATCTTATTTGTTAGGATCCATGGAGTGAGTCAGTCATTCTTAATTAGTAAAAGAATCACAAATTTTTGTAAAAGTGTTCTGGGAAGTCTCTCCCTCTCTCGGAAGTTCAGTCATCCAATGATGAATACCAATTAGTTTAAAGCAAGCATTCAAAGGCTAACGTAACATTTGTGAAATTCATTGTTTGAATACTTTTGACAAGGGATGTGTGATTTTTTGGGTGCTTCAAAGCAAAAATGATGCGAAGATCATTACTCATCTTTGAAAAGACTGACCTCAAATACCCATTTTTAAAAGAAAAGAAAAGAGAAAAGAAAGAAGCAGCTACCCATGGAAAAAAATCAGGACTCATTCACAAACATCTTTTTTTAAGAGACTGTTTTAAAACAAAAAGCTCAACATGTTCTAATTATTGATGTTATGCCTTTAATAGCTGCAGAATTTTCTCTCTATGTTCAAGTCTACACTGATGGTGGCAAAGCCATCAGTTTGATCTTTCTGGTTCCATTGAGCAGTCAGTGAAGACACAATCAGTTCAGAAGTTGATGCAATAAGCAATGTTCCCTCTAAGCTGCACAGCCACACAGCCCCCAAGTGCTGCCTGGCACAGGGAAGCTGCCAGCCGCACACAGCCTGCAGTTGCAGTCCCTGCCCAGAGAGCGACTCTGAGCTGGGAGCTTTTAAAACTCCCACTCAGAGTCAGCTCTCACTGAGCATGCGTAGACTCTCTGCACGTGCTCAGTGAGAGCTCCTCCGGCCAGAGGAGTGGCCACAGGCCAGGCCACACCACTCCAGCGGCCAGGTAAGGAGGCCCTAACTGCCCCCCCCCCCTTCCAACTCGTGGCCATCAGGGCCACCTGGCCTCACCACAGCAGGGGTGGAGCAGCCAAGCCCAGGCTACCCCCAGCTGGCCGCACCTCTCCAGGGGGTGGAGGAGGCCAGTGCCAAGCACTGACCCCGCATGCCATAGCTCAGCACCAGCCCCCTCCACTCACCAGGGAGGTGTGGCCGGCTGGGGGTAGGCTGGGCTGGCTGCTCTGCCCCAGCTGCAGTGAGGCCAGGTGGGCAGTGGAGCTTGAGCTGGGTGGGGCAGGATCAGGCCCACACAGGGGGGCCACGCACCAAGCAACATATGTTGCTCAGCTGCGTTGGGCCCTTAGAGGGAACACTGGCGGTAAGTCCAACCTCTCAAGAAGAGCACATTTCCCATTGTGCCAGCATAGTGAAAATACTGTGGTGATCAGACATTAGGAAGTAAAAGGGAGATAGACCAAATCTTCATTGACTGTAGAATTCAGCAGCAGTTGAAGGGAGATGTGAAAATTTATTTTGGTAGCTTGGTTTTCTGATGGAACATTATGGGGGACAGACAAGTCAAATGTGCTATTGTTTCTGCACAGCTTGAAATGATAGATACAAGTGGTGTCATGATGCTCAAAGCCTCCATCTACAATATTTACCAGGTTTTTCAAGTTATTTCTTTACCATGAAAATAAAATTGTTGTTTCAGGGGTGAGGAAGCAGAGGCAAGAGGTTGTGTCAAAGGCCCCAGTTCTGAGTAGAACAGAAATGCATAGGGAAGCATCACTCCTATATTGTTAATATCCTAATGTATTAAAGTGAGCTACTAATCAGCCTAATTACAAAAAAAGTATCTTCATAGCCATTACTCTATGGAATGATTTGTATATACAGTAGTATGAACAACAAAAGCAAAACAAGTTTGCAGAAACAGCATTTACACTTTTGGCAAAATGTTGGCTGAAACCTTACTTGTATTTATTTGCAAAACAAAATTCTCTCACACACACGATTTTAAAGTCTACAAAATGCTAACAGTGATTCACAGTTGCAGCAATTACTTCTCTGCCAGCTGACAGAAAACCACAAGTAACATCTTACTGGGGGGGAGGGAGAATCAAAAAAACTTTCTTCTGCTCTCCCTAAAAATACATAGATAAGTATCTAATAATGCATAATTAACTTATAAATAATTGTGTGTGTCCCTACTCCATCAGAAATATTACACTTTCCTGTAAGGAAAACAAATAAGTCTATAATAAAGTCTGCTGCAAAAAGGAGAATACACACTTTCCAATTAGCTCAGACTACAACATCCTGCATGTAGAAAAACACACAAAGTGGGGTTGAATACAATTCCAAAGCATTCCCAATGTTTTAGATCTCCAGTTTCAAATGGAGAAACAATTCATTTAATGTCAACAGCTCATCTGTTTTTCTGCTGGCATTCAAGAGAAATATATTAATGGCTCAATCTAGCCACCTGTAGTCACATAATTACCTTTTACTTCTATGAGTAAAAGGTAATTAACTCGGGTTCTAAGTAATCTTCAGACAAAAGTAAGATTACATTTTTGCTATGAACTGACAAAACACAGCAAACTGTTGTACTCTTATGTCATTAAAAAGGAGACAGCTTAAAACCACAGCTATTAAAAACCACCACATTTTTAAAATATCTGAGAACTGAAATTTGTGAAAGGTTTTCATGTTTTGTTTACTGTGTATATTTCACAGCACTATTTTGCTGCTTCTCGGTACAATCACAGTTTTCCTTATTGTTTTGTGTAGCTCTCTCACAGTACAACAGGGGAAAGAACAAGCATTACAAGGAAAAAAATAAAAACTGGGAAGGAGAGAAAAAAACCAAAAAAAAACCAAAAAAAACACACACTCACACAACCACATACCAGCAAGAGAACCCACTGGTGGGAAAGGTACCTGAAAAATATTTTTCTTAAAAAAACCAAAGTTTACAGCACCGTTTATTGGCTTGATCCAGAAACCAAGATGTGATCAACTGGAAACTGGAAGCTTGTATATTAATGCAAACACACTTTCTAAATTTAAAAAGAAATTTATGCAATATTTATCACATCTTGCAAATTCTTCTGTCAAGTTAGTGTATATATTCACCTGTCACCACAAAAAATGAACAAAGCTCATCATGGCATCACACTGTAATACTTCCATGACTAACCCTCTCCTTATATACGAGAAAGTCAAGAAATGCACAGAGAACAAACTTTAGCACTGCCACAAAACTGTAAGAAATCTAGCACATATCATCGAGTTGTGAGCCACAATACATCAGATGCCTAGTTTTCCACTCAGAGTTATCATGGATTTTATGATTTTTTCCAAAGGTTGTTACTATACACTGGAGATCCCTTTCACTCCCTAGCCATAGTTCCCACCCTGAATCCAATAAACAACCTTTGAGAGCTTTCCATGTTCAAACAAGTCTCTCAGATGATTTTCTTCCAGCAGGTGACATGTGTAACACTTATTACTACAAGCATGAAACTCTTCATGAATTCCTCTCAACTGGTACTTCATTTTGTACAAAACACAACACTTCTATGAAAAGCAACTAGCCAGCTAATTCACATGTATCAATATAAATCTAATCTGTTCATTGTTTTCTTTTACAAGCATCAGAAAATAACATGCTGTCTTTTAGGCTAGGAAAAATTTCCCAGCTAATGCCTGTTCACCCCAAGTTTTCCTCCTCAAGATGTTGCACTAAAAATTAAAGTACTCTTTCCTTTTCTGCAGAACTCCTTACAGTGTTACTGGGCAACCTAGCACAATTAATTTACCAATGTAATACAGAATCAGCAGCATAGAAATATTAAGCTATAAACATACGGTCATGTTCTAGACGAACATTTTCTTAAAGCATGGGTAAATACTTGCGCCCTAACAATAGCCAAGTACCAGTTGGGAGTGGAACTTAAGCTAGACTGATGTGTGGAGATGAAACTATTTTTCCCCTCACCTGATTGGCATCAAGACAATTACTTGCAAAAAAGGAAGTTTTCAGGGTTTTGTGGTCCCCCTCCCACCCTTACATAGAAAGGGCCACAGATTCCTCAACAGGACTTAAAATCAGTAATGCATACCTGGAGAAAACTATTTGCCTTATGTAGTAGGGATCCAACTATCTGCCTACAAGAGTAATCTGCAAGCCCAATCTAACTGAGCCTCTGTTTCCAAAAGGGTATATCAAAAAGGTTTGTTCTGTAGTGAGTGGCTCTCCTAGAAGAGTCCCATTAGATCAGTTTCCCTTTACTTGTTCCATATTGTAATTGTACTGGTTCTCTTTTTATTATACTTGCTCACAGTCGTGTCTTAGAAAGACAGACTTTGTAGTGTTCTTACCTTCATATCCTTATACATGGTAGATTTAGTTCACTTTGCCTTAAAATTCAGCCACTATTTTGGCAACTGGTTCTCTGAAAGATTTCCCCAAGCATCTTTTTATGCTGCCACTTTTGCTTGGATATATTCTTTCCAAGAATATAGCCACTATTTTTGCCTTGCTAGCCATAATTCTGGCCAAGAAATAAAAAGAGTTTAAAGATGGGATGTACTCAGCTGCAACATTCTTCCAAAGGCTTTTTCAACCCATTTCCTTTTAACTTCCCATGGGAAGAATTTGTACAATTCTAGACATAGTAGGCTCACTCAAACAGGTAAAGTAGATACTGCAAGTTCTTACCCCTGGTCTACACTAGGCATTTTTACAAAAAAAAAAAAAAAAAAATCCATTCTAAGTACACAGAAGGCTACTGTGGTTAGCCAGAAGTTGTAAAAATCTCTATGCTAGGGCTTCCATCAGTGCTACAGTTAGGGCAAGTGACACGATGATGGAATCAGAGTATTATGCTAAAAAGATTCTCACATGACTTTCCTGAAGTCTTCAGAGTTTAATATGCTTACTTACCTGCTGGCAACTCTAATGGGATCCAAATCCATATATTTTGGAATAGCGATTAAGACAGCCTATCCTTAACACTCCAGAACATGGATTTTCTGAACCTTCCTCCCAGCCTTAAAACAGGACAGAATTAGAGCAATGTGAGGGTCAAATTCTAAACCCAAAGGAAAAACAGTCCCTTGATGCCGTTTCACTACCTTTGATTCTCTCCATCATAAACAGGATCACGTCCTCGAAAGGTACTGGCAATGACAACTCATTACGATCTCAAGTAATTGGTCCTCTCTTTCCAATTCTGACTCTGAGCTAACCTTCACACAAGAGTCAAAGCCCTCATACCACCTCTTCTTGACCTTTGCCTCTGTTCTGAGGACTACTACTTGGAACAGGGCCCAGTGTCAAAGCATGAAAGACAGAGAGCCTGATAAACATTCAGAACTCGAACTCAGCTTTACACTGACTTTTTTGTTAATTGATTTTTATTTGCTGCATTCTCTTTAGCAATACACTGAGTGTCAGATCTCTGTACAGAATTATCTGACAGAGAAATGAGTCAGTCATTCTATGAGAAGAGAGATTGTAAATTTATTTTCCTTTATATGGTGTAGGCCATAGCATTCAGTTGCCCATATGGTTGCCATTTCCTTGATGGCAGTTGTACTACATTACATTGCACTGGAGCTGCAGAATTTAAAATCTTAGTTCAAGGAGACATACCTTACAGTTAGCATACTATAAACAGAAGAGAAGTCACAGCAGTGCAGGCAATGGGAGACTCTAGTACCTACCTATGGCCTCAGACAGGATCATACTTGGAACAGTTTGCCTCTCCCAGTGCTACCACAGCTACTGTGGGTTTGCCTCAGAGCTTTAAGTTACACCTTCCAGATCTACTGTGGACATGCACTTAGAGGCCAGGCCTGCTGTTATATCCCTGCAGAGCCTCTCAAACATACATGCCCAGGATGGTTGATTCCAGTGATTTATCAGGGGGAATTATGGCTAGCTAATGAAAGGGAACAAAGAATGGAGCTGCCCCAGAAGAAACAAACATGTGGCACAGAAATACCTTGCTTTGAGCTTTCTGCAGGGAAAAAGCAGTTGGCTAAGCCACTAGAAATATGGCACAAAAGATGCAGAGTTCTGGGATGGCACCAAAATTAGGTTGAGGCGTCACCCCTATAATAGCATTACAAACAGTCATGCTAAGTGCTTTCTTCAGTGGAAAAAAGTTCAAAGCAGGCTTTGATTTCTGCTGCATTTGAGTATTCACTTTCCATTTGGAAAGTTAAGTTATTAATACCTATGTCATGTAACAGCTTAGTACAGAAGCTATGCTCTTCAAAAAGAGGGTTTCAGATAACCTTGCTGGTAACTAAAATTTATACTCTGCAAGCAGATGTGTGAAATAATCAGTGTCACAATACTGTCTTTGCTAAACTTCTAAAATTGGATAGTCCCAACTAAAAACCAGCTAAACCACAAATGTTTATTTCATTTAAATTTCTGTTTTTAAGAGGATTTAAAGATAATCCTGAAGTCTCCAGGATTCAAAACACCCAGGAATTTGAAAGTGAATTCAAGGTTCCAGATGGGTTCCAAGTCTATTTCATACATATGCATACACTAAAGGAACTGGATCGAGTTAGTGTTATGTATTGGTGGGGGTAATAAATATCAGCTCTCTCTTATCCATACATGTTTCTTCTGTTAAAAAGACACACTCCAAAACAAGTTCATACTACATTATATATGGCCAAAAGACATTGCAAAAGCCAGATTTCATATATTTTTCTTCTGATGTTAAAAGTGAGGCAAAACACAAAATCAGATTGAGGGTTAATTTTTCAAAAAAGGAAACCTGGATATTTACCCAATGGTCAGGAGAGGAAGAAAATTTGAGATTCCTTCCAGTTTCAGTGCTAGATGCTTTTCAATATAACCAAATATGTGTGGTCATGAACACATTCAGCCTAGCTGGAGACAAACAAGGGTGGATAGAGTGTAGCCACCAAGCAGAGAAAAGAGGGCCAGAAGGAATGCCACACAGCTAGAAGTTTCCACTTGATATCAGGTCCTCAGTGTGCAAACAGTGAGACACACCAGCTGATCCAAGGAAGGAGAGAATGACAGAACACACTTGAGAGTGGCAGCTTTGCCCAAACTATAAGAAAAATCAAGTCTGTCCACAAAAAAAAGTTCTCTAACTTATTAAGACAGATGCTTCTTGCTGGGGAGTTGGTACTCAGAAGGCCATTCTGCAAAGAACAGACAAAACAGGACAGTATGTTGCCCACCTTTTTGTAGCCAATATACAAGATGTCATTAAAACTGGATATGGTTTTGAAGTCAATAGGAAGGTATCCATTGCTGATGATTCTTATTAGTTCTAAGGATACTGCCTCATGGGATATATATCTCACAAATAGTACACAATTTCAGAACATCTGGAACCATGCTGAAGAACAAACACTCAAGTCACCAAAGTCCTTCCTGTCTCATGAATGAAGGAAAGG
This sequence comes from Podocnemis expansa, assembly GCA_007922195.1. Taxonomy (NCBI): domain Eukaryota; kingdom Metazoa; phylum Chordata; order Testudines; family Podocnemididae; genus Podocnemis; species Podocnemis expansa. The sequence goes on along the minus strand of ML681966.1, from coordinate 18,954,367 downwards.
CAGCAGACAATACTAGAAGTGAACTGCTAGCTAGGTAAGTAGGGTACAGCATATGATTTTGGTTTCGTGGAACACTAATCCACCTTCTAGGAGCTGTATAGTTTAGGTGGCCTCCACCTCAGCAAAAGTGGGTCCATTCTTTTTAAATACTGGTTGGCTAGAGGAAAAAGTAAGGAGGAGGATGTTAAATAAATAGTGAAAGGAAGATGGTAGAAGAGGGAAGACTGATCATCCAGAAAAAACCAAAACACAAAAAAAAAAAAATACTAAATTCAAGATTTAAAGAAAGAAAATCAAGTAACCAAATGATTGAAAGAGAAGACATTCCCAAACTGCTTATAAACCAATGCTAGGAGACTTGGTAAAAAAAACTAAGAGGAATTGAAATTACTCATGTAAGTGTTTAAATTTGATCTAGTTGGTATTAGTAAAACCTTTGAAACTTCCAAACTGAAAGGATTCCCAGCACTGGAACATTAAAATCTGTGGTTATAAAACTCGTTTAGGAAGGACCGACCGGGCAAAAGGAGAGAGGAACTGGCATTCTATCAAAATAGCATTGCAATTTGAAAGTAACTGATAACTCAGAAGAAAGTCATCTTGGATGTTTCTGGATAGATCTGCTACAGACCTCCAAACTGCAGCAGGGAACAAGATAAAAGATTCCTTACTCATCCATCTATAAAATGCAAGAGGAGAAAGCTGCACGATCATGAGACACTTCAATTTGAGTGACATATGCTGGGTGTCTCCCGCTGTTAGTATTAGCACATCCTTGAAATTTCTAAATATTACATTATAGTCTCCAAACTCAAAGAGTGTTGCATCTAAGATGGCAGAATTCTATATATTAGAATTCATCTTGACAAACTAAGAGGAACTGGTCACAGAACTACAAACTAATGGTAACTCAGGTAACAGTGATCTAACAAAAAACATATTTATAATTGGCAAACAGAACAAAGTCCAAGCTAGCAAAAAATTATATATTACACCCACACAGACACACAGTGCTTTAGAAGGGCCAGTTTTACAAAAGCTGAAGACAATTATTAGCTAAGTTGGCAGAGAGAGTTAATCAGAAAAATATGAATAATAATTGGATATTATTTAAGAATGATTGAATATTCAGAATAATAAACTCATAAATGAGAAAGATGACTATTTGATTAGAAAACTGACCTGGTTTAAAGGGCAGGCAGCTATACAATTATACAACAAAATGAAGAAAGAAGAAGTTGCTGGTAATGAAAATAAATCAGAAACTAGGAATTTTAGAACACTGCTAAGGGAAACAGTGGCACAAAGAAAAAAAAAATGTGTAACCAGTAGTATTAAGGACAATTAGGAAAAAAAAAAAGAAAAAAAAAGAGGGTTTGGGTTGGGGGTGGGGTTAAGTATATTAAAAAAAACAAAGAATCCCAACAATGGCATTGGTCTATTACTGCAGAGTTATGATGGAATCATCAATAATAATGCAAGAATGGTTGTTATCAGTAAAAAAAATAAAATGAATACTCTGTTCTGCATTTGAGGGAAAGATGATACAGTCAAAGGATTTGATAAGACAACATCCTCCTGAGTTATTAATGCAATGGAAAACAGCAGCTTATGTAAGACATTTTTATATCAAGAGATCCAGGTAACTTGCATCTAATTTTAAAAAATAGCTGACTGAGGAGCTTACTGGACTGTTAATGTTTATTTTCAAGAAGTCTTGGGGCACTGAGAAAGTTCCAGAAAAAACAGAAGAAAGCTAAAGTTGTGCCAGTAAGTGTAAATGGGATAACTCAGATAACCTACAGGCCTGTCTGACATTGATTAAAAAAAAAAAAAAAAAAAAAAACCAGGTATGACTGATGCAGGAGACAAGAATTAAAAAGGGACAATTATATACAATATAGTTATATTGTCCCTTTTTAAATTCTTGTCCCTCTTATCCCCATAATTATATTGTCCCTTTTAATTCTATAATCTCTCAGAATACTATAATTGTGCACGCGTGCACACACACACACACACACACACACACACACACGACCGTGTAGTAAAGTTATACCCAGATAATTACCAGCCACCAATAGAATTTAATCAACACTTTTGGGGAAAAAAAAAGGATGGTCAAACTAGGTTTTTTGTCTGAGATTATAAATTTGACTGAGAAATATAACAGGGTTCATGTAATACCTTTAGTCTTCAGTAAGGCATTTGACTGGGCACAGCAGGGATCAGTTAATGCGCGGATGTCAGGAGACAGGCCACCACAACTGCATGTAAATGGGACCATGGTGAAATGTCCTAAAATACAGCAGAGTACAGTATTTTTTAAATAAATCCATACGCAGTGCAGTTGGTGTACCTTATTAACAAAGGCTACAAAAACTTGAATTTATATTTTTAATTTTGCTAAACAAAATCAAAAATATAAATTTTAATTCATGATCAGATTGTAACACAAAATATGCAAAAATACAGAGAAATCACTGAAAATAAATTTCAACAAATTTAAAAATTCATACCTATTTAACAGTGAAAACAGTGAAGAAAATACTGTACATATCAATGTGTGATAATACTAATGGAGTGAATCCATTTTGAATATTTACAGTACAGAATTACTATAGATGACTCAATGTGGAATCATATGTATGTAATATGTCAACAGAGTTCATAATCCAAGAAGTGTGCTTATATGAAGTTTATTCAGTCTACAGGTTGATCTTGCTGGGATGAAGTACGATGTTATTTTCTGCTGTTTCCCGTGCTTGGCTTTTTCTTCACAAAAATTGATCATACCACGTATGTGTAAAAATTTGGATATTCTCTGCATCTTACTCCCCCAAAAAGCATGCAAGAGTTTCAGCAGCATTTAGTGTCTCTAAATAGGAAAATTTGGGCTTTTTCAACATAATTCTCATCATTGTCATCTACTCCTTTCTCCTGTAACGATTCCTCATCACTTTCATGGTCCAACCCAGCCTCATAACCTGCAATTATTTCTTCTTCTGTCGGGTCATCTGTAGTTGTGTCATTTTCATCTAGTTCTAGCCACTCATTTATGAATTCAGGAGATGTGTCTAATTAATTGAAAAAGAAATTTAGCTTTTCTTTTTTTTGTGTTTTTGTTAGCAGGATGTCTTCTTCTGTAAGCCCTTCAAATTCTGATTCTGAATCACTATGGTTTAGGTTTTGAGAGGCAGAACAGTTGACAGAAAAAGCTGGCCCAAAAGCCTTCATCCAGCAATTTTCAAAAGGCTTTTGTTTACACCATCAAGCTTTTTTCCACCAAAAAATATTTTTATGTTTAATTCTTTTAGGAGTTCAGAAACACTTGACTCACACAAAATCATTTCTGAGACCAACTCACTTCAATAACTGCTTTTAAAGTTTTGAATACCCGGGTCCAAGGATTGGATTTTTGATGTGTTGAATGGCAGATAGCACATGGATTTGTCCATCCCCACCAATAATCCAGAAAGAGGATGAGCTGGACAATTGTCAAGTAGCAACAGTGCTTTAAGTTTGAGTTTTTTTCTTGCAGATATGTTTACAAACAGTTGGAACAAGAGTTGTGGAACTATTCTTCAAAAATGCTCCTAGTCATCCAAGCATTTTTACTACCAGCACATATGACAGGAAGCTTGGCTTTGTAAGGTGTTTAAAGCACCAAGGGTGGTTGAACTGACCAATGAGAATTGGTGTGAGCTCGTGACTGTCTGTCTTGTTTGTACAAAATAAAAGGATGATCCTGTCTTAATTTTTTAAAGCCTGCTGCTCTGAGTTTCATATTTCCAAGCTAAAGTTTTGTCTGGCAAAAGCTTTTCAAATAAAAGCTTTTCAACTGTGTTTGATCAGTTATACATTTGTTAATCACCATAATTTTCAGTTTCTATTATAGTTTTTAATTTGGCGGGAAACTCATTGGCAGCAGTCTCATTGGATGATTGGCTTTCTCCAGAAATGTTAGCTTGCAAAATACAGTGGTGAATTTTAAACTGGCTTATAGCGCCTTTGCTGGCTTGATATGTTTCATCACCTATTAAAGTTCCAAATTTGCTTGCCTGGGCTTGGAGAATTGGGCCAGTTGGTGGCATTCCCTTAGCTCTCTCTTGGGCAGGGGCAATGCTGGCACCTAGCACATGGGGCCCATGCCCCAAATCCTGGCGCTAGTGCCCCGGGTCCTGGCCAGAGATCTGGGGCCCGGCCACCCACGGTGGCGGTGGCCACTTCCGGCCCCTTCCTAGGCCGGGCAGGCCTGGCTGTCACTCCCTGCCCTGTCCCCGGCTGGGGGCATGGCCTACAGTCAAGGGGTGGGGCCCCAGGTCCTTCCCTGGGGCAACGACACTCCTGCTCTTGGGTAAACCATGTACACAATGCTTTGTCCACAGCAGGCTTTGCTGCATAACGCACACATTTTCACTCCAGGCCTACTTGAGATCTGTTTGTTGTACAAAACTGCGCAGCTGTGTTTTGTTTTTTATCCAACCTCATAGTGTTGATTCAGCAATATCAAGAGCTCTAGAAATTCTGGCTTGGGTTTCATCATTAGGTACCTAACCTATAGCTGCTAATTTTTCTTCAACAGTGCCCAAATGCTGACGCTCGTCTCCTGCCATTATGAACTAAAGCCTATGCTAAAATGTTGCATCTATTTCACTTAATGAACTAAAACCTATACTATATTAAAATATCTACTGCAAGTAATGAATTAAAGCCTATACTAAAATTACAGCTAATCAAAAATATATCGTGTATGCTCCATGACAACATGATTAAGCATGATTCATCTTTCCAAACTGGCAATGAAAAGAAAAAGGCATCGCTAATAAGGCTTACTCCACATGTTTAGGCCAACTTCTGGTTTTAGATACCATGCATTAACGAGTTGTGTGTGTTAAATTGGTATCTTAGGGGAACATGATGCTAGCGTGTGTTAACCAAATTCACAGGTTAACTGATCACGGGTAAACCAATCCACACTGTACTACATAACATACTGATTACAAATTAGAATGAGAATGTAAAAATCATGGCTCACAATAAACCAAGTAAAATCTAGCTAACTGATAGGTCTCAAAATGTAACTGAGCAGTGACTTACTGTTGAACACATTGGCTTCTAGTGGGGCACTGAAGGGGCAAGGACAGGATTCAGGGAGACCTAGATAAATTGGAACAGTGGGCCAACAGAAATCTTATGAGCTTAAATAAGTGTAAAATTCTGCACTTGGGACGGAAAAACCCCATGCACTGCTACAGGCTGGGGAACATTCAGCTAAGTAGCAGCACTGCAGAAAAGGACCTTGGGGTCATGGTGGATGGGAAGCTGGATGAGTCAGCAGTGTGCTCTTGCTGCCAAAAAGGCCAATGCCATACTGGGCTGCATCAAATAAAGTGCTACCAGCAGATCAAGGGATGTGATCATTCCCCTGTATTCTGCACTGGTGAGGCCACATCTAGAATACTGTGTTCAGTTTTGGGATCCCCACTACAAAAAGGACAGGGACATGCTAGAGAGAGTTCAGAGGAGGGCAACCAAAATGATTAAAGGGCTGGAGCACAAGCCCTATGAGGAAAGGCTGAAAGCATCAAGCTTATTTAGTCTGCAAAAGAAAAGATTGAGGGGGGGATTTGATAGCAACCTTCAACTACTTGAAGGGATGCTCCAAGGAGGATGGAGCTCGACTGTTCTCGGTAGTAACGGAGGACAGAACGAGGAGCAATGGTCTCAAGTTGCGGTTAGGGAGGTCGAGGCTGGATATTAGGAATAACTTTTTTACCAGGCAAGTGGTGAAGCATTGGAATGAGCTGCCTAGGGAGGTGGTGGAGTCTCCATTTTTGGAGGTGTTTCAGGCCCAGCTGGACAAAACCATGACTGGGATGGTTTAGTGGGAGTCAATGTTCCCTCTAAGGTACGAAGGCAGCTGAGCAACATACGTTTCTTGCTGCATGCAACACCTCCCCCATGCGGGCCTGATCCTGCCCCTCATCACCCCCTTGTCGGCCTGATCCCACACCCCATGATCCCTCAGCCGGCACAACCCCATCTTCTTCCGATCCTCTGCCCCCTTTGTCTGCCCCTGCGCTGTCCCCAATCAGCCCCCCCATGTCCCCTTGCCTGGCTGCTGGAGCTGCGTGGCCTGGCCCCCAGCCACTCCTCTAGCTGGAGGAGCTCTCATGAGGATGCACAGAGACTCTGCACATACTCAGTGAGAGCTTACTTCAAGCAGGAGTTTTAGAAACTCTTGGCTCAGAGCCACTCTCAGCTGGCTGGACAACTTTGTCTTCTGGCTGGGCAGGGACTGCAGCTGCTGGCCATGCGCGGCCAGCAGCGTTCCCTATACCAGGCAGCGGTGGGGGCTGTGCAGCTGCGTGGCCACACAGCTTAGAGGGAACATTGGTGGGAGTGGTCCTGCCTCTGGCAGGGGGTTGGACTAGATGATCTCATGAGGTCCCTTCCAACCCTATGATTCTATGACTGGGTCTTTGCTTTATATTATTCAGTGTTCTTATTAATGATATGGAAGAAATAATTTAAAAAGTTCATAGGCTCAGACTCTAAGGTCAGAAGGGACCAATATGATCATCTAGTCCAGGGGTCTGCAGCTTGCGGCTCTTTGGCTGACTCCTTACTGCTCCAGCCCCCTACCCTGGGGGACCCTGCACAGAGCCTGCTTTGAGCTCCCCCCCCCCGGCTGTTAGCAGGGAAAATTTTGGATTTTAGAAGGGCCAGGTTCCCCACTTGATAGGCCCTCCCCACCTTCAGGCATCTGTCAGCCTGGAGGTTCTGCCCCTGGGTGCGAGCATTAGTCCGAAACAAGCATCTGTACCTTAAAACATTTTAATGAGAGCAACCATGAGATAAGAACAAATACATAACCAAATAAACCTTATTCTACCTAAGCAATCCACTCCCATGCCATTAAATCTCCATTCCATTAAATCTCCATTTACTACGCCACGCAATGAACCCAAATTAACGCCCCATATAGTCACCAGACTTCCCAAGTCCGAAGCCGGTGGTGTCCACGGTGTAAAAAGGGAGTCCCAAATCTCCTCAAATGATGATTGTAAATCCAAATGGGTTCCATGGCCTCATCTGACTCCTCCTGCCACCAAGGTCCGTTCGAGGCAGTCCTCTCGCTGCTCCAGGCAACTGCCTGTGATTGGTTCTTGAGGAACCGGCAGTCTGTGTGAGCACTTGCCACTCTGCTCCAGCAGCCACGATTTCTCCAGTCACTCTGGGTCTTTGGTTGAGGCCGTTCCCTTCAAGCAAAAGGGAGGGGGCAGAGGCGAGCTCCAAACGCAGGCGTGAACACAAATCCGAACTTCACACGCACTGCCTAGCGACTCCCAGCTCTGACCAACCAACCCCAAAGGCGGCACGCAGGCTCTTAAAAAAAGCTTTTACCTCAGGTATTTTGACCAATCCCTGAGCCTGATTTTCACGCCACCAGCTCCTGTGTTCCTTCTCTGGAACCTTCTGGCAGTTTCCCCTCAGCTCACTTTGAGTGACAGCCCCTGTTCCAAGTCTCTGGAACTTTTGGGCAGTTCCCCCCGCCTGTTGTGATTGACAGCTCATGTTCCAGGGGTTGCTGGGCAGATTACTGCACCCTGGCAACAGGTCTAGCAGGCTGGGTTTTATGCTCCTATCCGCTGCAGTCAAAAGGGAGCTTACAGGAAGGCCTCACTTAAAACCCATTCTAATACATTTCAGATATATTTTGAATATAACATGCATTGTGATTACATTAAGCATTCAAATACACAAATAAACACTAACATTCTTAGCCTTATTCCCTATTACACAAAGCATCCAATAAAAATTTAGGATGCACACTGCCACCAGGGGACACTACAGGGCCTGCTCCCGGTTCCAGGCTCCTCACCACCACTACAGGACCCCGCAGGAAACTCGTTCCTGGTTCTGGGCTCCCCCACCAGGGGATTCTGACTGATGCTCTGGCCCAGCTCCCCCTACTCTCAAAGGGGGCCCCACAGCCAAGCCAGCCCTGCCAGGAAGGAGGCTGCACCCACTGCAGCTCTCAAAACACTTGGCTATTGAGCCTTTTTTTTTTTTTTTTTTTAAATTGCTTCATCTTTTGGTTGATGACCCCTAATCTAGTTTGACCTCCTGCACAATGCAGGCTACAAAACCTCAAACAAACCTCTAGCCTATGACTGAGTTATTAAAGTCCTTGAATTATGACCTAAAGCCTTTAAAGTACAGAGAATCCACTAGTAAGTGAGCCATGCCCCATGCTACAGAGAGGTTAAAACCCCCCAGAGCCCTTGCCAATCAGCCTTGGAGGAAGTTCCTTCTCAACCACAAATATGGCAATCATTTAAACCCTGAGCATATGGGCAAGTCAACAACTAGGTACCCACAAGGAAATTCTCTCTAGTAACTCAGATTCCCCCCCCCCCGAAGAATCTAACAGCTAGCTATTCTCAGATCACTGGTGTATCCACCATCAGTAGTTTTGCTTTTTTTAAATATGTCAATTGACAAACTAAGCCTTCCCATCATACCATCCCCTCCATAAATGTAATCAATCGCACACACACTTTTGAAACCAGCTAGTGTCTGGGTTGGTTTGTGTGAGTGAGTGCGTGTGCATGTGCACACGCACACACGACTCCCTTTGGAAGGCTATTCCAGAACTTTACTCCTCTGATTGTTAGAAACTTATCTAATTTCAAGCCTAGCTTTCCAGATGGACAGTTTGTATCCATTTGTTCTTATGTCCACATTGGCACTGTACTCAAAATAATTCCTTTCCCTCCTGGTATTTCTAAGGAGAATCACATCTTCCTTCAACCTTCTTTCAGTTAGGCTAAAAGGGAAAAAAAAAAAAAAAAAAAAAAAAAAAACACTCTTTCAGTCACCTCTCATAGTGCAGGTTTCCCATTCTGCAAGTCATCCTTACAGTCCTTCTCTGCACCTGTTCCATTTTGAATTTATCTTTCCTTAACATGAGGGACCAGAACGGCACACAATGCTCCAGATGTAGTCTCACCAGGTCTTGTGTAATGGTACTAACTCCTCCGTATCTCTACTAGAAATACCTCTTTGGATTCATCCTAAGATCACATTAGCTTTTTTCACAGCCACATTACAGGAGGACTATGAGTCGCCAATGCAGTCAGCCAGCATGCCCAGGTCCTTCTCCTTCATTACTTCTAACTGATGTATCCTCAGCTCATAGGAAAAATTCTTATTACTCCCTGATGCATTTATCTTGCAGTTCCATTATTAAATTTCACCCTATTCCTAAAACTCCAGTTTACATGGTCATCCAAATCTTCCTTTATGCAATGTCAATCCATCTCTGTATTAGCAATACCTCCCAACTTGTTAAATTTGCAGATGAGACCACATTCCCACCATTTATGCCTAGGTGAGTAACAAAAAGGTTAAATAAGATGGATCCCAAGACTGATCCCTGAAGAACTCCACTAATAACATCCCTACAGTTATCAGCTGACCAAAAACATTAGAACTCTGTTAAATGTGGAAAACAAAAGATCACTGATATTAGAGTGATCTGGATCACTTGTTCAACAAGATGCAGCACCATTCAAGTTCAAAATGACTTAAAAGTGTACATAACTAGGAGCAAAGGATGCAGTCCATACTTACATAATGGGGGACACTGTTCTGCAGAGCAATGACTCTGAAGGAGATTTGTGGGTCATGATGGATAATCTGCTGAACATGAAGCTCCCAGTTAGATGTCATGGCCAAAACATCACCACTGGACTCCAACAAGGAAATCTCAAGTAAGTGTAAAGAGATTATTTTACCCCTTTAGGCACTAATGTAACTGCTGCTGGAACAGCATGTCCAGTTCACAATTCAAGAAGGTTGTTGGAGGACCTTCAAAGGAAAGCCACAAGAATGACTAAAGGATTAGAAAACATGCCTTGTAGTGGTAGATTCAAGAAAATCTGTTTAGCTCACAGAGAAGTTTAGGGGGTGATTTGATTAGTCTGTAATGAAGTGGCTTTCCCTTGGGTTAGAGAGCCTGGGCTAAGCCAAACCTGACCAGCAAGAGCCCATCCAAAAGGAATCGCAGACTTCAGTACAAAAGTTAGTAGGATCCTGCAAAGGGCAGTAGGGAATGCCGAGAGTCTCAGACTGCCAGAGACTGGAGATCTGACAGTGAGCTAGGAAACCCCAGGACAAAAAAGCCTGGATAGAGCTGTCCGAGGCCAAAATGTGTTTGTTTTGAGATTGAGCTTTGTTTTGGACAAACTCTGTTGCTACCTCAATGAAGACTAAATTAAAGGACTTTGTGCTGAGAAAGCAAATGGAAGACTGTACTTTTAAATTCCGAAGGGGCAGCTGTGTTAAGCTAGTTCAGCAAAAGAAGCAAGGAGTCCTGTGGCACTTAGACTAATGGATTTATTTATTGCATGAGCTTTCATGGGAGAAAATCCCACTTTGGGGTTTTCTCCCACAAAAGCTCATGCGATAAATAAATCTGTTAGTCTCTAAGTGCCACAGGACTCCTTGCTTCTTTGTGTTTTTAAAGGGGCCCTGGTGAAGGCGAAATAGAGGTGGGTGACAGCTACTATAACTACACAGTCTTTAAGAACCTCTTTGGGGAGATAATAAGGGGGTGGGGGGTAATCAGTCTAGCAGAAAGAGACAGGAGGATTCAATAGCTAGAAGCTGAAACTGAAAGTGAGAAGTGGGGGGAGGGGAGTGAAAGTAAGGCTTAAAAAAAAAAAAAGTCATTAACCAGTGGAATAACTTACTAAGATCTGTGGTTGATTTTCCATCAGCAACAATTTTTAAACTGAGACTGGGTGTTTATCTCAAATAATATAGGCTCTGGAAACTGTTTTGTGGCAAGTGCTATTGCCCATGTTACACAAAACTACATGATCAAAATGGCCCTTTCTGGCTTTGAAATCAATGAAGACAAGTAGCTGCTTAGGAGCCTGCCTAGCCATTTACAGATACAAACATCCGATTTGTTTCTTCACTTTTAATTGATGCACAAGGAAAAATGGATACATATTCAGACCTCTCAAAATAATTCCTATATTTTGGTGGAAGGTCAAGGTATATAGCTACAGGGAGCTCACTACAATTATTTTTATATGTTCAGAAAAATTCAAAAAAAATTCTATAGTTATTTATACAGCAATTTATAGTACACACACACACACACACACACACCCACCCCACAACTCCTTTCCTGCCATTTGACAGCTTAAAGTATTTTTCTCTTTGTATTGTACTAAGATATAAACTGACTTGTCAAAAGTATTGGTGCTACAATTAATCTTCCTAAAGTAACATAGTGTTCTATTTTCTGTAGTGTCAGAGTTATTTTTTCATTGTATCAATAACTATGATTCTTTCAGCAATAAAGTTCGAAATGACTGATATTAGGTATGTGTTTTTCTGCACTGATTTAGGTCCCATATCAGCAAGGATGTAAACCCACTTCATTTTGCACATTGTTATTAGTAACTCAGATTAGTATCCAATTTACCATCTAATATTTTCATTTTTAACACAACAGATCTATTGACATATGTTTACTTAGCTTGAGAGAAGAAACTTACTGAATTTTTTGAAACAACATCAGAAAGTGGAAGAAACTGCTTCAAATCATAAGTCACGACAAACTATGTGATACACATACTGTACTTAAGAGTATGATAATTACAGCAACATAGCATCCCTTCCCTGACCAAGCTAAAAAAGGTCCTTTGGCTTGGCCTTTCCTGGAATGAATCACTGCCCACAAGTCTGATTCCTGTTTTCTTACTACTTTAAAGTTAGTTCAGGTTCTCGCTCGCACCTTGATATTTTAAAGTATGGCACTGTCACCAAGCCAAAATATACAAAATGTATACTATGCAGGGATATATATAGAATGTACAAAAAAACAAAACACAAAAAAACAAAAAACAAACAAACTTAGGTGGATTATGTAAATACCCCAAAGGCTTATGTGTGTAGAAAAAAAATCACACCCCCTAGGTTTGCTTATAATAGTAAAAAGATTAAACATTCTAGAACCAGAGAAGCAACTCCTGTCCAGAAAAAACTTCCAAATATAAAGTTGAGGGGGGGATGTTCTCCACAAACAAGATTTCAAAACTCTACCTAAATTCTATTAAATAAGCCCTTCATGTAAGCTTGTCTGCAGTCCATTTTTTGTATTCAATAAACATGTTATGAAGCTTGATAATTATGCAAAGAGTCCACCTCTCTAAATGAAAAAAAGAGAGATCAAAAAAAGCAGTAGCAAACTAAAAAATTAGCCCAAAGTAAATATACAAGATTACATCTCAGTGTTTGAGAATGGAGTGGTATTTTAACTCCTGTGAAAAAAATATTCACCTCAACTAAAGGTCTAAATTCTCACTGAACTTGGCAATGTCACAGGGATCACATTTTCACAAAGGTGAATATTTTTTCACGTGTGCTACAAAGAGAAGATGTGTGCATCTCCCCATCCATTTGTACTCTTCAATATTATTTATTGTTAGAGAGAACACTGAATATATTTCAGTTCTCCTTAGGGCTGTCAATTAGTTGTAGTTAATGCCTATGATTAACTGAAAACAAAATTAATGTGTTAATTTTTAATGCATTAATCACATATCTTAGGGCAGGGAGGAGGCATCGGTGGCAGGGGTAGAGGGTACAACAAAGGGTATGGACAGACTAAAATAAAATTCTATTTGCTATAGCCACCCTGGTATAATGTAAGAGGGATGTAGGAGAACTTAGTCTGTCAAGTGAATTAAAAAAATAGTGCCAGTGAACCAGTTTGTTACACTATTAAACAATAAGAGAATACCATTTATTTAAATAGTTTTGATGTTTTCTTGTATATTTCTTTTCAAATATTTTGATTTGTTACAAAGACAAAGTGTACATTCCTCACTCTGTATTACAAATATTTGCAATGTAAAAAACCCCCAAGAAATAGCATTTCAGTTTACCTCATACATGTACTGTAGTGCAATCATGAAAGTTGAACCTAGTGTACAATTATTACATTACTGCTTTCACCTGAGGGAGTCCTCATTTCGTAAGGGAGAATGGATTTTAATTCAGAGACTCAGCATGTATCAGGTAGGCTGAGCTCACCAGACTCCTCATCTTTTGTGCTGGTGATGTCATCTGGACTTAAAGATTGTGACCTGCCTACCACAAAAAATATATGACCCTATTTCCCACCTTCAGCCCCACAGCAAAAGCCAAAACAAGAGAGAGATTTATCAGCAGAGATAGAGGAAAGAAAAAAAAAATCTGCACATCTAAGAGGAAGAACTAGCAATGGAGTGTAAGAGCTAAAGTAGTAAAGATGACATGAAGTTTGTGAGCAATGGTGAAAAAGAATTGCTTCTCCCAATGTATTTTCCTAATATCTCTGCAGTCAGAAGTATTCCTGTGGCTCCTGAAAATTCTTGCTCTTTGGGAAGAAGGCATCTGCTCTTAAGGCCTCTACACCCACTTTTCCCCCCCAAACTGCTGAACAGCAAAAAACAAAAAAAAACTTTAAATGAATCCAGAGCATTGGAAAAGCCCATTACATACAGAAACTCTGAAGGTATTCAGATTTCAATCATACACCACTCAAATTAAAGTTCTACAAATTCATGAAATTCAAGGATAGATGCTTTAAACACCAACACCCCTCTACCTGTTTAACTCCCAAAGATCACATGCCTGTAGTAGGAATAGAACTAAAGCATTCATGAGATCATGAATGATAGTTATTAAAAACCACTATAGACACCAGTTGCATTTAAGTTTCTAAAGCCATCCACTGTCTTCTCCTATTCCACATATCAAGTTAATGTGCTCCCATGGGTTCTGATTGAGTTAGATAGAAAGATCTGATACACTCATAGATCTAATCATCATATTCTGATGACTTTGAAGTAAAGATCCAAAAGAAATTACAAAATTCATTTTTTTTTCTAAAATAGAATACCAAGAGGCCTTAGGGTGCCCATTAAATTGAACTACAGCAGGACACAGGGCTAGCCCTGCCCTAGTGGCAACCTAGGCGGTTGCCTAGGCCATCAACAGTTAGGGGGTGCCAAGGGCTGGGCGTGGGCTGCTCTGCTTCCCACCCATGACCGGGATCACTGGTACATGGAATTTTGGTACCTGGAGTGCACCATAGGAAGCAGCTCTGAATGTGCACCCGTCTCAATAAACAGTAAAATGGAGCCACTCCACAGCGCATGGGGCAAAGCCTCGGTCACTCCACCATAGTTACGGCCCTGGTGGTCAGACCCCTCTCATGGTGCCACTCTACTAGGGGAGGGTGGCACAAATTACTCCACCAAGGATGGCAAAAAACTTGGGCTGGCACTGATAGAACAGTGTTTCAAGTTCCCTTTACTGTAAGTTGTCCTAGGGATTAATTCTCAAGTTAGATATACTTTACTCAACACTCAGCAAAACCAACTTTCACTATGTACTTAATTTTCCTTAACTACTTACTTAACTCAGTCATCCAGAAACAAAAATCTCAAATTTCTTCTCTTCTCAGAGAATTAGAACATACTGCACAAAACTAGAAGAGAGGACTGTGCAGGCTGGAAATATCATGCCACTAATGAAGATTTCCATATATAAGGCTTAAACCCAAGATATGACTTCACTGGCAACTACTCATATGCTTAGTTAGCCACAATCTTAAAATGATTTACTCAACTGGAGACAGAGTGCTGGCATGTGCAAGTCCCTAGCGCAGGAGTATCAGGCAGCCAAAAGTCTGGCAAATCAAAATCCCAGTATAATTAAGGACTCTTTACACCACATCTACCAATCATATTAAAGCAAAATTTGCATGAAGAGGTCAAGCCAATAGATCCTTTCCTTCTCCATAGACAAATTTTAAACACAATCCCATCTCCTCAAATATTAAAGCTATATGAAAAACATGAGATATTCAAAGGGTGGGAAACACACACCCACCCCACCCCTAAAATATATTAAACAGGTCAATGCAAATATTTAGTTGCTTTTTATTTGCATAATCAAAACATCCATAGCATCCCAAGATGGGCACACACACATGCCCTGCCCTCCCACTAGAATAAAGCAACTGGTACAGGTAAAGTATATGAACTTTCATTTTTATGAACAGGCATATAAAGTAGGTAAATATCTATAAGACAGGAGCTCTGGACATCAGCATGCCTCTGGGTGAATATGCTCTTACAATTTTAAAGCATGGAACAGAATGTACTATTTTTCCTATGTGAACAGAGAACTGCAATAAAATTGTTTTCTAAAAGGCCCTTGAGTTACTCCAAAGCCTATTCCCTACAGCCCAGATTTAATTACTGTGGGTAAGCAGAAGAACAGAGAAAAGAAAGGAATAAGGAAGTTTAACAAAAATTGACAGATGGAAAATTAAACCATTTGAGAGAAACAGGAGAGCAGAGCATAATATTTCACCATAATTAAATCCCTCCTTCCAAATTTGTATAATTATTTGTCTCTCTTGAGCAAAGACTTCAGAAAAACAAAAAAATATTAAAACTAAACAAAACCAGGATGAAACACTTTTGTCCTAAGAAACTTTTCATAACACCTCATGTTTTAAGAAAGCTAACAATATCAACTAAAGATTCTCCTACATCTGAAGTCCACTTGACACAGGAGAGGGGGAAGTCACCAGGAAGCTTTCTGCACCTCGCTGACCCTGTGGGCTGGCCAGAATATCATTTAAAGGCTGCTCAGTGGATAAATTGCATCAGAGTGCTTAGCTGATTTGAAGATTTGATAGAATGGAATCCACAAGCCAGCCCTGAGCACACCAGAACAGATTTTTCCCATGGGGGTTCCAAACAGCTCCTCAATGACCCCAGGACATGACAATGCCAGATTTCAAAGACAGGCTGCAATTTACAGAGACAGCATAGCTTTTCTTTTAAAGAAAATAAAATGTCAAGTGCCAGACAGCACCATTACATTAGGATTATTACCAACTCTCCCTTCTTAATGTTTATATTTCATGAACTACATGTAACAACTGTTAAGACTGTTCCAGGACATACCCTATCTATCCAACACATTGCAAGAATGAAAATAAGTAGTCAGAAAAAAGACCTGCAAATATATCTTTCCTTTTCATATTTGCTACAAACACACCACCATGCCATGAAACTTTAAAATTCCTTCTTGAACAGCTATCAAAAGCAATACGTCTCCCAGCTTCCTCAAACATGCACCTAATGCAAAACCAGATTATTAAAGCAGAACTCATACAATGAATGATAGTAAGACTTGTCAATTAGTGGAAGAATCAGAAAATAACTTAAGATTTTGGTCATGTTAAAGACCAGGAGTTCTATTTCTGTTCCTACAGAGACCTTGCTAAATCTGTCTGCTGAAGTGTGTGGATATGGCGATTTAGCAACTTTTCCCTGATGGCCCCCTAGGATTTGGCTCATGCCCTTAAATCAAAAAAAGATAGTCAAGGCCATGACCCTATAAAGAGCAATTAGAATTGGTGATATTTTAACTCCTGCAGTGAGATTCTTCCACTCCACTCAAGCCCTTTTCCTGACAGGTAAAAATAGTCAGAGTGGAGTGAATGAGTCTTTAAAAACCCCAGTTACAACTCTGGGAAGATACTCCCAACAGAAGCAATACAGTGGTCAGCCAGAAGCTTGCTTCCTTAGTAGCCCCTTCTAGTCTTCCATAGAAAGAGGGGCTGGACATGGGACAAATATAGTGGCCTAGGGAGGGTGTTCTTTTGATTAGAGCAACTAGCCTAGGACTTCAGGCAACCCTCATTCAAGTCCCTGCTCTACCACAGACTGAGACACCTTGAGAAAGTCACCCAGTCTGTGCATCAGTTTCCATACTGAAAAACTGGAAAATAAGCATTTTTCTGGAGCTCTGCTAGGAAAAATCCATCTGAAGACTGATCATGCATACTACAAATCTGTCAGACAGAAAAGGTATGGCTCTGTGGAGATTCCGACATTGATAACTTAAGCCCTCATGTGTAGACTAGGGCTTCTGGCAACAGTCGACTGCCAGTTATTCAAGGAATTTTACATTCCTTGCGTAACTGGCAGCGACTTTATAAGCCACCGGTACACATCCAGGAAACGCTGACCACAAATCCCTTATGGCTGGCTTTCCCCTATGCCCCCAGGGCCAACTTACAGGAGCGGCACAGCGAATTCAGACTTGCTGAAAACTGCTCCCGTAACATCAAGATAACAGTGGTGAATTTGCCACCACCAGTATAGACGTACCAGTAGACAACCCTGGGAGTCTGTTTAGTTTATGCTGGAGCTTAAAACTAGGAATGTGCAAAAGTTACTCAGAACAACCACTGAACTGTAAGTACCACGCTGCACCCCATCTCACCCAAGTTCTCTTTTCCCATTCAGGGAACTTTCCCCATAGGTTACAAAGGTATTTGACAGCAGAGCATCTTATTCATCTTCCCCCCTGAAACACAATCAGCAATGGTGTTCACACTGCAGACAATAAAATTTGTTAAAGGCAGAAGGTTTGGCTTAAAGCCTAGATTTGCTGTTTTGTCAGAATGTATAAAAACCCACACCCTGCACATAAGTAACATTGCTGGAATCAACACAGGATGAACAGTGAGGACCATACATCCCAGAATGTTTCAGCTTTCTTGGGGAAAAAAGGCAAAATTTATTCTCTATCAAATGAAAAATTTTATTAATCCATCATGCAGAACTACACCACCATGCTGAAGGTTCCACTCTGTGTTTGCCATTTCAGTCAGACTTTTACTAATTAAATATTTTAAACTGAAATGTCTAATATAACCTTAACCGTGATGGAGCTTTCACGCCATGTCAAATTATTTTCATTTGTAAAAGATACCAGAATCTGACCTAATGTGTAAATCAAAAGCAACTCCACTTATGGCTATGGAATTACTTCAGATTTAACACCCAAGTACCACAGCAGAATCCAGCTCATTATGCAACTCTACATGTATAGCCAGGATGTTAAGTAATTCAAATCAGCCCACATATACCACCCCCAGAGGGGTTCTATCAAGGTATTTTTAAATGCTTCCAGCATCACCATTTTATGTGATAACTTAGTGGGCTCTGATGCCACACTGGTAAGCAGAGTCAAGCTCAAAGGGCATCTAGTGTGAGAACACATGTGTAGTCCTAGTCACATTTGCTTGTGATGTTTTATTTTTATGAAAGAGCTCTCACGATTTGGCCATGAAACAAGATATAGAGTGTTAATGGGACAAATCAAGGAACAAATCATAGAAGGCACAATATAGAGTAACTAATGCTACAGCATGCCATAAGATCTTTATTACAAGATTAATTTTAGGGTACATCTTATTGTTCTGGGTGGTTTTTTTAGATTGACCAAAGTTTTTTTGAGAGCTAAAGAAAAGTGATTATTTAAACTTAACTTGTAAGTATTTCTACCGTATGATGGGGCTTTTTGTTTGACAGAACTCATTACAAAACATTATATGGGCAGCAACAAACTGAAATGAGTGCATGTTTTTCCCTTTAAGGTGGCTGTTAGTACTCTTAAAACATCTAAACTTCTGGCATTAAACTGTCTTTCACAGACAGTCTTCAACCTAAGGAACAGGAGGGGGGAGGGGAAATCACAAACCCACTACGTATACAATGCCACTCAAATCAAAGTGCTGCACTGCATTCTGGTACTTAATCTGCATCAAAATGAAGTAAAATACTAATTCCCATTCCAGGTAGTCCATCTCACCCAGCATGCTGAATTCAACAGTAGTCTGCACCAGGTGGAACAGGCAAAAAAAATCCAAGCAATAGACTCGCATTATCATCAATTTCCAAAGGGATAGCTGTGTTAGTCTAGTCCAGCAAAACCACACACACACACACACACACACACCCCCCCCAAGGAGTCATGTGGCACTTTAAGACTAACAGATTTATTTTTCGCACGAGCTTTCGTGGGAGAA
>ML681966.1:18891481-18930394 GCA_007922195.1 Podocnemis expansa | reverse complement strand
TACATGTTCTATTCTCCTTACTGCATTGAAGGTAAGAAACCCTCCTGTACCCACAACTGAAATGTCAAAGGCATTAAATCGCTTTTGCGGAGTGAAGAGCATGGGCCAGTATCCAACCAGATTGGATCCATATACCTGCAAAGAAGAAGAATACTTTCTAAATAATTTCAAACTGTTTTCAGACTTTTCTGATGAACTTATTTATTAAGCAAAGTTATTAGAAGTCTGATGCAGATTAAGTAGAACTGGATATGTACATAATTATGTAAATAGTGCAATATAAAATACTGTACTAGCTATTTTGTAATACAGCTACTTTTCATTCCTGTCTTCGTAAAAAGACTATAGATTTAACAGAGGATGGAAAAGAAAAAAGTACATTCTTTAAAAATATAACTAAGACTGGGCCACCTACAATGAAAACTGCACCATGGGAGGGGTACAAACAAACATGTATTTGAAGCCAATCTTCTTACCACCAAAATACAAGGAAGGAAGACAACTGACCCTTCTAACAATAATTCAGTCTCAGCCATCAACAAGGCCAGCACTATTCAGATGCTGATTTTAGACAAAATACCTGAGCTCACTTACCTCAGAAGCCTGATTTAATGCCACCCTACTATAGCAAAGCACAGCAAAACAAAGCGGGGGGGGGGGAAGATTTATCATCAATGCTGCTTAACGTCAAACTCAGAAACCTAATACTAGAACCTAGAAACAAAAGCCTTTGAATACACTACGGTAGTTAGGAAGTCAAAGGCTAAGAAGAACCTTGGATGATACCTCTCTTCAGAAAGGCCCCCCATGTGTGTCTTAGATAGGATATAGGGATCCACTGCTCAAACTGGCAAGAACAATGAACTGAGGGTTTCCAAGACAACTTCCAGATATACAATCACAAAGGACCTACTTCCCTCATTTATTGTTTTATGCAGCATGAAGCCTGGGGTGTCCTATTCATCTCCTTTCCAAGCCTAGAAGATCAGATGGCATTTTTATAACATCCATGCTGTTCTCCCCCCCCCCCCGCTTGCTAGGAAACTTTAAGCTAGTCTCCCTCCCCCTCCACTGACAACACCTTTCTGTTAGGTGGAGCTGGCAGCAGCAGCAAGTTCTGAATTCAACTGTCTAGGGGTTCCTTTAAACAATGCAAATCAAACCAGCTCAAAACCCAACCCAGAAATCCAGGAGAATTAACTGCCACTCCATGCACCCTTAATAGGCCTTCCCCCCCATCCCAGAAAGCTTCGTCCTTCACTGAGCTTTGGCATCCCTACCCAAGAAGCGTGTGGAAATGAAGTTCTGTCTAGGGTGAACCCTTAATCAAGGCAGTCTAAGTACAGTTCTGTTGCCATTTACTCATACAAAAAGAACAGCAGCATTTTATTCCCTCTGCACTCAAGATTAAAGTCAAATTTGATCATGCAAAGCTAAATACCTAAGCAAAGTAGGTGTGCTTATGCAAGCAGTCTGTTCCTGAAGTCTTTCTCCCAGCTCATCACTGAACCTCAGGAGAGAACTTGCTCAGATCCTGCCTACAAAAAGGAACAATGGTTCATGAACCAATCACCCCAAAACAGGATTACATCTATCTGGAGCAGAGTTCATTTCACAGTGAAATTGGACAAGAGGGTGACTTTAGTGGTGTAATGCTCCCTTTCACAGCTGATGGCAGGGTAACACAAATCAGACTTCAAATTCTGAGAGCACCTCCCTTCCATGCAGTTGTTACATCAAAATGATAACTACAGAGATACCAATCACAGCTACCCAGTTAAGGTGGAGTTCACATCTTTCATCACAGAAGAGCATAAAGGATTTTAGAAAAATTTGCAAACAGAAATCATTTCAATATATCAAACTTGCAGCTACAGGGCTTTCCTGTATTGTAGTCATACCCTTAAAATTCTCTCTCATCACATCTTGGAGTTTTTTCTTAGTATTGATTCTAAAAGAAGAGTGACTCCTGTGACTCTGTGGAGGTCACTTCTCTGATCAGTAGTGTATTAAATCATTCAATATTAAACCTACTCAAGTTATGAGATTGTAGTTGTTACTGGTCTCTGACTTCATATAGTGCAGATGCAACAGCCAAGTTAGGATTTAGTTTCTAGAATATGGGTGTTGCAAAGGTATATTATGACAGAAGTAAAATGTAATTTTCTAAACGTTGCATAGAGTAAAAGAGGTATATAAAGATGATTAAATAACCCTAAGTCAAAGTCAATGTGTATTATTTTAGCACTGCAAATCAAAAAGGTTCTTGGTAGGTCATCCGTAAGTCTAATGAAATGCAACGCATGTTAGATTACAAACCTACTAAGACATACAGAGTGAATTTTCCATGTTGCATCCTGTTCTTTACTATTTGGAAAAAGTTTCCATTGGAAAAACAGGATGGCATCAGTGGCAAACAATACTCCATATTGTTCATGACATCTATAATGATCCTCAGATACTCAAATTCCTCAGCTGATCATTACAGAAGAAAGATGTGTTGGCCACTACTATTCGATTAAAGTATGCACCGAAGTACTTACTTCCACCTAGAAGAAAGGGAAGGGATGCTTCAGAACTAATATACTTATAAAATAAAGTGAGTTTTGTGTGACAGTCACTCCTGCACTCGCAGCCAACCCCACAGCCAGCCAGGTGCACAAGGCAAGAGATTTATTTATGCATTTATTTATTTTTGGCTAGCTGCCACTCTCAAGGCCTAATACAATCAGCAGCAGCCTCTCCCAGCAACAAGGAAAGCACTGATAGTACACCATTACAGTAGTCCCACTTCAGGCCTACCTGCCCTTGGGATGGTCTGGCAGGCAGCAGTCTGTCAAGCAGCTACTGGTCCCAGACAGGTTTCAGGAGATCTGCTCTGCTTTGCTTGTCCACCAACACAAACTAAGCAACAGCATCCCTTTTGAATTCCTTTCTCCAAGCCTGATACCTATGGCATCTGTAAAAAGGTGGAGTTATACCACATACTAATTATTAAAACTAAATTGGGAAGAGAGACTATAACAAAAGTAGCTATTGCAAGACAACAGCACAGCTACTAATGCATCATCGGGGGGGGCTACCAGTATTTTCCAGAAATATTGAGCAAATAAAGGTTATTGATTTTTACACACTAAAGCAAAAATTGTAATGAAATATTTGCTAGAACAGCTTGTTTTTACCTTAATACACACTCAAAGTGGACCCCAAAGCAGTGATACTCCCAAGCCATTACACATGAAGTTAAAAATAAATAAATGTGTATCTAGATAAAAGTAAACTCTTAAACAGTAACTTTTCTAAAATTCATTTCAATTTGGAATTATGACTGTTACGACTTGTTTTACAAAACACACAACACTGCATATGGACAAATGCAGTATTTTTTCCACTGATCCATGTTCCTGCAGACCTTAGACTAATATTGAGCTCTGAGCTCCTCAGGAAACAGTAAAGAGTCAGCAGCATCACAGGTAAAATCCTATTGCAAAGAGTATCGATGAAGCACGGGGTACGCCAAAGCAAGAGATTACTGAAAAACTTCAAATGAGCCACAGAAAGCATAGAAGTTTCCTGCTTTCTGTCAGTTTTGCGGTATTACAGGGAATATATGTTTAATACAAAAATCAGGTAGCAGGGTTTATAATGTTACAACAAGAGATTGTGCTATTACCAGTACCCAGGGAAGTTGCACATGTATTTTAAACAGTGAAAATTCAGAGAGAAAAAGCTGAACGTAGAGAACTACTGAACAGATTCTCTGGCATACAGCATCCGCTTTGCTACATACAATTTATCAGCATAAAGCACCATTCCCACCACCACCCCCAAACACACACTTCCTGGCCAACAGACAATTCACCTTAAAATTAGCATGCCCTGCACTTCTCTTCTGCCCCCAAACCACACACACTTGGAGTCACCACTTGCAGGAGGTAGAATGGCAAGGGCACTTAGCAGGCAACTGCCATGAAAACACTCTGCTTAACTCCAGGCACAGGGTCTGCAGCTAGTGAGTGATGACACCAAGGAGACATAACTGCTTGCTTAAAGCAACAGTTCTCAACTTTTCCAGACTACTGTATGCTGTTCTGGCTTCAGGGATACAGCTTTGTTTTGCAGGGCCCTCTGTGGCATGCGGTCCCAGGCATCCCAAGGGCGTGCATGCATCTGGCTAAGAGCCACTGGCTCAAAAGCACTTTTACCCCATTTTCCATCCCAAGCAGCACTAAACACAGTTCAGATACAGCTTTGTATCCACACCTGATCCACATGGTATGCCTGTACGGATGGCAGCAAATCTGCCATCATCAGTTTGCCCTTCCAGAAGCAGATTGCGGCAAGTGTGAACTCACCATGCCGCTCCCAGACGTCCTGGGTGGTCAGGGGGCATAGGGGAAAGCCGACCACAAGCGAGCTTAAAAAGTCACCGCTGGTTACACAAGGAATTTTATGTTCCTTGCGTAACCAGCAGTCGACTGCTGTCAAAAAAGCCCCAAGTGTAGACTGGGGCAGTGTTTGACACAGCCTTCTGGTTTTCAGAGGAATGTGAATACCTTGCATGTATCTAGCATGCACTGAAGTATTCCTGCCTCAAAAGGCAAAAAAGTATCATAGTGATACGCGTCTCTCACCAAGATCAGTTTCATAATTCCTCTACGGATTTGCCACCAAAATTAATGACTGAAATGAAAAAACATTCCAGGCAAAAGGGGAATTAAAAAAAAAAACCACTTTCATGTAAGTCTGTAATGACCTGTAAACCAACATTACTGAGTTAGAGAATGATTGCACTGCTTAAGCCCGTTGCCTATAGTGTTGACATTTTAGGAGAAATTAAAGTTGAGAATTTGTTAGATCAGATTTAGTTTTAGTTTAAGAACATATATTTATGAACAATTCTTTCTAAACTACAAAGAATCTGCCTTCATTGTGATCTTAAAAAACCTCTTAAGAAACCGAGTCAAAAGGGCAGAAGTCAGAGTCATTACCTTCCACATTAATCAATCTTGCCATTGTTTCATAAATTAAGCATCTAATTCTTCTTTTCACACCAACATACCATCTCACCCACACATCTGTGGTTTTCTTCTATTCTGGCGAATGGAAGTTTCTCTCTTAATAGTGTAAGAAATTATAAACTCAGGTCTCAGATATCAGCACTTTCAATTTTAATTCCCAGGAACAGTCTCTGTTACATATGTGTAAAGCATATGTATTTGTGCTGTTCTGTCCTGAGGCATGAGCCAACATTTGCTTTTATTTAAAAACAGTTTTAAGCAGTAAGGAAATCCTTAAACCTTAATTTCAGAGTCATGTTACACAAAGCCACATGAGTCACATAAACCCATTCTACCAGGTATACAACATTTCACAGACTGAGAAAAGCATTAACCGTAGTAGTTCAAGGCTCTTTGCAAAAAGAGCAGAACTGAATTCAACCAGGTTGGTAAATAGATAAATTCCAAGTTATTGATTTGCTTCAGCTGTAAACCATGGATTAATGCAAAACAAATAGTTTAAAGACAGTATTTTGCAGTTGTGTTACTTTCTATTACAACCAGTTGCTAATGAGTTACAATGGTTGTATTTCAATACAAAACACACCACACTTATTCTGCATAAAAAAATAAGATTAGAGTCCTCACTGAAATATCAAGTTCATAAAACTATGAGAATGAACAGAGACTAAGCCAGAATGTTTGTAAAGGTTGCCTAAGAACTCTCTCTATTCAGAGCTCACTCAGAATAGTTCCTTTTAAAACCCTTGGGATGCTTATCTGTCACAGAGTAAATTATCTGGCTAATATCCAGCATTACAGTACATGCTCCAGACAGTAGAAACAGCACTTAGCATCTCTAGCTTGTCAAGATGACTTCTTATGCAAATCACAATGTCTAATTATAAAACGTTAACTTAGGAATTATTTGGCATTTTCCAAAACAGTTCAATATTTATTTTTCTCAAAAGCATGCAGTGGTGTGTAAATAATATAGGATGAAGTTCAACAACTTAATGTTCTTTTTAAACAAAAAAGAATAGTATTTGAGGTTTGGCATAACTCACAATGCAGGGTAAATGTGCAACAGATACAACATTATGGAACTGCACTTTCCCATAAGTGTAGAAGTAGCTCTGATTGCTTATTTGGGCAACCTTAGTCCTCAAGTTATATTTCACCTTCAAAACACACATTAAATCAGAAATGCACTGGATATGGCTCCTTTTTACAAAATAAAGTCATTTCCCCAGAATCACGAAATCAATTGCAGAAATCCATCGTCACTGACAGATTGTAAGAGGAGAAACTTTTGAATATTACCAAGAGCCAAAAGGGCAGCCGTGTTAATCTAGTTCAGTAAAACATACAAGGAGTCCTGTGGCACTTAAAAGACTAATATATAATTGCATGAGCTTTCATGGGAGAAAAATCTGACTTCTTCAGAGCATCTGATGAAGTGGGATTTTCTCCATGAAAGCTCATGCAATAAATATTTTTGAATATTAGAGCCTTTAACTCAGTAAGAGATGATAGAAATCCAATGAGCAGACAAAGGGACAGAAAGCATGACATCACAGTCCTGGAACTGATTGACAAACACCACACCACACACACACACCCAGGCACACCAAAGATAATGGAACATTAATAAACAGTAAAGAGGTTTTGAAAAATGAAAGCCTGCTAGCTTCCACTAAATCAATTTACCACGTTTCTTATGGCCACTACTGAAGTGTTCTCTGAGAGATCAGAAACACCATTCAACTTTAACGATCATTGGGCAAGAAAAGTTAAATGTGATTAGGTACTATGTCCGTATATCTTGAATATATCAGTTATTTATACCCTTAATAGATTCCCCAGTAGGATCCATCTTTGAATCATCTTTCGGTAAGTACGTAGGAAAAGTAGCAGCTATCCTATACGTCATCTGTTACCATGCTAATTCTTCACATTAAAGCTCAGTGTTGAAAAGGGGTTTTCAACATTGACAGAAAACATGTTTTGTATACCCAGCAGTTAAGTCAAATTAGTATTTCTGTCCTAATTGGCTGCAGGAGAGAGAAAGAGAATCATATTTCAATAGCAGTGGAGTTAACCTCATTTCAGGGAAAGGAACGCTAGACTCACTAAGAGAGACTTACTGCCTTTCCATTTTATACATGGAACAATTTGTCAAGAGTATCATGATTGCACTTGAACTGATTTGTGAAGCTGAACCCGATTTGCCTTCCTCGCCTGCCTTGGCAACTGCCTCTCTCCCTTCTCCTTTGATGCATTGGGAATTCCAGGTCTTGGCTAGAAGAGGTCAGGGGAGGCCAAACTCTGGTCCAGCCCATCTCTCCCCTGCCCTAAGGGAAGGAGGGGGAGCAGCCAGGTGGGCTAGACCCTAGTGAAAACGCGCTTGGCTAGCTCTGGATTAGCCCACACCTGACATCGCAAAAGCTGGAAAAGGAAGAGGGCAGTTTATTCCACCTGACTGGAAAGGAAGCGTGTAAAGAAAAGCAGCCACACCGGGGCTAACAGCAACCAGATCGCTCCTGTACTCGGCCAAACCCTTTGCAAAAGCTACGGTCCCAGTTAACCCTTTTCTTGCGGCCTCCGGGGAGGCGGCTTAAGAAACAGCTGGGGAGGAAGGAACACCTGGAGCTGTAAAAAGTTAATCCCCAAGTGCCAAGCGTTGTTATGATGATGCCGGGTTAGCCCCGCTGCAAACAGCCCCTTCCCCAGCCGCAAGTTTTTCCAAGACCCATTAGCGAGCGGACCGAGCCTCGGGGCTCAGCGGCAGGGACTCGCCCGGCAGCAGCCGCGCCGCGGCAAGACACATCCGGGATCCCCCTGCTCCGTTTACACGCCGCGCCACGGGGCGCAGACCCCCGCGAGCAAAGTTGAGCCCGCCGCGCCGCCGGTCCCGTGCAATGAATGGCCCCAGGGCCGCCGTCCGAGCGGCAAGGGGTGAGCCCCTGCACCCCCCACACCGCGGCGCGAGGGGCTGCGCCGGGCGCGGTTGCTTTGCAAGCAGCGCGGGGCTGGACTTACGTCTCGGAATTTGTTCCACTGCCCGACCTCCTTGTCATACTGGGAGACGGTGGTGAGCCATTGTTTATCATCCAGAAAATTGCCGCCGCCGCCGCCCGACCTGCCCCCGGCCGCCGCCGCCAGAGCCTGGCTGCAGCAGGCTGCCGCGCACACGCACACGAAGGCGGCCACCTTCAGCATCTGTGCAAGAGGAGACACAAAGCGAGCGGGGGGGTCACTAGCAAGAAGCCGCCCGGGGGGGCAGGCAGCCCGGGAGCCGCTCAGGGAGCAACCCGCCCGCCCGCGCCAGTCACCTTGCTGCCAGCTCCGCGCGCCGCCTGGAAATGCAGCTCGACGCTGCCAACTCCGGCGCTTTCTGCAGCTGCCGTCTCCCGCCGGCCACTCAGCTCCCGCCGCCCGCCGCGCGCTTCCTCCGCCCCGCCCTCCGCGGCCCGCCCCCTCCGCGCGCGCCCAGCCCCGCGGGACTCCCCCGGGCCCCCGCGCGCCGGCCGCGCCTCACGGGATTGGACGCCGCCGGCGCTTTGTTTCCCGCCGAAGCCCCGGGGGAGAGAAGCGCTTGGCTGCCGGGGGCTGCCGCCTGCTTGTCAGGGGGAAACGCGCCTCACGAAACGGAGGGCAGCTTGCTGCAACACGTGTGCCTAATGCGCGGCTAAGCGCCTTCAGTTTAATGGGGCTAATCGCCGGGGGGGAGCTAAGCAGGCCTGGAAATGCTGGCAGGGTTATTGCCCAGCGGCCGGATTTACTAAGGGACAGAGGCATTTAGGGAATTACCTAGCTACTTGCTTAGAAACTTTTATAAATCGCGCCAGCACCTATTTGCATTTTTAGGCAGCTAGCTGTGTTTGAAAGCTGGCCCTGAAATCCCCTTCTGAAAGTAGATTAGGCAGCAGCTCTCAAACAGGCCACGTGCAGCCCCTAAAGCTATTTGCCGCAGCCGACAACAACGCTGTTGTTACCAATATTTGCAACAGCGTTGCATGGAAAAGTTTCAGTGGCACGGCCCCTGTGCGACCGTACTAGTCCTCAGGAACATCACTGACCCCAGAAAGGCCCAGGCCATGCACTCCTGGCCACGTTCCAATTCATCGGGGCTCCTGCCACCTCCAGCCTGGCCCCAGATCCCTGGCCGGTTTAGGGGCCAGGAGAGGCAGGTGCCACTGCAGGTTTCCCAGCCTTAATGCCCAGCTGGGGTCTGGACCGGGAGAGGCGGGTGCTGCGGAGGGCACCCGGCCAGGGTCCCCGGTCTGGGATGTGGCGGCCCGGGCACTGGCGCCGAGATTCAGGGCTTGTGCCCCATGTGCCAGGTGCCAGAGATGCCCCTGCTAATGCTCATGTGGCCCTTGTGGTGTTTTGAGTTTGAGACTCCTGTTCTAAAGGGGCAGCCGTGTTAGTCTAGTAAAGCAAAAAAACCAAGATGTCCTGTGGCGCTTGATGACTAATATTTATTTATCGCATGAGCTTTTGTGGGAGAAAATCCCACTTCATCAGAGACTTTGAAAAGGGGGAACTTACAGAACTGGATGAAAATAAATGCAGGGGAGTGTAAGACATGAGATCAGGTCACACTGCAACAGCAAATCAGAGCATTTGTAAGGATTCATCCTTCCTCTGTGTGCTGGTTTTTAGAGTTTGAATCCTTACAAATGCTCTGATTTGCTGTTGCAGTATGACCTGATCCCAGGTCTTACACTCTCCTGCATTTATTTTCATCCAATTCTGTAAGTTCTCCCACTTCAAAGCATCTGATGAAGTGGGATTTTCTCCCACGAAAGCTCATGCGATAAGTAAATCTGTTAGTCTTTAAGTGCCACAAGACTCCTTGCTTTTTTCTAAAGGGGTAGCTGCATCAGTCTAGTTCAGCAAAACAAACGAGGAGTCTAGTGGCACATAAAGGCTAACACTTTTTTCTTTTTTTTTGCATGAGCTTTTAATAAATATATCAGCTGGTCTTTAAGTGCCACTGAACTCCTTGTTTGTTTAGGCACCAAAGTACATAGATGCATAATGATGTACTAGGTGCCTAGTGTAGTATTCAAAAGCATCTAACTCTTTGGGAGAATTCCACTAGGCAACTGTCTGCAGGTTTAGTTAACTAGTCCGGCTTTTAGGAGCCTAAATGTCACTAAAAATCAATCTCATTCCTAAATGCACAAATCACTTTTTAAGATTTTGTTCTGAGAGCCTAGAGAAACTCAGAAGAACTCCTATAGTGGACCATTCAGTTCAGTATCCTGTCCTCAACAATTGCCTAGCCCAGATGTTTAAGAGGTAGCTGTAAGAAACCACACACTAGGCAGATGTGGGATAATTTAGTCACACAACACCCCCTCCCCCAGTGAAAGTTTCAGCCTAGCTGCTACTGGATAAGGGATGATGGATTATCTTTGAGAATATTGCATCAGTTTTTATAACTATGATAGGGATCTGTATGGGCTAGGGTTTTATTTTAGTTCCATGGGGGGAATAAAGGGGAGAATTAGAGGAGTTTCCTGCAGGCACTAAATTTATGAGGGGGAGGAGATTAATGTATTTAGTCTGAAGAAGCCTACCCCTGAAGGAAATTGGACATCCTGATCTGAGCTATTTACAGAAGGCAAACAAAAGAGTTGAGAACTGGTTAAAGTGGCCACCCAGGAGAAAGGAGCAGAAATCACTCTACCCTCAATCCAAGTATTGATGTGACACTGTCACAAAGGTGAGAACCTGTGGGAGGGGTTTTGAAATACAATAAAAGCTCAGCCTTAAGAACAGCAGTGACAAACTGACCTGTCAGCCACACACACCTCATTTAGAACCACAAGTACGCAATCAGGCAGCAGCAGAGACAGGCAGAAAAGTAAATACAGTACAGAACTTGGTTAAAGGTAAACAACTAAAATTGTAAAGGGGAATTTAAAAAATTACAAAGTCAAGGTAATTTTCTGATTGTTTCATTTAAATTAAGATGGTTAACAAAAGTGTTTTTCTTCCACCTAGTAAAGTATCAAAGGTATCTTAAGTTAATGGTCAGATGTAAACTTTTGAAAGAACTATAACATTTTGTTCTTGGTTATGAACCAACTCCATTCTCAAGGTGTCTGCAACTCTGAAGATCTAAACTCAGACCAGTTTGAATACTGAAAGTGAATTGCAATCTAAATTGTCAGTTTAGTGGGACAGAGTCATATGACTCTGCACCAAACAAGTTGGTGGCTAGTTGCCAGAAAATTGAGTAGGATGCCCTCAATGAGACTATAAAAGAGTCAAAGGTGCAATTACCTTTGGACTGGGACACAACATTTAGAGATTGACTTAAATCCTGAAGCATGGCATTTGATCTCTGTTCCAGAATGAGTTCTTACCACTACTTATTACTCTGGCTATTTTTTTATCCAAATAAGAGTCTAGAGATCATCTTTGAATTTCACTAAGTTCTTAATAACAGCTTCCTATGGTAAAAAAAAATACAAAATTTAACTGTGTCTAGTTTGAATTTGCTACTTTTCTATTTAATTGACACCACTTCTTGTTCTTGAATGATGAGACAGGAAGAACAGAAGCTCCTACTCTACTTTTTCTATACCAGTTATTGTTTTGTATACTTCTATCAGGTTCCCTCTTACTCAACTCCTTTCTCAGATAGACTGAAAAGAAAGGGTTTGTTTTTCTTAAAATTGGAGATATGCCATCTCCCTAAGCATTTTTCTTGCCCTTCCTTATTTATTAGTAGTAGCAGTTGTAGTTCCTAGGGACTCTAATAATGGATCAGGGCTCCCTTGTTCTAAGCACTATGAAAATATAAGAAAAAGATCATCTCTGTCCCAAAGGGGTTACTGTTCAAGGCCCCAATCCTGAACACACACACACATGATTAATTTTACTGGAAGCAGAGTTTCTCTAATTCTAATTTTTTATTTGAAGTGTGTGACCAGTACTGCATTCACTATATCAAAGGACAGTGAACCAATGATTTATATAATGGTATTATAATATTTTCTGAATTATTTGCCAGCCTGATCCTTACCTTTTTTTTTTTTTAATCACATCTGCACACTGAACAAAAGACTTCATTGAGCTGTCCAAAAAGCCGGTCTTTTCCCTGAACTGATTAAATTAAATTAAAACCAAGGAAGGTGCATGAATAGTTCATTTTTTTCTCTCAAATATGCATTACTGAATATCATCTGCCATTACATTGCTTATTCACCTAGCTTGGTTAATTCCTCAGAAGTTCCTCACAGTCCTCTCTGGACTTGCCTAACCTACATAATGCTTTGCTACCAGCAATGTTTGTCATATTTCTGCTCATGGTCTTTTCCAGATTATTAATAAATCCATTAAAAATGCTGTTTAAGAAGTAATCTTGTGATTTAACCTTCTTGCATGCTGATGACTGACCTGTTTTTAGGATTCAGACCTAAAACAAAAAGTCCACCAAATATCCTCAAGCCTTTCAGGCAAAATAGTAAACTTAGGGTTCTGATGGAAAAGGCAGATGAGAATGGGGTAACAGATGGAGAGGTTGTTTCCAACTGTGTTTCACATTCTTTTTTTTTTTTAAGCTAAACCAAAATTAACATCCATAGGACCTCTGAAAAAAAACAAAGTGAAAACGGATTGAACAGACACAGTGAATGAAAACCACTACTTTTCACATAGTCTGCACAATACCTCTTTGCCATTCTAAATCCTGCACCATGGATGTCATCCAGAGTTTAGTCACTGATTTCATTGGGAATACAATCAGGCCCTAACAAGCCATTTGTCAGTGTGACCTTGGCCTCGAAGAGAGACAGACTGAAATAATTTAAACAGGGCAAACTGCAAAGAATGGGGCAGGCAAACCCCTAAATACTGGTGTTTTTTTCTTCTG
The DNA here is from genome assembly GCA_007922195.1 of Podocnemis expansa. NCBI lineage: Eukaryota > Metazoa > Chordata > Testudines > Podocnemididae > Podocnemis > Podocnemis expansa. Next base: position 18,917,500 of record ML681966.1, on the reverse strand, counting down.
TAAAGTATACTAAGCCAGCAAAAAAACAGCTTCTGATCAGCTCACAGGTCATTCAGAAGACAAAACACAGTTTCTTTAAAACTATCCAGTACTTTGGCTACCACCCAGACAGCCAAGTGAAATATAACAAGGATTACTGAAAATCATTATATAAGAAAGTTTTACCAATCCCAAAGGATTGGACACATTATCAAACAGGTCAATGAATAATTTAGTTTAGTTCTTACCCAAATACATGCTTGAAGTCAATGCTTAGGAACTAAACTAGCATTTATTAAAGGAAAGAGAGAAATGGTTAAAAACTGAGTACAGAGGGATTACCCAAACAAAAATTGGGGGTCAACGGTCATTGTTTAGAGTTTCTTTGTTAGAAATCTAGTCCAGACAAATGAATGCTAAGTAGTAACATGAACAGAGTTCATTCAAAAACTCCTATGAGAATGAGCAGGGTGATTCAAGGCCAGTTGCTAAAACAAACAAGGAGTCCTGTGGTACTTAAAGACTAACAAATTTATATATTGCATGAACTTTAGTGGGAGAAAATCCCACTTCATCAGGACTTGCCACAGGACTCCTTGTTTGTTTTGCTGAACTGGACTAACACAGCTGCCCTTTGGGAACTAGGCTAGTTGATGGGAACCCAAACTTCCTGTCCAAACTCCTCCTGACAAACTTGGACAGATCTGAGAAAAAAAGAATCAGGTCTGAAGCTTCCTTTACAGCTGAAGCAAGGTGGGCACTTGCAGGTGACTCCTTCTGATGGGCTTTGAGGAAAGCAAGCCACCCATTTGACCTTCACTCAGTTGATCCTGCCTCAGACAATACAGACACCAATAGCCGTTTACACTATCAAGATAGTGCCCCAATCTTTTCTTGAGTAGAGAATGTATATTGTCCTTTGAAGTAAAATATTCATTTCCTAGTCACCCATAGGTAATTAGCTGCCTTAGTACAGTTAAGAGACAGTTTACTTAAATTGCAAAAAATAATACAGGCAAATGATGTTGGTGCACTGAAGGTCCATCTAGCTGTTAATATTCCCTTTTGACCTCTTAATCAATAGAACAACAGTAATAAATAAGAAAGCAGTTTATCTACATTGTTAACCTCTAATAAGATATATGTAAACAGCATCAAATAATTACCACAGTACACTTTCATATCAAAGTTCTAGTCTCCTCATAAGGAATAACTCTCATTTCCTTTTGTATTTTCCTTTTATAGGGCTTTAAAGATCAGATTTGAGCCATGCAACTTGCAGGGATTCTCAAACATTTTTTTTCCCGGGACCCCATTTGAAAATATTTCAGGCTGTGACAACCTCCACAAAAAGTGACAATCCCCTCATGCCAACCCACCTTTACTTCTGCAATGCTGCTGGGGGTAGTGCTGCCTTCAGATCACCTGATCAGAAGCCACTGCTCTTTAGCTAGACAGCTCTGAAGTGTTTTGGCTGTCAGCCATGCACAGGACTGACAGCTGCAGCCAAGCCATGTGCAGGGGCTGACAGTTTGCACCCATTGCCCTGCCCCCTTTAATAACCTTGCAATCCCTTGAGGGGCTCTGATCCCAGCCGGGAATCCCCTTAGCCCTTTCTCGCCCAGTGTTACATTCAGATTGGTAGCTATGTGCCCAGTCTGAAAAGACTTTCTACTACTGTTAGTAACCCCATTACCAACCTATGACAGAAGAGACCAAAAGACTTTATACATAGGCTAAAGAGGACACATTGCAAAGGAATAGTCATGTTATGGCTTGTCATAAAAGTTTACACACACAGTCCCTTGTATGGTCTTATTTTTTAAAAGGTGATTTTTATTTTAACTTTAATTTTACAGTTTTCAGCAAATCTTTTGGTGAAGAAGAAATTTCTTTAAATAAGTCAAACTGCTTTTTAATTCATCCACTTCGTTTATGTATTTTTAACTACCTCACTCCTAAGGTTTGTACTTTTGTCATGCTAATAGCAAAAGATAATTCTGTTTGCTTTTAATAAAGCTGTACTTCCCGTTTTAAGTCTTGATAATGTTATTCATTACTTTAAGTAATCATGCATTATTTCATAATTAGAGGACACATGTGGAATACAAGTGACTGGGATTTGTTTTCAGGAAAAATTCTTATGAAAGGGACCTTTGGAGTGATTTGAACTTTATAAAAGATTCATCATGATGCATCTAAAAAGTGATCTCCTATATGTCTGCAGTTGCTACAGACAACATAGACTAAATGATCAATTATCTGTAATTTTGCCTGAACCAAGCTTTCTGAAGCCTTTAATAATTTTAAATATATTCCTCAATAATTTTAAGCACTCTGATCTCCACATAATTGGCGTAAGAGCCTCATTTTGATCAAGTACTTTAAACAAGTTGGTAATTTCATTTATTCAAGCACACAAAAACCATATAAAGGAATCTTTATAGTGTGTGTGTATGTACAGATTCATCCTTGATACATTAAAAATAAAGTCTTTACAGAACACGGAGCAATGGTCTCAAGTGGCAATGGGGGAGGCCCAGTTAGAAGGTTAGGAAAAAAGCCTTTTTCACTAGCAATGTGGTAAAACACTGGAATGGGTTACTTAGGGAGGTGGTGGAATCTCCATCCTTGGAGGGGTTTTTTAAGGCCTTGAACAAAGTCCTAGATGGGATGATTTAGTTGGGGTTGATCCTACTTTGAGCAGAGTATTGGACTAGGTGACGTCCAGAGGTCCCTTTCAACTCTAATATTTTATGATTCTAAATTTTAATGAAAAGAGAATTCATAGTCTTTTCTTATGAGTTTGCATGGTGTACAACCCAATGCAGCTCTGGTACATAACTGGGCTCAAGCAATAGCAACAATAACAATGAACCTTTTGCCTAGTTTTAAATTGAGATCAAAGAAGCTGTAACCCATAGCTCTTTTCATCAATGTCTGGTTGGGAAGTAGTGCTGCTACTAATCCAACTTGCTTTTCTTTCTGACTTCCATGACACAAAACTGGAAATTTAAAATATGTTGTACTATGAATTCGCTAGTTTAGAAACAACTAAAAACTCTTTCAAAATGACATAGGTTATTGGTTTTTGTCCATGCTCCATTAAGGTTAATTAACTCTCTGTTTATGATGCTCACCTCACTGTGATAGCAGTTATGAAAAGTATGCAGCAACATCAGACATAATATTTTTATTCCTTTCAACTAATAAACTGCAAAAGTAGCCAAGTTTTTTTCCTAAAAACTAGGATATGTTTCACATGATGAATCTAATTTTCTTTTGTTCTGAAGTACTGAGTAGGTCATAGATTCTAAAATCCATATTCAGCTGTATTGCGTAATGCTTTGCTCCCAGATTGTCTCCCAGAGCTTTAGCCATGGAAGAAGCTCTTCATGTGTGCAGTTCTCACCCTACAGACAGAAGGGTAAGGAAGAGGCATTAGTTACCTCCCCAACATTCCCATGGAGATCCCTATGAAGAATCAGAAGGAGAAAAAAAGAAAAGAGGTGGGAACAAAGAAAGCTTCATTGCATACCTAGTCTTGTATTTGTCAAATGCTAAACCAGAAAGGTATAGAATAGTTTAGGTTTAGTTCCACTGAATAAACATAAAATAAAATGGAATAAAATACTCCCTTCCCCAATACATTACATTTCTACAGAGCGCTTTTTGCTTTTCTTCCCTCTGACCCATCCTGAAGCAAATTCCTCTGTTCCTCATTCAGGAAATTACCAACATCAATTAAAAATGTTTTCCCATTGGGAATTTTTTAAAAAATTCATTCATTAATCTTATCACTGTTGACTGAATAGGTGGGGGAGGGGCCTGTTTTCTTCTCCTGTTACATTTATTTCTTATTGGTCAATAGTGTCACTCCTTTGGATGCTGTCTGTCCAAGTTTACAATCTCCCATCCTCCCCAACCTATAGTTTGAAGTCTATAGACACTAATACTATATTTTCTGTAGACTACCATTATGTTATTATAATTCATTATTTTACTACAATAAAAGTACATTCCAGAAAAAAATGCAATAGTTTCTATGCAGCCCATCCCTGTCAAGTTATAGTGAGTTTTATAGAAATGATGATCTTGACTCAGCTGGCTGGGAAGTTTTAAATAAAATGTTTTTCTCATCAGAAAATGCTGATTTAACAAAACTGATTCTCAGTTCTAGGGTAGAATTTTGAGGAAAAACTGTCAAGTGGTTAGGGCAGCAGTTCTCAACCACTGTGTTGGGACACAAGGGTGTGTTGTGAAGAGCCAGGAGGTGTGTCACGGAAAATTGGCAACTCTGGAGCTCAGTTTGGGGCTCCTGCCCCCCACTGCTTTCTGCTGCCCTCAGCAGCCCACTCCTGCTGCGCAACACAGACAGCAGCCAGGGCCAGATGAGTAAAGGGACTTAGAGACTGCAACCCAGAGATTCTGGACTTGGAGTGGAGATGGGCAGCACTGGACCCACAAAAATACCTGACCCCATTGAGCCAACCCACCAGTGCACCAACCTTTGTTGGCTTGACTCTACCTCTTCCCAGGTCCCAGAGTGCAGCATCTTCCAAAGGATCACAGCCTCCCAGGTGGACCTAGCCCAAGCACTACTGCCACCAGGAGATTGTAGTGTGTCACAGAGGGGAACATCATCTGTCAGGTGTGTCCCAATGGAAAAAAAGGTTGAGAACTGCTGGATTAGGAAACTTACCTAGGATATGGAAGACCCAGTTGCAAGGCAGATCACAAACATGAACTTTAGTCTCCCATGTGACAGATGAGTGCCCCAAGTTTCTTTCTCTAGTTCTCAAATTTTTTTCATGAAGAGAGAGAGAAGGAAGGGTTTCATTTAAAAAAAAATCAAAATTTTGATGATTTTTTATCAAAACAGAGGGATAGTTAGAAAACCTGAACTATCTATGGCTTTATTCTAGTACATCTTTTTTTCCCGAGCCTCCCTTTCTGGTGTCATCAAAATAAACAACAGAGAATTGAGAAAGACTTTGCTATTCCATTCTGAAAAGCCTTGCAGCAAAAATCCTTTAAGAGCTACTGCAAATCTTTGGAGTAACTTAACATGATCTGACATTTTGCTGTGCCATTGGATGCAAATCTCCTTGCTTTTACAGGGTCTTGGAATCAGCGGCCAAACCATGAACAGACATTCATAGATTTCAGCAGAAGGAATTCTTGTGAAACCACCATTGGCTGAGGAAGAGATTAAAGGATTATTATTTTTCAGTGATGCGCATTCATACCCTCAAAGAATTATTCCATACTACAAATTATTTTGGTAGCCTGAAATGCCTGCATTCAGCCCTCGAAACTACCATAAGGTGAAAGCCTGCCTCTCACTTGTATTCAATGATCCCTACAGAACCCAGAAAATAGCACTAAAGAACAAGGCTGATTAAAACTGTACCAAGAATTTGCCAAGAATTTGCCCCTCTCGTACAACAAAATGTCCTATAAATGCTAAAAGAAATGTAAACTATATTTGCTACTCTGTTCTGTACCATCGATGGTTAGGGGGAGAATTGAGCACATAAGAGAGCCCTCAGCTAACAAACTATGAAAACCTCCTGCAAAAGAGAAATACTATTACACACATTACAGCAGACAATCATTCCACATTCAACTTAGGGGAAAAAAATAATGCTGTTGTGCAAAATAGTTTCCAGCCTCACATTTTTGAGCAGGTGAATCAGGAAGCTAAAAAGAGCTATCTGGATACTTCTCAATCAGGTCATGGAACAGAGACAATGTTGGTTACACTGAGAAAAGACCTCTTCTTAACCACGTACAAGGGGCAGCCATCCATGCAGCCTCATTTTGTTTAATCTTTCTGGAATTTCACATACAACTGACTAGAAAATACTCCTGTCCTATCTCTGAGAAACACTGAGATGTCCTTCCTCTCAGACAGACAGTTACTTCTCCACCGGAAAAGTTGTAAGTTGTAGAGGGAAATCAGGACACAGCACAGGCTTAAGTATCAGCAGTACATGGATGACACCAAGCTCTCCATTTTGTTAACAACAAAAGCTAGCTGTGTTGTTAGTACTCAGATTAAAAGAAGGTGGCTTGAAGCAGTAGTACCCACCTCTCACTAGCACCTCTGCTGGTTCAGTATGTCTGTATTCTTAAACAGTTCCGGTCCTGATATTGGGCCATGCCCCCAGGGCTTTGTCCCTGAAGGCAATTATTCCATCCTTTCAGAGTTGTTCTGGCCACAAATGGCCCATTAAGTAGTTCAGATCATTTTCTGGCTGTTTATTGCCATCCAGTTACAGGCTTCTTCCCCAATGACCTATCAGGGTGGACCTGGGCTCACCTACTACTCTGGGTTTCATCCCAGGGACTCCAAGCCATGAACTGCAATGGCCCTTTAGCAAAACTGCTTTCAGTTCACCTAGGCCACTTTCCCACAGCCCTAGCCTTCACTGATGCTTCGCTTGTAATTCAGGGGTCTTCTATGTTCAGGCCCAGCAACCAGCCAGGAACTTTTCTCACTTCTCCAGTCCCTGCACCCACAGAGCTGTCCATGGTGCTGTCATTTTCTTTGGCCCGGCAGGAATATGAACTGTACTCCTCTGGCTCCAGTATGCAACTGACTGTCTCTAGCTCTGCAGCTCTTTTTATATGCCTCTGCCTAGTCCTCAATGATGGCTCCTGCAACCTCTAATTGGCAAGACTTCTGCAGCCTCCCCCAATTGACTGTTTTCTTTATAATCTTTCCAGGATGTGTGGCAGAACTCTCAGATCACCAGCAAGGGGCTTCTGGCCTTACCGGTAGTCCACCTTATCACATTTCTATTCCTGTCATAATTCACTAACTGTCAGGCAAAATGGAAGTTACACTGTTGGAAGAGAAAAGTGATATCAAGGGCTCACCACATCCATAACATTATCCTCCTCTGAAGGTGTTTGCAATCAATGTCAAGACTGGTGCACAGTTACAGTTGGTAAAACCCTCTTATCTTCAATCAGCTGTTGGTCAGAACACAGTGCTCACTCTATCAAAATCTGCTTTGACCATCTGTGACCTCGAGGTTTGATTACTGCAATTAGTTGTACTTAGGAGTGAAGCTGCCAAGCCTGAAAAACAAAACAAAACAAAACAAAAACATAGGCAAAGCTCTCTCACTGGCTCAGAATGTAGCATTTCCTGTAAGACAAGCTGATGAGAGCACAGCAACTCAGTGCACCAGCTTCTTCATCGGCTCCTTGGGGAACTGAGAACCAAATTCACTATTTTGATCCAGTCACATGACTGACCTAGGTTATCTGTGTAATCACCTCTTTCTGTAGGACTATGATCACTTACAAGTACATCTTACAGAATAAATCTGTCAACCACTCCCATGCCATGAACACAAATGTGAAATCTTTCTTAGAAACTGGAGCATAACTGTCTGGCAGGTTCCACACCTCCCCCACTCCCCCAGACACTGCTGTAATGTCATCTGTGTGTCTTTCCTGTTCATTCATAAATGTAACTGTATGGTCTAATGAAAAGTATGTCATGTAAGATGTTTTTGAATGTTCATGGTATGCTATACATTACTGTTACGATAGCATGTTTCCTGCAACATCATATATGTGTACAGATTTGAAAGATGTCCCTAAATGCACTCTGCATGGCTCAAGTGGGGGCACACAAGCAGAGCTGGGTTCACACACACCCAGTGGAGGTATGCATAACAAGAACAAAGTAGATTAAGTTCCAAAGGGGCAGCCATGTTAGTCTAGTTCAGTGAAACAAACAAGCAGTCCTGTAGCACTTGAAAAGACTGATAAATTTATTTATCACATGAGCTTTCATGGAAGAAAATCCCACTTCAACAGATGCTTTGAAGCTAGGGGAACATACAGCATATCAAGTACTTTGGCTCGAGAGGGAAGAATCATCTGCCACAAGATGTGGGGAGAGGGCAAGAGAGCTTGGAAAGAAAAAGACACACTTTGAACTGGATAGGGCTTTTGCCATGGATTCCATCTTTTATGCTGTCTCAAGGACTGACTCTACCCTCAGAGCATGGTCTGTATAAAGACCATCAGAACCAAGCTTGTGTGATAAGCTGAACATGACTGAAACTAACAAGGAGTCCTGTGGCACTTAAAGACTAACAAATTTATTTAATGCATGGGCTTTCATGGGAGAAAACCCTTTCTCCCGTGAAAGCCCATACAATGAATACATTTGTTAGTCTTTTGAGTGCCACAGGACTCCTTGTTTGTTTTACTGAACTAGACTAACACAGCTGCCCCTTTGGATCATGACTGAAACAGCGATCTTAGTTTAGAATGTGACTTTTCCATGCGATTATCTCCTTCCCTCAATTAATATCCGATCTTGCATTGATTAACCTTATATATAAATCTTGTAATCAATAAATTTTTGTTTGTTTGGATAGAACAGTGCAAATGTTAAGGATTGGGAATCAGGGGTGTTACTGGAGGGGGGTCGGGACCCAGGGCCCAAACGTCCATGTGCTGCCCCAATCCTGCATGGGACCCAATCTGGCCAATGCCTCTCGCTGGCAGCAGGAGGGGCCCAACCCAGCTTTGAGCTTCCTGCAAGAGGCTTGGAGTTGGAGATGGTCTGTGCCGCTTTTTCCAAGTGGCAGGAGTCATCTCCGAGTGGCAGCTGCTCAGAGTTAGCTCCTGCTGCTTGTGAGGAGCCACAGGAACCATGTCTTTCTTTGAGCCTCTTGCAAGAGACTTGAAGCTGGATCAGGCCCATGCGGCTCCTCGCAAGTGGCAGGAGCTGTCTCCAAGCCTCCGTCACTTGCTGGAAGTGGCCCAGAGCCAGATCGGGCTCCTTTCAGCTGCTCTGCTGGCCAGAGATCCAGGGCCCATGCCCTGCTGGCCCTAGAGCAGTGACACCCCTGGTGAGTGTATGTGAATGCCTGATTGGGAGCAAAAGTTGTTGCATATTAATTTATTTGTTAAATTGAAAACCAGTGTGAATGAGTTAATCCTTGCAAGATGGAAGTTCCCGAGATTGCCTCTGGGACTGGGGATGTTTGCTGGGGGGCCATCCCATGAGCTACTATTGAAAGCCCTCCTCCATGGGCTGAGAGTACAATTACACGCAGGTGGCTAGGCGTGAGCTAACTGAGGAGTACAAGCTCACACAGCAAAGCATGTAAGTGAGGATCCTGGAGTGGACAGCTGGAGTGGCACAGCAGCACACCAGGCCAGACTGCATGAGGTAACATCATAAACTGTGATTCACTTCCGAAAGACGATGAGTTCTTCCACCTTTCAATAAAGTAAATTCAGATCAAAACATTTTGTTATCATATCCTAATTATAATTTTATAGTTAAACACACTGAACGATTCACTAAAGTTCATGTGACTACTATAGGACAACATTTTGTACAATAATTTTTTATTATTATAGCTTCCCTCACAAAAGTTTTAAAAATTTTATAAGAAATTAGGATGACAGAATCAAAATTACAGCCATCATATAAAGCACCTTGGCTCAGTGAAAAATCATGCATTGGTCTATAGACATGAGACTATTCAAAATATGTCACAAAACTGTATTTTATCACCAAAGACTTTATTTTATATTTGAATCTCTGAGAAATTTGGACTGTAATTTTTCCCCTTACTTTAACTAGAACTACTCATGTTTAGCAAATGGTACAATATTATGTGACTGGAAATGTAATTATATTTTTCTTTGCTACACATAGTACTAAAGTACTTACAACAGCAGATCAAGGTATGTTTTTTGATAAAGGACTAAGGAAATACTATAAATAACACAGTTAACACTGAACATTTATTGGATGTTTTTTTCTACCTTTAAGTCAAAGAGTATTAAATTATCCATGTACTTCTGAAGAAATGTATAATACAGAAGTCAAGGGAAGGATTAACTGATGTTAACTTAATGATTACAAACTGACAATGAAGATTAAGAACATGACAGTCTTAGAAGCACATCTCTTGAATTCTAATAAGGGATAAGATCTTTCATAATAATCTTTATGCGCAGACAAGATATCAAGGGGAATACATTAACACTCCTCAGTTTCTCCGAAGAAACATCCATGCTTTCTTTAAAAAGAAGGCAGAATTCAAAACAAATTACAAATGAACTCGCAAAATAAGGGCAAAGATTCATACATTCAATAAAATGTTCATTGATAGAGTATTTTTTTTATCTTTTAATGCTTACTTCTTGAAACAGGAATTTTTTTCTAAAATGAATACATGCCCTTAACTTCTCCCTCAGACAAGCTGTTTTAAAGCTCTTGCTGCCCATCATTTTCCTAATGTGTTTAAGAGAAGAGTGCCCCCTAGTGATAACTGAAAACCACCGTAGATAACAGCTGAGAAGTATTAAATCATTCCACATATTTAAAATATGATTCTACCTTTTACTCTTTGTCTCAGGACAGACTTTTTCACTTCTGTGTCACTAAATCACTACAGATTAAAACCCATGCCATCTAGGAATGTATTTTATGCAGCTGATTAAAGGGCACCACTTGAACATTCTGGTAATCAACCAGAGTGCAAAGGGTGTTTGATAAACAATTTAAATAAACAACTTATGATTATAGCAACTTTGCTTCAAGATCAGAAACCTCATGTGTTTTAAGTGATGTGAACTTTTGCTAGCAATGCAGTATGATTGTCATATTTTAGGATTGCTCTTCACTGAGAATTTAATGTGAGAATAACAGTCAGAAACATATATCCCTTCAATTCTCAGTGGTGCTCTCCTTTTAATCAATGAGAGTTATGCTCACAGATCATGGACCTCAAACAGACCTATGTTTACAAGCTTCTCTAAGACCTACCAAATAAGACTATGAAATGACAGAACAATTTAGTGCAGCTTTAAATAAAAGAACATTAAAATTAGTTACACAATATCCTTAAGGATTTTATATATTATACATTTATACATTACACACACACATACACACACGCATTTATACATTATATATATAATTGGGCTTGTTTTACCACTATTTGCTTACTCAATACTTTGTTTGACAAATTAAATGGATGAGAAGTTAATGCTTCGTTTTTACTGACTTTGAAAAAAGATAAAAGACCACAACAACACATAGTGTAAAAGATTATTAATGACAAAACCTGGACACCCTGCTGTGCATTAGTGGAGTTTGACATCCAGGAATCAGCAAGAAGGGGGCTCATTCCTCTTCCTCGTTCCCTACTTCTTCAACTCCTTCCCCACTTTCCTGCTCCCTGCACAGCAGTTCAAGCTCCTTCCCTTCCAGGCTCAAGATACACTCATTAACAACAACCTGGGACTCTATAAACTATTCAGCTTTGGCTGAGAGAACAAATCACAGCTGAGGAACAAATTCATTCTTAAGTCTGATGATGTTACTGAGATATTTTATATTGTTAATATGGAATGACAAAACTATGAGAAAATGGACTAAGTTAGATGATCCCCATATTAAATTGGACCATTATGATTCCTATCTTGTTTTATCCTTATATCTCCCCCACCTTGGCTTTTTCAGCTTGGTGTTCAAAGTCAATATTCTTCTCATGAACAACTGAAATCTGACATGTAGGCTCAATATGAGCTGACAGATGGGATTCTGAGCTTTTAGTTTTTATACAGCATTGGATCTAGTTCTAATATTTCTCAATAAAGCAGACACAAACTAGTCAGAACAGTAAGGGGGGAAATTGAAAACAAAATGTTGGTATTATTATTATACAGTTTTAAATCTGATGACTCATGAAAATATACAGCATGGGGGAGAAAAATTTCCACATCACTGGAAAGCAGAGATACTCAGTGTACAGCTCAATTTCCTATCCCTGGCAGTTCATGAAATATGGGACTTTTAAAAGGTCCCTTTAACAAAAGTACACACCATTTACCAACCAGGCCAGGATTTTCTGGACCAGAAATACCCAAAACAAATCCATCCATAAACCAGAAGGTTTAGCAACTTGGGTTGCTCTAAAATAAAAGAACATACTGAGAAAAGTAGAAAAGTAATACATGTAAAATGGGTATTGGGATTCAGTGTGAATTCCTGGAAATTGGGAGAGGTTTTCAGAATTCCTTTGGTTCACTCTGACTGCTGATGGGAACAGTTAATGACACAGACAATAGTAGGCTAGTGTGAGTACTGTGTATTATTATATTGTATGGTTTTGTTTGCTTTTCTATTTCTCAGTTATTGATTTTTTGATCACAAAAAGAGATGATATAAAATTGATTTTGTTTAAATGTGTAATTGCAGCCTAAGGCAATTTCTTCACAACTCCTTTTTATATATCAGTGTATCAAGCTGTCCTTCAGATTATAAAATATTCACTTTTTTTGCATTACAGCCTCATAATAGCAGACAAGATCATTCCTGTCCATCAACTTTTCTTGTGACTAACATACCTTATATTCTTTTTCATCGTTCCTTTTGTGGGTTTAACAAGGTAGCAGGATTCCACTTAAATTGTAAGGTCTTTGGGGCTTTTTTTCTCTATTTGTATAGCACCTAACACAATGGGATCTTGGTCCATGAGTGAACTGCCTAAGTGCTGCAATAATACAAAAAACTAAATAACCATAATAATGTCATTGTCCTCACCCTGCCCTATTCACTGGTATTGGAATCTTGCAGAGATCTGCAAGTCAGTTGCTGCTGAGTAGAGCTGGTAGAAAAATTTGGAATTTTTGAAATTCTAATGAAAATTTGTTTGTATCAAGTGTTCTGCATTCTACATCAAGCTCTGCTACTGATTTAGTGGAACAGGTGATCCTCATTAAATTTCAGCCTGAATGGAAAGTGCACCACTAGCCCACCATAGTGGAAGCAAGGGTGTGTGGCACACAGGTCCTTAGAAAAAGAATCCTATGAGCAGCCAAGTCTGATAAGATGACCTACTCTGGGATTGCATATAGTATGACTTTGGAATTACCTTTATGTTAATAAAAAGTCTGGAAGAATGTCTCTTGAGACAGTATGTAGCATATGCTTGGAGCTGGGTAGGTGTGCCACCATCTCACAGCTGGTTACTCTTTTTAATGAAAGCAAGCAAGCAGATGGAGAACGAATGATCCAATGATTGGGGATCCAGCATGGGTCTTGCGGGATCTGGTCCATGCTTCACTAAGAGAATGTCACTTACAGTCAGATCTTCGTAAGTATCTAGAGGCTTACTGGGATTTTCAAAAACATCTAGGCAGCTAACACTATAAAAATTAATGAATTTTAGACAGCAGAATTCTTTTGAGGATCCCATTAAGTGCCTAAATACCTTTAAGATGAGCAGTTATGTGCTGCCATGTTCCTTTAACTCAACTGCTTTCAGTTCCCTGTGGCTCCAGTCTTCACCAAAGCTTAGCCTTTAATTCAGGGCTCTTCTACGCTCACACTCAGCAACCACCTTGGAGCTCTTTCACACTCCCCAGATCCCTGCCAGCACTGACCTGTCCATGGTGCTGCAGTCTGTCAGACCACTTGGAGTATTCACTACAGTCCTCTGGCTCCAAGCAGCAACTGAGTCTGGTATGCATCATGGCTCCTTTTTCATAGTCTGCAACCCTTGGTTGGCCAGTTCCTTTCACCTCCCCCTCCCCCACCCCCACAATCCACAGTTGGCTGCTTTTCTGCAGCCTCTGTAGTTCACTTGAAGTTCTTAGCTCCACTATTTTTCTCCTGGGACAGGTGTGGCAGGACTCAGAGGCCTCCAGCAATGGTCATTTGAGCCTAGTGCACCCTGTCACAACCATCCTGACATGTATTTGTTCAATTTGTTCTTAAAAATCATCATGGATGTGGATTCCACATCCTGCTTGGTGGGGGAGGGGGAGTTAACTATCCTTATAGTTAGAAAGTTTTCCCTAATATGTAATCTAAATGTCTCTTGCTAAAGAGTAAGTCCATTACTTCCTCTCATACCTGATATGCATATGGGCTATGTCTATTCTGAAATGACTTATTTTGAAATAAAACCCTTATTTTGAAACCACTTATTTCAAACTAAAAAAAAAATTAGTTCAAAATAAGGGAAATCCTGAAAGCAAAATAGCATGTCCTATGTGTGGACATGCTATTTTGTTTCAGGAGAGGGGCACCCTGGGAGGTGTGGCAACATGGCCCCTTGCGGGCCACGTTGCCACCAACCAGGGCGGGGGGGAGAGGGCTTGCCAAGAGCCTGGGGGAGCCGCAGCACCCCCACGGTCCCCTGCCCAGGTTGGGGGATCTGCAAGGGGTGCAGGGTGGCTGCAGCAGTGGCAGCTCACCCTGCGCCCAGGTCCCTGGGGCCACTGGGGTCTGTGGCAAGCCCAGCAGCGGGGTGCCTGGGCACCCGGCTCTCCCCACCACCGGGACTGAAGCCGTGGGGAGCCAGTCCGACCTGGATCCCCAGCACCCCGGGGGCTGAGCAGCTGCTGCCACAGGGGGACAGGTCCCACCAGCTCCCCAGGCCCCTGGGCTCAGTGGCCGCAGCAGCTGGGAGCCCCACAGCTTACTCTGCCACCAGCTGGGGGGGATGCAGCCCCAGCAGGGTGGCTGCAGGCAGGGTGGCTCACCCTGCACCCGGCTTGGGGGGCTGCAGCCCCCACAGCTGGCAACGAAGTGAGCCACCCTGGCTGCGGCCATCCCACTGGGGGCTGCAGCCCCTGCATCTGGTAGTGGGGTGAGCCGCCCTGGCTGCGGTCACCCCGCCCCTGCATCTCTCCTCAATACCCTGGCCAGGGTGCTGAGGGCTTCCTGGCCAGCATGCTGATGAGGGGTGGCCCTTCCTCCCAGAGTTTTATGCACCCTGGGAGGAAAGTCCAACACATTATTTCAAAATGATGGTCATTTTGAAATAATGTGTCCAAACAGCATTGTTTCGAAACCACCATTTCAAAATAACAGCCGTTTCAAACCCACACCAGGTTTAAGGCATTTCGAAAGGATGCCTCTTATTTCGAAACGACAGAGTCCGTTGTTTCAAAATAAGAAAACGTCGTTTCGACCTAATTATTTTTTATTTCGAAATAACCAGCATTATTTTGTAATGAAACAGATGTGTGGACATACCCATGGAAAACAATTCATCAAAAGCCTCTTTTCAGCAGTCTTTAATATACTTGAAAATTATTAGCTGGTCATCCCCCTACCTAATCTGTTCTCAAGACTAAACATGTGCAGATTTTATTAACTATTTGCTATAGGACAGGTTTTCTAAATCTTTGATAATTTTTGTTACTTTTCTCCGGGATTGCTCCAATTTATCTCCAAGTGTCAAACCCAGTATTGGCTATAGTGCTCAGAGGTGGTTTTAGGGATTCTGGAGCCTAGGGCAAAAGTCAAGGATGGGACTCACCCATGCTCTGGAGTGGGTGCCATTCTTGACTTTTGCCCTCCCCCAGTCTTGTCATGGCCCCTGCCAGCCCTCCACCCTGCTACCGGGGCCCACACACTCCTGCAGCCTTACTAGGGCCCCCACCCACACACCTCATTTGGGTCCCCGCCAGCCCCACAGTCCTACATTGTGGCCCTCACCAGCCTCATGGGGACCCCCACACACTGCTACATCACTGGGGCCCCCACCAGCTCCCCAGCCCTCCACCAGCCCCCCACCCCCACCCCATCAGTAACTGTGGTGCAGGAAGGGACCTTGCAAGGCCCTGGGCAAATGCCCATGAAGTCCCCCACTAAGGCCTCCTAGCTTCATCTTAGGATTTGTCAGTGCCAAATAGAGTTGGAGAATTACCACCTAAGTCTTACATATGACACTCCTGTTATCACACCTCTGACTATTTGTTTACAACTTCATCACTTTACTAACTTACTGCTCTTTCAAGCAGAAATATATCAAAATACACAACAGAACTTTTAGGCACAGCAGCCAATATCACACAGTCAATGTGATGTCAAAGCTAGTTCTTTGTAGATTCACATTCTGACTTGCTTACACTGTGCCTTTGACTTTCAATGACTCTTAGGTTCTTGAGTGCCTATGTAAGTTTGAAAAGTTCACCTGTAATTTCTTCAGGCACAGGATTGATTTTATTATCACTAACTATTTATATCAAGGGTTTTATGTATAATATGGCTGAGAAGACAGCATGATTTCCATTAAAAAAGGATTTTTACGTATCTGGCACACAAACCAGATGTGTATATGGGAGGAAATACATCTAAAGAAAACACTGCGATGATATTTCTTGTTAGGCCCCCATCCTGAAAACACTTGCAAACATGCTTAACTTAAAGTCAGTGGGGCTCCTGACAGTATATTAAGTTAGGCACATTGGCTATGTCTACACTACAGGGCACAATTAAGTCTACTTAAAGTAGACTTTCTTAAGTCAACTTAAGCCAGGGAACCCATTTAAAGCCAACTTAAAAGGCTCTACTGCAGTAAGTCGACTTTATTAAGTCAACTTTAATGGCCACATTGCATTAAGTCAACTTAATAAATTCAACTTAACCCTTAAAGTCAACTTTAAGGTCAAGAGTTATTAAGTCAACTTAAGCAAGGGCTTAAGTGAACTTAATGAACTCCAAATGTGGCCAGGGAGTGGTTTAAGTCAACTTAAGGCTTCTTAAGTGTACTTAAGCCCCTAGTGTAGACATAGCCATTGATGTTTGCAGGATCCTCGATCAATTTACAAACATACTAATGGGTAAAATTCTATTTCTGTAGGATAGACAAACACACACACACCTTATAGGACAACATCTCTTTGCTTGTTTATAAATTCATAAGAGATATTTTGAAGAAGCACACATAGGATGAAAATCCAGAAAAAGATCTGTTTAAACCAAGCCACTTAGCACAGTATATCTTACAGCATGTAAGCTCTTGTTGGCTGCAGGCCAAAAGTGTTATTGCTTGTATAATGCAAAATTTGTTTCTGATGTATGCCTTAGAACAGCTTTGAAGAGCATTACTTGTAGAAGATGAGACTCTGGCCTTCCTAAGGCCCTTTTATTCCAGGTAAAAGTGACAGAGCAGTGTAAAAGCTCTCTTCTAAGGTAAACCCTGGTGGAAGGTGTGGGGCTCAGGGTAGGGTGGGTGTGTTGCTGCTGTGCAGGAATTGCAAAGTTGCTATTACTGAGACAGATATTTAATTTACACAAGACCTCATTTTGGCCCAAAAGGCCAGTCCAGAATTGGGCAGACAGGAGTGGAAGGCTCAAAGCAACTTTAGTTGTCCCCATTTTTGCCTCAAAAGTAAATCTCATGTACAGTCTTCAATTTTATAATGAAGCAAAAGCTGCATTCAGATCTAGCACTTCTCTGAAGGGTTCTCAAAATAGCTTTATCCACAGTTAAAACACAGCTGAATTCTAGAATATTAGAGGCAACAATATATAATTTTCCCCTCCTTCCAAATTTTTGCCAAATTATAAGAAAGTAGCAGCTTGAATAGACAATTCTAAATGTATTCCTTGCCTATTAAATATACAGTATTAAGCACAAAACTGACAGGCTCTATCCCTAAGGAATGTATAGATAACAACTGAGTTAATCTTGCAGGAAGTTTCTTTTAATGTAGTGAGCTTGACTGGATCACAGTAGACACAAAACAAAGCATTGTATGTTTGTTTGACTTGTGGTTGCACAAGCAGCTTCCAAATACTAAAAGGTCTTTAACCTCCCATAGAGAAGTACATGTCTCTGACATCATGGCTCTCACAGCAGTCATGACTCAAACCTTTGGATATGTCCACACTGGAGTGAAGTCAATTTAGTTTAAATTGACCATCACCCACCAAGATGCAGAATTTGGAAGAGTGTGCTCACCTCATGCTCATTGCATTAGTGAATTTTGTCCCTACCCTACACACTTACCTTAACAAATAAAGGAATGCACCACTGGTAGCTATCCCACAGTGCAGGAGCATTTGGGAAGGCTTTCATCCTTTCATGATGCAACATCCTTCCCGTCTCGTCTCAGTCCAAATATGATGATCACCTTTTTGTGCCATTATTTTTTCAAATCCTTCACTTTCTGCTACACACATGCCATTATCTGAGAAGCACGGAGCCCACTCAGCTCTGCACTAGTATTGTAAGTATCACAAATACCACACAACTTATTCTGTACTATTTTCAGAAGACAGGAGCTGCAGCATTTAAAAGTGCAATGTTAATAAAGCTGCCTTGCTACAAGCCATAGAACGCAATCATTCCTATTTGCTGTAAGCTGTCACACACCATTTGCAGTTAGTGGAATGCCACGTCTGGTCCCAGGAACCAACCAATGACTGGTGGGATCACATAGTTAGGAAGGTGTGGAATGACATACCTCCTCAGCCCTGAAATGCATGAATACTTGTTTGAGACCTGATCTAATAGCAGAGAAGAGAGTGGCCATTGCTGTGTGGAAGCTAGCAATACCAGACTGCTACCACTTGACTGGTAATCAATACAGAGTCAATAAATCTACTCTGAGACCAGCTGTGATACACGTGTGCCAGGCCATTAATAGACTTCTGGTAGGGAGGGTAGTGGCTTTGGGAAATGTGGAGGACATAGTGCATGACTTTCCTGCATGCCGTTGCCCATCTTAGCTCTGGGTCACCTTGCAACAGAGTACATAAATAGAAAGGGATATTTCTCAATGGTGTCCCTGTGAATCACAGTGGAAGCTTCACTGACATCAGTGTAGAGTGGTCTGGAAAGGTGCATGACATGCATCTTAGGAACTCAGTTCTGTACTAAAAGATGGTATCTTCCCTGACCAAAAAACTGATACTGGCAATGTCAAAATTACAATAGTGGTCCTGGGGGTCCTGCCTACCTACTGCTTCTCTGGCTAATGAAGTTAACTACTGGGCATCTGGCCAGCAAGAAGGAACATTTCAATAATAGGCTCAGCAAGTGTAGAATGGTGGTGGGCTGTGTATTTGGATGTTTAAAGGCTCACTGGTGCAGCCAGGTTAAAGAAACATCCCAATAGTTATCACTGTGTGCTCCAGAATATGTGTGAGGTAAAGGGAGAGAAGTTTCCATTGGCTTGGGTTGTTGAGGTAGATAGGCTGCAAATTTTGACTAGCCAAATTTCACTGCAATTTTGAACGCCAAACATGGAGCACTGCGCCTTAGGAAACCTCTGGGAAAAAAAAAAACAACACTTTTACTGTGAGCTATAATAGTGATGTGTGTGTGGTTTATCTGTGCTGTGCTTTCACTTTGCATTGCCTGCCCATCCCTCACCAACACAATTCCCCTCCTTTATTCCCTTCTTAGCAATAAACAAACAGTAATGAATTGTAAAGCAGTACTGTTTTATTGTTGTTACTTCACACAGAGTGAGAGGAAGATAATTTTATGTCCTGCATGCATTCTCTGGCAGCTGAGATGGGATACAAAGTCCATTTTGGCTTTGCGGGCACACACACAGTAATCACACATTCCCACTCTTTTAGGGACCACTGCCTCTTTCTGCTCCCCTCAACCAGTGATGAGTGGTGCATGTACTGCTTCTGCTCTATCTTCTCCTTGACCATGTAGCAGTGGAGGCTAGGAAAGAGCACATTAACTCAGAGTATTTCAGGGGCTTCTGAGGAAGTCTCTCAAGCTTCTCAGCTTCCTGGCTCAACCAGGTGCTTCAACATTTCTGACTGATCCCATATTATATGGTAGTATCTCATCTGGTGTTGACTGCCCATACTCCTGGGCTGCTTGCCTGTTGTCCATATCCGTGTTCAGTTTGCCTGATAATTAAATCCGCCATACTCTGCTCTGTGTCACCAGCCACAGAAGCATTCGTTCTCTCATTGAACATGTCATCCCAAGTGTTGTAGGTTTTGGGTGTCTTTGTTTTTTGCCTTATCTGTGAATGGTGTTCTGGAAGAGCATAAGATGGTGTGTTGAAGGCCATATTATCCACTGTAAGGGACAACAGGCAATGTTACAGTGTAAAAGTAACTCCTCTGAATGTTCCCAAGGGAAGGCTAGAACTACATACAATTGTCTAACTATTGCATGGGTTGGAGTGCCATTTCAGTCATGGCAAGTAAGGGGTTGATGCATGTACCTTAGGGAAATGCCTGGTGCCCTTGCTGCACAAGTCCATGCTTCCTCACTCATCCTAGCCTAAGATTCTCTGAGGTATCTATACTGCATGGTGACTTAGCAGTTGTGTCTCCATGGAGAAAAAGAAAAATTAGTAAAAACAGCATGTTTTTGGTGATGAACCAGAACCAATGTTATCTTACCTAGTTTTCTGATATGCCTGCCTCAGCTTTTCTCATCTTAATGCAGCACTGCTGTGAATTGCTGTTGTGCCCCTTCTCCAAAATGCCATACAATATTCTTTCATAGATATCCAAATTTGTTTTGCTGGCTCAGAGCTGAGCCAGAACAAACTCTTGCCCCACTGACCAATAGGATCCAAGACCTCATGTTGATTCCAGACTGGAGCACATTTGGTGTATGTAGTCACTATAATTAGTTGTACCAACAAGCTCTCTCTGACCTAATAGGTAATGAGAATTTAAAATTTCCCAGGGCTTAAGGGGAGAAGCTGTTTCCTGTTTACGTGGCCATGGTTCAGCAGAGTGTGGCTGTCCAGAGTGGTCACAAAAGAGCATTATGGGATATGTCCTGGAAGTCAATGACATTGATTTACACTGTGCTCTGCCTACACTGATGCTCACTTGACCCATGCAATTTGGTGCTACACCACTTGTGGAGGTGGTTTTATTAAGTCAAATTTTACTGTGATTTAAGTTAGTGGAACTGACCTGCCAGTGGAGACACATACTTTATGTGATTGATGGAAGCCACATTCCATTGACCTCCATTATCAGTGTAGACCAGACCTCACTCTCTGTCTGTATTGCTTTTTCACCTTTTCCCACTTCACAGAGTGGCTCATCTCACTGTCAGTTACCAGCAGCAAAACCACTGAATTTTATAAATATTCTATGCAAATGAAGAGCCCCACACAAAGACTGACCACAAAAGAAAGTTCTCTGAACAATGAATACTTTTGACCCAGGATGCTCTTAAATAAACCTGCCTTGCCAATGCAAAAGCACTGAAGGAACTGTGCAGAGTTTTAAAACAAGCAATATATTAAAACTTTTAAAAAACATCTTTGCAAGAAATGTAGTCTTCAAAATCATTATATTAATTAAGACTCACAATTTGACACAGATTTTAAATTGAACCGCCACAAGGGTGTCGAATCTTTTCTAGTGTGAAGGGCCACATTGAAAGGCTCTTTTTTTTTTCCTGCTCAGGGCCAGTGAGTTTGAAGGGGCTGGAGGGTAAGGGTTAGTCCTCCATCTGACGGGCTGTGTAGGGAGGTGCTGCTGCAACCTGCTGGCTGGGGGTTGCTGCTGTGCCATGCTAGCTTGGGGCTGGGGAGAGGCTGTTGTTGCTGTGCTCCACTGGATTGGAGCTGGAGCTGGGGCTGGGCCTGGGAACAGCTTGGGGGTTGTGGAGTTGCTGATGCACCCAGCCAGCATGAGGCTAGAAGGAAGAAGCTCCTTCTGTACCTGCCAGCTCCAAGCTGGAAGGGAAAGGTTGTTGCTGCACTTGGCCAGCTTTGGGGTGGAGGGTTGCTGCTGCAACTGGCCTGCCATCATGGGACTGTAAGCAGGGCTGTCCCTAGGGGAGTGTCGGGCCCTGGGTGAAGCACCCCGTGTGGGGTCCCCACGCCCCCACCAGCCTTGGGGGGGCAGGGCCAACTGGCCCAGGGGAGTGTCTGACAGGACAAATCATTCCCTAACCCCCCCAGGTTCCTGTTGCTGAATATCAGGAGCCAAGAAGCTTTGCAAATAGGAGTAGGAGGGAGGGTGATGGATCATACTGTCCGTGGGACTCCCAGCCAACTTGCATAGGTTCCCCATGCACTAGGGAAGTTGATGGCATCTGGGTGTGCAGCAGGCACATGGCTCCATGCCCAGCTGTGAGATGCTACCCTGCTGACCCATACCAGACACATCTACTGCTGTGGTTCTCAAGATTTTTAAATAGATGCCACCCCTCCCATGAACTTTGCTGTGATACTTGCCTTCCCCTTCTCAGTGGCAGCAAGAGAATGAGGAACAGGGGAGGATAGAGTGGGGTATCAGGAGAATAAGGGGAGAAGCGCAGGTGGGTGGCAGGCACCAGGGAAGGCAGCACAGGATCTACTACAATTTCCCATGCTGTTCCTGCCCTAGGCCAAATGCTTGGGCATGCTGCAGGGCAGGAAATTTAAAAAGTCTCTGGCCTGGTCCCAGCTAACAGGTGCATGCAAACCAGGTGGGGGGAGTTATGGAACCCATGAGGCAAACAAGTCCATTTCATTCAGGATGGGAAAAGCAAGAAGGATCCACCCCAGAAAGTGTGGGGGGGGGCGGGAATAAAGGAAAATAACAAAATACAAGATGAAAGTCATGTCTGATCACCAGCTGTTTACAATGATCACACAGGAGCTCTGGTGAAACAAGCCATAGGAAGTTCCATAGATTAACCTGAGAGTCAGCAAATATAAAAGATGGGTAGAAAGATGAAAACTTACCCAGTATCTGTGGGAGAATGGGCAGGCAACTATGTTCCCTCTAAGCCACACACACACACACACACACAGGTTGTGAAACCCGCACACACAACAAAATAAAGCATGCACAAAAAATTCAACAGTGCTAATATTTTTATGCTACTTTAAGAAGGTGACTTCAAGTAGCATGTTTCAAATAAGGTTTCATAATTTATAAAATCATTTCTACCACCATATCAAAATAAAATTTAGCTATTATTTGCATCACACACTTACCGCGTTGCAGTCACAAGTTTGACCACACTCACTGGAGTGCACACCAATTTGGACACTGGTTCCAAAAATTTGCACAGAAGATATTTTTTGCACACACAGCCTATGAAAAATTAGAGGGAACACTGGCAGGCAACACTAATTGTCACCTACTCACCCTGGGATAGACAGGGGGAATTCAAACATCAAGAGATTAGTTTAAAAACATAGTATAATCTTTGGCCAAAAAAAAAAAAGACTTTATTTTTGCCATTCTTTTGATTTTTGATTGCTTGAAACTGGCAATACTGTATAAGTTAATACCATACACTTCACTCAAGGAGTTCCTTTCCCTAACTGTATTCTTCCTGCTAGTATAGGGCCAGGCTTCTGTAGCCACAATGTAGGAACACAGATAGATAAAATGAATTGAATGTACCTTTAAAGCATCTGCTAGGCAACACTGTATCTGTTCTTTAATATCATAACTGAAATAACTAACTCAGTTTAATAGACATTATAACCAATGTCCAACAAAGCTGGATGTTGTGAATTTAGGACTCCATTTTGTAAAACTTGTTTTAGGTGTATACTCTGGAATTTTATTTAAATGTGTGAACAAGATGGGTGAATGAAGGGTGTGTGTGTGTGTGATGAAATCAGTCAACACCAGCCTGTCCTGATGAAATTCAAGTGCTACCTTAATGGCTAAGCCATGCAAACAACTCCCACAAAAGCAAGAATCCACCCCAGAAAGAAAAGAACAAAAGAAAAAGTGAAAGTCATATTTGTATATGGCTGGTGATCAATGATCACACAGGATCCCTGGCCAGGCCTGCCTGCTGCCCCTGAGCCTTGCCCCCAAGCTAGGTGGAGAGGATCCCAGCCAGACCTGTCCATTGGCCTGCTGGTATCGGCCACCTGGGCTGGGGGGGGGGGTTGCGGATGATGCCTGGCTCACCCTGACCTCTGCCCTTGCTGCCTGGGCTTGTGGGGGACAACCCCAGGCCCATGTGCCTCCACCCCCAGCCCTGCCACCTTGGCTTTAGACAGGAATGACACCTGCTTGGGTCTGCCCCCTGGGGCTCACCACCTGAGCATAGGGGAGGAGGGGGTAACCCTGACCCTGACCTCACCACCTGGGCTTAGGGGAAATGACCAATGGCCCAGCCTGCCTGCTGGCTCCCCAACCTCACCACTTGGGTTTGACCACTGGCCAAGGCTCCCCCCCCTCGCCTCACTGCCTGGGCTTATGGGGGGGAAGACCCCTGGCCTGGGCTGCCCACTGAGCCTCACCACCTGGGCTTGGGGGAAGTGATGCATGGCCCAGCCTGACTGCTGGCCCCCCCAGCCTTGCTGCCTGGCCTAGGTGGAGACGACCCCTGGCCCAGCCTGCCCCTTGGCCTCGCAGCTGGGGCTGGGGGGGAACCCTGGCCCAGCCTGCCCTCCAGCCTCACCACCTGGCTGGGAGGGGATGGGGAGGGTCAGTCCTGGGCCTGGCCTGCCTGCCATCCTCTTGCCTGGCCAGCAGCATGACCTGGAGCCTAGAGGGGCATAATCCCTGATCTACCTGTGCCCCACTAAGCCAATATGACTTGGGGCCCAGGGAGGGTCCTGGATCCCCAGCCCGCTTGACCCCCTCCAGCCTGGCCACTGGCCTGACAAAAGGCCCAGGTGGGCCTGATCCCTGGCCACCTGCCCCACATTGGCCTGGCAAGTTCCATGGCCCATGGGGAATCCTGGATCCCCAGACCCACCCCTGACCTGGCTGCTGGCCTGACCCAGGGTCCCCAGCCAACTACCCCCCCCTTGGCACAGGCTCAGGATCCCACAAGACACCCCCCTGGCAGTACTTATCTGGCTGTGTGTCTCTGGGCTGGTGCTGGCAGTGTCTGCTGGAGGAGGAAAGGGTTAAAACTCCCTCCCCCCTCCAGCTAATGTCTCAGCTGGAGGATCCAGCGGGAGGGGCGGCAGGCTACCCACCAGCAGAGTAGCCTCTGAATAAGCCTGTGTCTGCCGAGGAAAAACATTGGGGGCTCACTGGGGGAGTACAGGGGCTTGTGCAGGTCCCCAGCATGGGTGGGGGGGCAGCGGTGCAGGCACTGCAGGGCCCCCCAAGGCGCGGGGTCCACCGCAGCTGTCCCACCCGCCCTCCCCTAAGGATGGCTCTGACTGTATTGAAGGGGCTGCTCCTTGTTGGAGCAGGCCAAGTAGCAGCCTTCTGTGAGCCGAACAGTGGCCTGTGGATCATGGGTTGGACAACCCAGAACTGAAAGATCTAAAACAGAAAATCTCTAGAAATCCTCACTCACAGGAAGGTCTCTTATCACCCATTTTCCCAGACTTCCTACAAGATAAACTCTGCCTGGTATATATTTGCCACCCACTAGTTTTTTTACCTGGACAGTCAAGTAGCTAATGAGGTGGTCAATGTCAGGATAAAAGCAACATTTCTCATGATTTTTGATTAACATAGTTAAAAACAGATTGTTTAAAATGAAGAGTTTCCTCACCATTTCCATTTCCCTATTATTGTAGTACATGTGATCATTTAAAACTTTCACTGAAAATGGATTTCAACATAACCTGAAGGCAGGGTAAGTTTTCCTTGACCTGACTGTGACATATGATATGGTTTGTGTGACAGACTGCTCCCCAAATTTGGTCTGGTGTGCCTCTGTGACCCCCTGCAATCTCCACTCCTGAACCCTGACTTACCCCACTTTGCCAGGTGACCACTCACTCCTGAATCAATACACCCTAGCTTCCAGCACGTAATTGGTCCCAGGCAGTGGGTGTGCATCCTCTGGTCACCTTCAGGATGGTCCCCAAGCAAGCACCGTCAGTCCTCAGACAGACACGACACCGGGAGCTCCTATCCTACAGAAATTGGGACCAACCTTCCTCATCGCCCAGCTTTCCTCATTCACACCCTGTAAAGTCCACACAGTTTTAGATGAAAATAATTACTAGTTTATTGATTAGAATACAATTTTAAGTGAAGACATAAAAAATCAATGCACAACCATTTATTAAAGGAATCAGGAGTTGCCACAACCAATACAAGATAAAATGTATGCTGCTCTAATGACACTATCTATGGGTGTGTTCACACAGCCTCCTTATTCCAAAACAACAGAGGTTGTTTCGAAATCAGGTTTCGGCTGTTCAAACGACGCACGGTTGTTTTGGAACAACGGTTCCCATTGTTCTGAAACAACTGCGTTGTTTCGAAACAAGTTAGACCTAGTCTGTGGGCGAAACAACATTGTTTCACAATGGCTGTTTCGAAACAACGCCGTGCGAATGTGTTGTTTCGGAACAAGATGTTCC
>ML681966.1:18714978-18891081 GCA_007922195.1 Podocnemis expansa | reverse complement strand
CTATTTCGTTTCCCACCTTTTTCCTTATTTCGAATTAACATTTTGTTGATTCGAAATAAGTTGTTTCGAAATAAGCATTATTTCGATATACAGTTGTTTCGAAACAACCGTATCGAAATAACCCGTGTGTGAGAACACAGCCTAGGATCCCACATTAGCTTATTCTCATTGTTCTCACCCATGAGACTGGCTGTTTCATAGAGTTCAGGCAGCCTAGGCCCTCCTGGCCATATACCTAGGCTCAATGTCTTGAAGTTTCTTCTAAGATGGTGTTTCTCTGGACCAAGCCAGCAGTTTCGCTCCCCTCTTAAAGTGTCTGCATTCCTTTTTCAATTCCCCTCAGCTCCTCTTTCTCCTGAGCTAAGCAACTACATTTGCATTGCCATTATCACATAATTCTTCAGGGTCAGAGGGGGAATTCTAAAGTTCTGAACTATGTAACATGCTTCTTATCTGTACACATAAATGATGCTGTAGGAAACATGATATCATAACATGGTAGATTAAAAAAGGAACCTTGCATGCCATACTTGGAATAAACCATACAATTACACTGCAAAAGTGAACTGAAAAGTTAAACAGATCATAGCCCAGGGGTGCATGGATGTAGATCCCATGACTGCTGAGCACACTGGCCTTTTGGTGAGATTGTCTAGAACTATGCTAAGTTAGTTGGTATGTTCAATGGCTTTATTTTTGAGAAATTGCTATTTCTGTGAGTATATTGGTGATAGAACAAGTTATCAGAAGAATGGCCTCTCAAAAGGATTAATATTGTCTCCAGTGTTATTCACCTTGCATTCAAATTACTTACCATATATTGGGTTTTGCAAGTTTGTTCATTCAAATGACACATGCCTTGGCACTCAGTCACACTCCTTTAACATATTTCAGAGTGTTCTGAATGCAGATATGGAGGCTATGGCTGTTTATTGCCACCAATGGTGCCTGATAACAAGCCTGTATCACATGTCTTACATTTACATCATGCACATGCATGATGAGCAGAGAGCTAAATATAGTCCACAATGGTCAGTAAATAAAGCATGATTTACATTCGATCCATCTAGGCCTCACATTAGGTAAAACACTCACATACTGCAACCATCTTAAAAAGTCAAGCAATTAAGGTCAAATGCATATTACCCTACTTGGAAAACTAGCTTGAATCATATGGGGAAACAAACATGAGACACTTCAGGTGTGGTACTCTGTTATTAGGGGCACAATACTGTTCTCCAGTATGGGCTTGCTCATCTCACATAAAGATGATTGATGTACAACTAAATTTGACTATGCATATTATTTCAGGAACACTGAAATCTATACCTTTACTATGGTTACTGGTTCTATGTAATATTACTCCAGTCAGTTTTCACAGGGAGGAAAGCATGGCATAGTTTGTGATGAAACTGCCATATCTACTTTGATTAAAGGCTTGTTTAATTCACCACATAGTTGTCTGCCTTCCTAATACCCGCTACAGATAAGTTTACTGGGTGAGGGATTTATGGCAGAAGGTATTTTGCTAACTTCATGGTCCACAGAAAAAGTGACAAATAATTATCTCATCTCAGATGCAACTCAGCCTCAATCCAGATTTGTTTTACCACAAAGGAAATGCAGGCTTCTAAACCAGTTTTTTATTTGACCTGGAATTTGTTCTGTAGTGGAATTTCAGTGGCATTTTAGAGACAGACCATTATATTGATGTGGGTAGCCACAAACCATCACACATATTGTTGAGAACTGCAAAATATCTTATGCTCCTGCTGATATTCATGCCTTGAACATTACTGATAAGAAAAGTTGTGGCTTGGCTTGACAGGTTGTATATGCTAAACAAAAAAACATACAAATCAATCAATTACTCATATTCTCTTTCCGCTCCTGATTTGTTTAACTATGAACTTCTACTTTCCCCAGACCACTTTCCAGGAAGCTTATTTTATATGTTCAGTATATTTTAAGAAACTAAGGCCACTATTCTACAAGGGGATCAATGGATACAGGTCCTTACTCTCAGGCAAAATCCCATTTAAAACAGTGTGGCTCTGCTCAATACCAGGAATTCACCTGCAAGGATTACAGTGCAGGACCAGAGCCAAAGTAAAGTAAATTATGACTTTAATAGGAGGAAGGTGTGCAGGGATTAAAGGCTGACAACTGCAAGCAGCAAAATAATGCATCCTGCTTATTCCTTTTCCTATTATAACGGGAAATGTGCTAGAAGCCAGAATCAAATCTAGCCTCTGAGCAACCCAAAATGAGACTGGCACTGTGTATTTTAAACTGAACCCAGAGCTGGTCCTGAATTCACAAACAGCATCATCTATATAGTATATTAATCCAAATGTCATATTTAAACCACCCCAAACTCCAACAGCTTGAAATCTGGATTTTGCATTACAGGCCTGTCCCTAATAGTGATTCAGCTTCAGGTAGATGGGATGTTCATTCTAATTATTACTATACTGGATTCTAATGAAAACAATCATAAGATGCTACTTAGCTGAATTACTGGAATGCATCAGGTAGGGGAAACCTATGATAAAGAAAAGTTATCTAATTAAGTAAGAAACAAACACTGAAATAGCATCACCTACTATAACATTTATTTTTTCATAACCAGGAATTTCCTGTTAGGAGATCATCTAAAGATAACATTAAAGAAGGTAGACAATCTAATTTCCCAGTGTTTGATTAATTGTTTCTACTTCAAAATCTGTATTTCTTATTTAAGATATTTTGTTGGACATCTGTGTTGGAATTATGTAGACTTGTCTCATAGATTGGGTGTTAATAAATACAAATGTATATGTTTCACACTACATGACTTTAACCAACAAAGTGGACCTCTTTTTTTTTTACCTGTAAAGATGAAGTCAATGGAGTTAAACCAATGATAAATCAAGTCTTTTTTACTTGATTACTTTGCATACAGTGTTTTCCCTTTTATTTATCAAACACTTTGCTATCTCTTCCAAGACATTTCATGCAGCAAGTAGCATGATGGCTGTAATACAGACAGACAGAAACAAGAAAGTCTAAATCAGGTCTGAAAATGAGGGTTATATTTTCTTACAAATGCACATGCTCAACTCACATTAGTATTAGGTGGAGTTATGGAAGATCTGAGAAAAATTATACTACACTGGCTCTTATCTTAAGCTGTCTGCCTTCCTCTCCTCATGACTGGAAACTGTTCTGGCTGAAGGACATTTCATGCTTTGCTAGCTTGTCTCTCACTCTTTACATTTAAAAAAAATTAAAACCCATTATTTGTATTTTTAATTGGTGGGCAGTTATTCTCATGAGTAGTGCCACTGAGAAAAGGGTTCACATTCTGCCTCTCTGCAACTATTATGTGTCCACTAGAAGCATCAGTTAAATCTGAAAATTCAAATTAATTATTTTTCTCTTATACAAGTTTCCACTTCCATTTAGCTAATGTTGATGTATATCAGGACCTAATATTCTTTTATGATTTAACTTAGATTGTCCGTAAACTCTCAACATATTTGTAAGCAAGAGGAGTAAACTGAGTTTAAATCCTATTACTAAGGCTATTTAACTTCAGAATAAATAGCAGAGAATGATTACCTCAGGATGTTTTCACAAAAATAATTAGTTTTGTGTGGTCTTTCTTTCTTACAGCTATAATGGTCCACTGCATAAGTTGCTCTAGTCTAGTACCAGAAGAATAATAGAATTAAATGTTTCTCTCATTAATGCTGTTTTGGTGGTGAATAAATAGAGTTGTAATACCACCAGAGAATAAGATGATATATTTTGTTAGCTCATTTCTTTGGTTTCATAAAATATCTAGGTACCGTATACACATTTAGGACTTAAGTCTGAAATTCAGATCCTTGAAGTCCCATTCAAGTGACACCTTACTCTGTAGATGCTATATTTCTGCTCATAAAGTACCCTAGGACCTAAATCCCAGTTGGTGCTCACATATGCAGCTGCCTAAATCCTGATATCAGACACCAGATTTGTGCCTAACCCTGAATGGGATTCAGAAACTAGGCATTTCCCTACCTATCTCACCTGTGGGGACTGATTCAGTAGTCATGTTCTTGAGCTATACAGCACACCTATGAGCCTGGAATCTTCACAACACTGAGGAGGAGGAGAAGCAGCAACAGAAAGAGTTCAACATGACACTTCCATGTTCAGCAAGCCCCTCTGGTTCTCATTTCTTTCTCTGACTCCATGAATATTTATGTAACTATCTCATACAAACTAGAAGAGTTTCAATAGGAGGCACAGAAAGCTGGATTCTAGAAATTCTATAGGATTTAAGGGGGTTTACATAACCACCACCTCCCTCTCCATTTCTTCAGGGACCTTTCACTTAGGTATGTTTAAATATCATAGAATCATAGAACCAGAAAGGACCATGAGAGATCATAAAGTACAGTCCCCTGCACTCATGGCAAGGTCAAGTATCATCTTATATCATCCCCAATGGGTGTTTGTCTAAGCTGCTCTTAAAAAATATCCAGTGATGGAGATTTCATAATCTTGACTGTTTATACCACTGATTTGCCACTATAATAAAATTGCAACAAACCCTGCACAATGTATAGTATGTAAGGTGTCAATTGGCAAGTTAGAATTTGTTAAATAACGTTATCCTATTTAAATCCATGTATCATTGTTGTATCTGAAAATATGAATATTGGCCATTCATCTGTATCTCAGATGTGCTTGTTCCTGCAGTAACATCCACAAAGTAAAACAAACAAGGAATCTTGTGGGACTTTTAAAGACTAACAAATTTATTTATCACATGAGCTTTCATGGGAGAGATCTCTGTTTGTCAGATATTTGAAAATGGAAAGAAAACAGTATAGAAAGTAGGGATAAATGCAGTGAAATCAGTGCCATTACAGGAAAATCTGATTACTTCAGCAAATGAAATAGTTTGTATTGATTCAAACTGAGTGGAACTACAAATAGGGAGGCTGAGAGAGATGATAATCACTGTTTATAATAAGAAAGCCACCCTAAATCTTTATTCAAACCTGAGTCAATGGTATTGAATTCGCATATGAATTCTAACTCTGAAATCTCTCTTTGAAGTCTTGACCTAGAATAAACCTCATTAAGGGTAGCTACCGATAAGTCCATCTCAGAGTGGTCAGGGAGATTGAAGTGATCTCCTATTGGTTTTTGAATGCTGCCATTTCTGATATCAGATTTGTGTCCATTTATTCTTTTGTTTAGAGACAGTCTAGTTTGTCCAATGTATAAGGCCAAAGGGCATTGAACTTTAAAAGACTAACAAATTTATTTAGCATGAGCTTTCATGGGAGAGCCCCCACTTCGTCTGACACTTGTGGGACCTCTCCTACAAAAACTCATGTGAAAAATAAATTTCTTAGCCTTTAAAAGTGCCACAAGATTCCTTGTTTATTTTGCTGAACTAGACTAACATGGGTACTCCTTTGGAACTTATCCACAAGGTAATTTACTTTCTATTTGGCCAGTCAATTTTGAATGGACTGTTCAGGCTTGATGGCCCATTAAGGACATTACACTCTAACAATGAGTCATAGAAGAAATTCACCCCCCCCCATAAGCTTTGCTATTGATGTTTGCAATAGGATATGGTTAATGACTACTTCTGTGAATCATGAATGCATGAGGAACACACAGTCTGGACAATATCCAACATCTAGTATTGTTAGGGGAGGATTTTGTAAAGGGGATACTCTCTATCAGCATTTCTGAACAACTGTGTCAGAACACATTACTGCATCTTCATGCAGCAGTAAGTGTATCATGGGGCTAGATTTGGCATGGAGGTGGGTGGTCTGCTCTTTCCTGTAGGACGGGCACACTGTCAAACATGTCATGACCCACAAAGGTTGAGAATCATCGTAACAAGGAGAAGATAGAAGTAGATAGGTACTACAGAGAAACAGCCAAACAAAAAAGAGTTCAATTCAATTACATCATATAAAGTCTGACAGCTTGTTGTCAGGTCCTCCCCTCAGCGGGGCGAGGCAAGGAAACAGGCGGGCAGTTCAGGCCTTCAGCCCCAGCAGGGGCAAGGCAAGTCACAGTTATACAGAGTCCAGGCCTTCAACCCCGGCTGGGGTAAGGCAAACAGTTATACGGAGTTCAGGCCTTCAGCCCCAGCTGGGGTAAGGCAAACAACAGTTATACGGAGTTCAGGCCTTCAACCCCAGCTGGGGTAAGGCAAACAACAGTTATACGGAGTTCAGGCCTTCAACCCCAGCTGGGGTAAGGCAAACAACAGTTACAGAGAGTTCAGGCCTTCAGCCCCAGCTGGGGTAAGGCAAACAACAGTTACAGAGAGTTCAGGCCTTCAGCCCCAGCTGGGGTAAGGCAAACAACAGTTACAGAGAGTTCAGGCCTTCAACCCCAGCTGGGGTAAGGCAAACAACAGTTACAGAGAGTTCAGGCCTTCAACCCCAGCTGGGGTAAGGCAAGCAACAGTTATACGGAGTTCAGGCCTTCAACCCCGGCTGGGGTAAGGCAAGCAACAGTTACAGAGAGTTCAGGCCTTCAATCCCGGCTGGGGTAAGGCAAGCAACAGTTACAGAGAGTTCAGGCCTTCAATCCCGGCTGGGGTAAGGCAAGCAACAGTTATACGGAGTTCAGGCCTTCAACCCCCGGCTGGGGTAAGGCAAACAACAGTTACAGAGAGTTCAGGCCTTCAACCCCCGGCTGGGGTAAGGCAAACAACAGTTATACGGAGTTCAGGCCTTCAACCCCGGCTGGGGTAAGGCAAACCAACCGTGGCTCGGCTGGTAGCAGGGGAGGGAAGGGGAACGCAGGCCTGCCCGCTCCACTGCGTTCCAGCCCAGGGCCCTAGCAGTGGCCACGCGGAAGGCCACTGTGTCAGTGGGGCTCCCCACCGAAACACACTGACTTACAATTGTCCCTGGGCTACTTCCTTCCCTTGCCCGCTGAGGCCTGGGGCACGCTGTCCTCACGATCCTCCGGATAGGACCCCCAGGGCATCCCCGTCAGGCCCTCGCTATCCTTGGGAGGCAAGGCTGGAAACTCGGCCTCCTTGGCCAACAGCAGCTCCTCCAGGTCGCACGAGTCTGGAAGGGCTGGCTCGCTGTCCTCCGCAGAGGGGAGCTCCTCCAGGTCCTCCCCGGCATCGGGCTGGTCCACAGGGCTCAGGCTCCCTGCAGAGGGGAGCTCGTCAAGATCCTCCCCGGGAGGAGTCTTCTCCAGGGGTACAGTTGACCAAGGTTCCTTGCCCTGACCCTTCGTGGGTGGGGAGTCTGGTCGCCTGTCAGTTTCCTCTCTTCCCGGTGGAGGGAGGTCAGCCAGGAGTTGCAGCTACCTCTCTCTAGGTTCCCCCCATGGCTGCCTGATCCGTTCCCTTTTATAGTCCTCCTGCTCCCGGTGCCCTCCCCTTTGGTTCCGGCCCCAGCCGCTCTGCCGGGTCTCCTCTGGCTAGTAGGGGGAGTGCGGGCGCTCAGCTGCCTCTCGGCGGCTGCCTAACTGCTCCCCTCTGCTACACAGCTGAATACTGACAAAGTCCTTGCATAGAATTGCTACCTGCCTAAACACTAAGGGTATGTCTACACTGGAGGCTCTGTTAAGTCTACTTAACAGGATCTACTTTAAGTTGACTTAAAGTCAACCTTGTTAAGTCAACTTAGAGCATCCACATTCAGTCCTGTAGACTGCTCAGGTCCACACTGGCAGGCATTAGGTTGACTTAATGCTTAAGTTGACCTTATTAAATCAACTTAAGGGCTAATCCCCATCTACACTGGCTTAGGTCGACTTAATAAGGTTTACTTAAGCATTAAATCAACCTTAAGAGGTGGCATTTTCAACTTAAGGAAGTACTTAAGTCAGCTAAAAAGCTCAATGTGGATGGGGAGTTCCTTGGGTCAACTTAAGGCAGGTTAAATCGACCTAAGGCTCCAATGTAGACATGCCCTAACATGAGTGAACTTGTGAAGCTATTACTGAATGAGGATATTAATATAATAAGCATCACAGGAACTTGGTGGAATAATGATAACCAATGGGACACGGTAATACTATGGTCCAAAACAGAGAGGAATGAGAGAGTAGGTTGCCCTGTTGAGGAATGGCACTATATTTGAAAGCAAGCATTGAACCAAATATAGTAGAAATCTTAATTTAATCAAATTGTGCCATAGAATCTCTACAGATAGAAAGTTACATATCTGAACAATTAAAGTATGAGGCATAGTAATATACTACTAACCACCTGACCAAGGTGCTGCTTGTGAAATTCTTGGGGAGATTATAGAGGCTGCCAAACCAGAAACGTTAATAATAATGTGGGATTTCAAATCTCATCATATTGCCTGGGTACATGGCAATTCAGGATGTAATGCAGTGATAAAAATTGTAGACATTATTAATGACTGCTTCTTGGAGAATCTAGTCCTGGAACCAACAAGCAGAGAAGCAATTCTTGATTTAGTCCCAAGTGCAGCACAGCATCTGTTCCAAAAAGTGAATACCACTGAACCACACGGTAATATTGACCATAATATAATTAAGTTTAACATCCTTTTAGGGGAGAAAATATGAAAGAAACTTACCACTGTAGCATTTAATTTCAAAATGGGAAACTACATAAAAATGAGAAGGTTAGTTAAATAGAATTTAAAAGGAAAAGTCATGAGTGAAATGCCTGCAGGCTGCATGGAAACTATTTTAAAATACCATAGAAGAGACTCAAACTCAACACATGCCACAAAGAAAAAAAGTAAGAGAACCAAAAATGATATCATGGCTAAACAAAAAATGACTGTAGGCAAAAATATATGCTTTAAAAATTGGAGGACAAATCTTAGTGGAAAAAAATTGAAAGTTGTGTAAACTCTGGTAAATCAAGTATAGAAATAGAATTAGGTAGACAAAAAAATTTAAAGAACAACAAGCAAAAGACACAAAAACCAGAGCAATATTTTAAAAAATACAACAGAAGCAAGAAGCTTGTCAAATGATCAGCAGGGCCCTGGATGGATGATCAAGGTACAAAAGGAGCATACAAGGAAGACAAGGATGTTGAAGAGAATCTAAATGCATTCTTTGCAGGATGTTCACTGCAGAGGTAGAGAGGAAGATTCATACAATGGAACCATTCTTATTAGGTGACATTGTCCTGGACTGAGTTATTAATAGAGGAGGTTTTGACACAAACTTATAAATTAACAGTAGTAAGTCACTAGTACCAGATGGTATTCACCCAAGAGTTCTGAAGGAAAACAAATATGAAATTGCAGAACTACTAACTGATATGTAACCTATCATTTATATCAGCTTTTGTACCAGATGACTAGAAGGTAGCTAATGTAATAACTTTAAAAAAAAAAAAAAAGGCTCCAGAACAGATGTTGACAATCACAGGCTAGTAAGTATAACTTCATTATCAGGAAAATTGGTGGTAACTAAGCAAAGAACAGAGTTGTCAGACACACAGATGAACATGATATGTTGGGAAAGAGGCAACAAGGTTTTAGGAAAGGATAATCATGTCTTACCAATCTATTAGAATTCCTTCTGGAGGGGATGAGTCAATAAATATGTTGATAAGAATATAGTGTACTTGAATTTTCAGAAAGTCTTTAACAAAGCCCAACAACAAAGGCTCTTAAGCAAAGTGATCAGTGATGAGATAAGACAGATGGTACTCTCATGGATCAATAACTGGTTGTAAAACAGGAAAAGTATAGGAATAAATGGTTGGTTTTCTCTGCAAAGAAAGGCAAATAGAGACAAATCTCAAGGATCTGAACTGGAACTAATGCTGTTCAACATGAGTGAGTGAGAAGTGATCTCAAAAAAAGGGTTAATAAACAGCGAAGTGTCAAAGTTTGCAGCCAATAATTACTCAAGATAGGTAAGTCCAAAGGAGACTGTGAAGAATTACAAAGGGATCTCACAAAACTGGTTGATCAGGCAAAGAATAGGAGATAAAATTCAATAATGACACATATTAGAAAAAATAATCCCAACTACACATACAAATTAGCTCTTACTATTCAGGAAAGAAATCTTGGAGTTGTAATGGATGGGTCTCTGAAAATATTGGCTTAAGATGCAGCAGCTGTCAAACAGATTTACAGAATGTTAGGAATCATAACAGAGAGGATAGATTATAAGACAGAAGATATGATCATACCATTGTATAAACCAATGCTGCATCCACACCTTGAATATTGCATGCAATTCTGGTTGCTCCATCTCAAAAAGGATACATTAAAACTGAGAAAGGTACAGAGAAGGGGAAGAAAAATAATTAGTGGTATAGAACAGTTTCCATAGGAGGAGATATTAAAAAGACTAAGACAGCTCATCTTAGAAAAGAGACGAATAAGGGGTGGATATGCTTGACATCATGAAAGGCATGGAGAAAGTAAAGAGGGAAGTGTTATTTACCTCATAACAAGACCCAGGGGCCACCCAGTTAAATAACAGGTAACAGGTTTAAACTAGCATAAGGGAAGCACTTTTTCCCACCACAGAGTCAACCCATGGAATTCATTGCTGGGGATATTGTGAAGGCCATAACTGGCTTTAAAAAAAAATTAGATAAGTTTATAGAGGATAGGTCTATCAGTGGCTATTAGCCAAGATGGTGAGGCATGCAACCCCAGTCTCTGCCTGTTTCTAAATCCCTGACTAGTAAAAGCGAGACTGAACAACAGAGGATGCATCACTCAGTAACTGCCCTGTTCTGTTCATTCCCAGTGAAGCATATGGCAGTGGCCACTGTGCAAATACAGAATAGTGGGCTAGGTGGATCATTGGTTTGACCAAGCATGGGCAATAAGTTTTCATTTTGTACATCATTTACAATTCTACAGTGAATCCAGAAGCTAGTGTGACATCTGAAATACAAAGTGCAGAGGAGAGAATTAAAAAAAAAATGTATAGGAGTTTAGGTATTGTCTAGACATAAGGATTACCAATTTCATTGGACTGCTGCATAGCAAGCTACAGAAGCTGCCATTATGAGGCAACATTTATGTGCAGTGGTATCAGTTATTTTCTATATTTTGAAGCAGAAATTGCAATTCCCTTGGGACTTGAGTGGTAATGATGTGTTAACAGTGTAGAGACAGTCACTGTAACTGAAGTACTATGCCTTAACCTAGAATACAACTGACTCAGCAAGTTACCTTTCACAGTTTATCTATTTGTGTTTTCTTTATTTTGATTAAGTCAACTCTCTTCAAATGTAGCGAAGGCTAAGAAGAGGAAATCAAACTAGTATCCTTTGCAGTATCTACCTAATTATTTGCCAGATGCTGGAACTGGCACAATGTGGATGTTTGTAGGGACATATGTTGCACAATCATCTGGTAAGTGTCCTTTTATGAACTCTAGCATTTTGCATCCTATCTCCTTCTTTATCTGCTTTCACTTTAAGGGCTTGATCCAAAACTCACTGATTTCAATGAGAGGCTTTCTATTAAGCTGAATGGGCTTTGCATAAGTCCCTAAATTCCTTTTAAAGAGGGTTAGCCAAATTGTGAGTTTATCCACTGTAAATCCTGACTAGTTTAAGGTGTTGTGATACAGATTTAAATTTTATTTCAAATACACTATTTCTTAGTGTGCATCTCTTCATGAAGCTTATCAAGAACCTGATCAGCATGTTTCCACTCATGTAAGTGAACTATGCCACATGGGGAAAGTCAGAAAATATCAACCCAGAAAAGATCAATAAAAAAAAGGAAGGCATGATATATTCTGAGGTGAAAAACAGATTCCAAGTTAATAAAATGACAGTACCTGTATGCAAGATAGTCCATGGCAATTTGATAGACTCCAGAGACTATGGTAACTGTTACGAGAATGTGAGCTACATAGTTAGAAATCTGTTGGAATAAGTTATGAAAGATTGCCATGTGAGAGAGTTAATAGAAAGTGAACTATAAAAGCTTTTTGTAATGTACAAAAATCAAATGGTGTAACATGAAAAGAATCTGAGAGCCCATTATTCTGGATTTATAATTGAAAGGAATAATCAGAATTTTAATTAAGACTTTCACCCCACAATATACTATTTGAAAAAGTTTACAGCATGTTGAATACTTGGGGTACTTTATGCAATTTTCAAAATATTTGGGACATAAAAAGATATAGCTTTCTGTACAACTAAACCAATTTTCAGAGGGAAGCAAGAATACCTGTATATAAAATTTATAAGATGAAAAATAGGACAATAACATAAAGAAGCAGAAACACAACAGAAAGTAGTAGTGCAAACTGAGATCCACTAAAACAGGGTTGCATAGATTTCCATCTACAATACCCAGAATTTTTGCACAACATGTAGAAGCCATAGGCCAGAATTTAAACATTTCCTCCAGTGTGTTAAACATTTTCAGTTGAGTTTTACACAGTTTGTAATGAGATCCTGTAATTTCCATATTTTGATAAGCTATGGAATTGTTTAACTGGTGATTTTGTACAGCTGAAAAATCAATGTCTTACTGTAAAATTGATTTTCAAATTTGCAGCTGTGAAATGTAAACTATGAATTCTAGTTAATGGAACCTCATCTGGAATTTCAGTTTTGGATCTGTGTGATTGGAGTGCACATTGAGAACATTATCATTGTGCCAACTGAACTCAAATATGCATGAACAGAGAGCTAATGCTTTTGTCAGGGAAGGGCTGTGGAGAAGATAGCTGTGCTGATATTTTTCATTCAAGCTGGTAATTTTTGCTTGTGGGCAAATAGATATCAGAGTTGATCACCTCCCAGTGGTGCTACCATATCCTTAGGCTTGAAGTAGTAATAACAAACACCAAATGCATGGTTTCCATCACCAGTACCCTCGCTCTCCCCCATAAAAATTCATCAAGCACCCCTGCCACCTACTAGGCCCAGCATAAACATTTTTGATCTGCCTGTTGGGCCACATTCTTTTTTAGGACATAAGAGTTGGGACTGAATGGGACTGTTTCATGTTTGAGTTGAGGGGTCAAGCTCTTCTCTTCTTTTAGCTGCTTTACCCCCTGACCCAGCATCTCCCCAGTTAATGCCAAAGTGACAATGAGAACACAGAAGCAGCAAAGTGATTAAGTCAGTCAGGAATCAAGCCTGTAATCTTTTCATTCACAGACAGGTATGTAATCTATTTGCCCATATCTGAGAACTATCATTGTCTGCATACACATTTTTCTATTTGCATTAGATATTGAGTTTTCTTTAACTCTTTTTTTTTGGTTTATTGAGAAGCACTAAAAGCCAGTGAAAGAGGAAGCAGGATGAGCAGCATTCAGTTTCTAAGCCACATTACCTCCCATTACTAAAGAGAAGAAGGAGCAGATGAAATTAAATGTAATGGAAAAGAAGAAGCCATGCCCCTCTGGAAAGCCATTTTGTTGGGACCTTCAGAGACAAAACCAGAGATTCATTCTTGAGTTTCTCTCCAACACTTTCCCTAGACTCCTAAGATGTGCAAAATGCTAACAGGAAGCAAGGAGTGGGTGGAGAGAACTAGATCTTGTGACCAAAATGCATGTTTTTGTGGACAGAATTAGAGTAACAATGGATAGAAGCTTTCCATTAAACAGGAGGAAAGGGAAACTTGTGATTTCCTTCAGAACTGCACAATAATGAATAACAAACTTTTGTCATAGTTTAAGTAATTATGACCTCAGAGCTCTACCCACCTGAAGGAGTTCATACAGTACACTGATGTGGGATGTGAACAGTAACCATTTATTGACATTTCAAACAATCGCCGGTGCAATGAGGACCCAAATGACCACAGGACCCCTATACTTATCAGCCTTGGGCACTTGGCTGTCACAGAGGACATCTGTGCAGCTCTGGCTGTGTCTTTTCCTTTTCTCCATATATGTAACTCAGGCCTAGACTCAAATGTAGTTTGAATAGATGGAGGTGACTGTTGATGTAGGATAGCAGAGGGTAGGGACATTGGGACAGCAGCAGAAGAGAACTGTACTTAATTAAAACAACTAAACCAAACAGGTGGCGTGCAAGAAGAGAAGGTAAAATAGCAGGTATAAGAAGATACAAAAACTACAAAAGCTCAATAATTTTCTTGTCCAGCAGTCTTCACCTCTTAACCAATCCATTGTCTATATATTATTTGTTTAGCTTTGCCTGCTACTGTGGCCAGGTCTTGTCTTCAGATCTAACACATCAAGCATACGTCTGGTGCTAAAAAAATGACAGTGAAATTGAGATGTATATATGCTGATAAAAATAGATCCTCTGAATAATAAACATGCTGCAGGAGCAATGTAATGAATATAGATCTTGATATCATTGGTATTATATAACTATACCTTAAGAGTCACATTAACATCACCTCAGAATCATGAAATAAAGT
The DNA here is from genome assembly GCA_007922195.1 of Podocnemis expansa. Lineage (NCBI taxonomy): Eukaryota > Metazoa > Chordata > Testudines > Podocnemididae > Podocnemis > Podocnemis expansa. The sequence goes on along the minus strand of ML681966.1, from coordinate 18,876,715 downwards.
CCAAGGAATGGACATTTCTACTATATCCTATAGTGAAGTTGATCAAACAAATCCTCAAAAATGATCAATAAAACAGAATTGTTTCATTTCTCTAAAACATCCAAAAATGTTCTAGAGATTGCTTTCAATATATGTTGTGAAGCAGGACGAAATGGGGCAGGGAAGTAGGAGTACGGAGGCAAGATGACGTGGCCTCTTTGCTGATGTGTTAGAGCAGGCGTGGCCAAACTGCGGCTTGGAAGCCACATGCAGCTCTTGAATGAAAAAGTGTGGATCCAGGAAGAGCATCAGCAAATCAATTTGGGAAAGCAGCCCCAGCCTAGCAGTTCAGGAGGGGGTTGGGATGGTGGAGAGAAGCAGTGTCATGGTCAGGGACGGCAGGGAGAAGCACAGCATGGTCAGAGATGGTGGGGAAAAGAGTGGCATGGTCAGGATTTTAAAAAGCTCACCACTAGCCTGCAGTCTTCTACATCACTGTTTCCCAACCAGTGTACCTCTGCACACAGGTGTGCTGGCAGGCTTGAGCATGTGTGTCACAAAATTTTTTGAAAAACTACTCAAATAGCTCTGGATTGGCTCATTGGCTCATGAATATTCATGAGTTCATTTGGAAACATTATGATGGTGTGCCTCAAATTAATTAAAGGTAGTAAGGTGTGCCACAGGGGAGAAAATGTTGGGAACCACTGTTTTACATTGAGCAACAGCGACGTTTTTTCTGTATAGGCCTAATTTTCATTGTAACCTTAAGTAATTATTAGAATCTGAAATTAGTAGGCTCAACATTTGCCCTCTTTTTATGATAAAATTAAAGTGTGCAATGAATTTTAAAATTAGCCATTTTGGAGTAGGTAAAAGTATATGGCTATATGCCTCAGTATGGCTCTCAAAGGTTTAATAATCAACTTGTGTGGCTCCTGAGTTCCAGAAGTTTGGCCACCCTGTGTTAGAGGCTCAGGTCCTGTCTCTTCAATAGAAACTGCCACACGCAAACATTCAATCCTAAGAATAGTCCCAGTGAAACCAATGGAATTCAACTTAAGTAAGAACGGTGAGCATAAGTTGCTTTGCATAATTGGGTCCTGGTCTGGCATCTGATCTGCAGTTACTACAGCCATGCATGTCTTCAATACAAAGAGGAGAACTTCAACTGGGCTATTGTTATAGCTCTATTACTTTTGCTTGGTATCCACATTTCGACTGAAAAATCTGGTCCCAAGGGGGCCTGTAGAGTGTCCTGTCAGATATACTGCCCAGACACCAAAAGTACAGTTACCATTGGCAGGGGACGAGGTCATCAGCCCATGCCAGGCCATGCTTTGTCAGGGCCATCTCCCACTTGCATCTTGTGGGCAAGCTGGCTTCAGGTCAAGCACTGCAGTGCCCATTCCAGCTGTTTGGGACAGGGAGCCCATCTGGGGCCAGGGGGAAGGAGGTGGAGAAGATCAAATGATGAAGAATAGGGAAGGATAAAGCAGCTTAGTGTTTCTGTTGTATGGTATGTAGTTGCCAGTGAGTGCTTAAGATTAGGGGATTCTCTGGAAGTGAGGACTGGTTACTAAGTTAGGTACCTATCTCTGCAACAAGCTGGTTGCCAGCTCTGCACACATATCAATTCAAGTGACACCACTATAGGACCTAACCAAATCAGCTACTCTATCAGGGGTTCCTTCACCTACACATCTACAAATAAGATACATGCTATCATGTGCCAACAGTGCCTCTCTGCCATATATATTGGCCAAACTGGATTGTCACTGTGCAAAAGAATAAATGGACATAAATCAAATATCAAGAATAGTAAATTTAAAAACCAGTAGGAGAGCACTTTCATCTCCCTGCACATTCTTTAAGAGCTATGAAAGTTACAGAACTTCGGGGGGACGGGACCAAAAAAAAAGCCACCTTCATAAAAAGACAAACATGAAACTGCGGAGTTACAATTCATAGGCAAACTTGACACCATCAGATTGTATCCAAACAGGGACTTAGAAAGGTTAACTCACTACAAAAGGTAATTTCTCCTCTTTTAACATTCTCATCTTGGATTTTATGGTCCACATCCACACCATTTAAATTAAACAACTTGTTTGACTTGCTGAAGTAGACGAATAGTCTGCCCTCTGGAAAGACGGTTAACTACCTTTTCTGTAACGGTCCTTCTTCGAGAGGTGTTGCTCACATCCACTCCAACTGGGTGTGTGTGCACGGCTGCCAGAAGAACTTTCCCCTGTATTTGTTCTGACCTCTATTTGTCATGGAAGGCAGCACTTTTGGTGGCAATTACATCAGCCAGGAGGGTGTCTGAATTGAGGGCCCTCACCTCCAAGCCACCCTACACAGTCTTTTTTAAAGGTAAGGTGTGCCTCCGCACACACCCATCATTCCTCTCTAAGGTAGTCTCCCATTTTCATACTAATCAGGACATTTTCCTACATGTGTTTTATCCAAAGCCTCATGGTTCTGGCCAGGAGCATACACTATGCCCCCTTGGCGTTAGAAGGGTGCTGGCCTTTTACCAGGAGAGGATGAAGCCTTTTAGAAAGTCCCAACAGTTTTTTGTGGCAGTGGCAAACAGAGTAAGGGGCCACCCTGTTTCATCGAAGACTACTGCAACCTGGAGCACCTCTTTTATTAAGGTATGCTATTCCCTTGCAGGTAAACCTTCCCCAGAAATTATGGCACACTCAACATGGGCTCAAGCCACATCTGCATCTTTCACTGCTGAAGTCCCAATTCAGGACATCTGCAAGGCAGCAACGTGGTCCTCCATCCACACGTTTGCAGCACGCTATGCTATTACCCAGAAGGCAGTGGATGATGCAGTGGGCGGCGGGGCGGTGCTGAAGAATGTTGCATAATGGTTCCAACCCCTCCTCCGGTAAGTGCTTGGGAATCACCTAATTGAAGTTGACGCGAGCAATCACTCAAAGGAGAAAGATGGTTACCTACCTTTTCTGTAACTGTTGTTCTTTGGGAGGTGTTGCTCACGTCCACTCCAAACTCACCCTCCTCCCCTCTGTTGGACCCGGTAAGAAGGAACTGGCAGGGGGGAGGCCGGCGAGCCCTTATATGCCGTGCCATGGATGCGCGACTCCAGGGGGCTATGTCTGCCTCCTGGCACAGCATGCGCACACATCTAATTGGAGTCAACATATGCAATCACTCGAAGGAGAACTATTTTAACTGACCTTGGGACCCACCCTTGTCTATATATGTATATATACCGGACAGACTGCAGTTTCCATTTCTCATGTTTGAAGAAGGGGGGTTATGTTCATGAAAGCTTATGTGATAAATAAGTTTGTTAGTCTTTTAAAAGTGCCAGAGGACTCTTTGTTTCTTTTGCTGAAGTAGGCTAACATGGCTATCCCTATAGAACTGTCAGTATTTAGACTGCAATGTTACCTTTTATTTCTTAAGTAACCAGTTCTGACCTTTATGCCTGTCACTTATAATAAATAAAATGTATCTTTCTGTAGTTAGTAAACTTATTTTAATGTTTAATCTTAAAGAGTGAGTCCATCATAAGTGTTTTGGGGATCTGCTCAGATTACCAAGGCTGGTGCATATCCACCATCCTTTGATGAAATGGTGAACTAATTGAGAGGTCTTGAGCAAGTGAATGCAAGACTGGGCTCTATGGAAATTGGCTGGGGTCTCTGTCTGTATTTTTCATGAGCGGCTTATAGAGAATTTGTTCAGTTTAGCCTGGCTTTTTTGTAACTGTCTCTGGCTCTGCGTCTTGAGCAATGTAAGATGGTATATTTCTTGGATGTATGCTGAGGTTGGGGGAATTTGCTGGCATTTCCCCATGAATGGCTGTTAGAACCTGCATGTAACTTTGGGTGTGCCTTCACACGCTAGAGGTGGCTGTGTGAAAGTGAAGCACGAAGGGGCTTCCTATCATTAGTAGAGCAGTATAAGAGATGCCCCCATCCAGAGAATAGAAGAGGATATACCAGTCCCTCAGTTCATGTTGTATCCAGGGATCTCTCATAGCTATATAACACTTTATTTACATGTAAACAGCCAGCTAAATAAGCCCTTTTTGTATGACAGCACATCTGTTTTTCACCTTTGTCAGTGATTTGTCTCTAGCCACAAACCTTTAAGAACATAATTTTCAGTGTACATTCACAACTTCTTATATCCATAAATACATTTTACAAAGATAATGTAGATCAGTGCAACACCTGATTTCATCTGAGATCTCATGTGATACTCTTTGTTGAACTAGAATGTATATGCCAGAGCCACAAAATACCTATAAGCCATTTGGCAGTTGGCATTAACATGTTCTTGGGCTACATTAATGAGATTCATATGGCTTTATCTTTTATGTTTGCTCTCTTTTTTTTTTAGTAGTTGTGAATGAGTTCCTCTTGTTTTCCTTACCACAATAAACATGTGCAATAATTAAAACAATCTACCTTCTTCACATTATAAAGACAATACTTGGCATCACTAGGCCTATTTATGTTTAACGAACAATCTAAATTAGGAGTAAGTCTACTGAAATCAATGAAGTTACACTTCATCTCCTCTTGAGAGATGGATCAGGTCTATTATTTTTGCTTGGTTGCTAGCCTCTCATTTTAACTAGCTGCAATTAGCAAACCTCTAGATCAACATGTAGAGATTAAAATTCACATTAACAATTCATCTGTCCAGGAATAACATCCATAGTTTAATCTAGTGGAATAGTCCTCTAAAATTTTCAATGAAATGTTCTGCTGAGCAGAAAATAAAAGTTGCTTTCCTCTCCAGGGAGCAAAAATCTATACTGAATATGATGAAATGAAATATCTACTTGATTATTCACAGGTTCAAGAGTAACCAGTTCTACACAAGTGAACATTTAATGTTTCTCTTCTACATTAAGAGTATGTACAAAAAGTTATTATCCTACTCATTCTTTCAAAAACTTTCTGAAACTGAAACAAATTCATATATGTCCTCAGATTGTGATGCATTTTTTTCTATCAAAACTATAATGAGCAACCACAGCTTACACTTATATTCCTATAGGTAGATTTGTATGAATGTGAATGTTAACAAGTGAAAAGCAGAATGAAAGCATTATTTGTGGGAAAGGCCTTGATACAACTTTTACTATCATGTATTTGGGATGACAGTTTGTGATAGAACTTGGCTTATCAGTGGTATTGCCTACCAGTTCAGTCCCTGAGTTCCCATCTCTAGCGATCCCTGTTAGAAGATGCACCAGCATGATGGAGGTCTCTCTTCCAGTAGACAATAACTGGGCTCTTCAGCCAGGTCACCATTAAGGTCTGGAATAAAAAGTACAAAAAAGTATAGAAGTCCAAAATACCTCTCTCACCCCCCTAAGTATTTCCATACCAACTCCAGGCCTCCAAAGATCTCACAGGCTTACTGCAGGGCTTACAATGTCTTTATTGCCCTTATCTCACTCAGTTTGGAAGAGTTTATGCCACTCTCACAGCTGGTTGATAGAGAAGCCTGGTCCCTCCCTCTCTACCACGCTCTGATCTTGGGCCCTACAAATGACAGTTATACTGAACACTGAGAAGTGCTCCAAAGCTATCTCCCTTAGCCATTTCTTATGACTTACTTTTCCACTTCAGGGCATAATCATAGTCTCACAAACAATCCAAGAAGAGGAAAGTGTTCTTCAGCCCCTAAGAACTAACTAGTGTCTTCTCCAGAACTTGGAGTAGGAGACACTAATGACTGACCCCTTCCCTGCAGCAAAGACTTCCACAATGCCTGTCTCAGGATGGGTCCATACCCATACCTATATTGATATCCATACCCTATCTATTTCTGTCTCCATTCTTGCTCTCCTTTGCTTTCTGAGGTGTCTGGTTCTTTTTTAAACTCCTCCTTCAAGTGAAAAAGGCTATGTAGACATGGTGGAGTAGGGCTACTTGATCCACCATTTTTCTTTAACCATTTCACTTGCAAGATGGGGCTGTATACCACATCACACTACTTTATTCACAAACATTTGTACTTGTGACTAGTACCACACAGGTCAGGACGTCAAAGCTATGCAAAACACAGTATTTCATTTTGGAATGGAGTCTCACCTTGTTTAAGTTTCCACTACCTAAAGTGATTTTTTTTGAGTTTTCAGATTTGAACCCAATGAAAGTTAAAAGAACGTCAAACTCAGCCCAAACCATAGATGTTTACCTGGGCTATGATCAAAACCATGAAATCTTTGAGTGTCACAAAGCTCATCACTCAAAACTATATTTTACTGTAACCCTAAAAGCATAACCATATTACCAGAGACATTCTCCAGTTTCTACTCTATATTTCTTATCTCTGTTCTGAATAAGCAAAATTCACTCTTCATGAGATGCATGCTGTGGACCCTGAGCATTCTCAGGAGGAATTTAGGATTTTTAAAATGGTGCCCATCAAAGAGCCAAGTATATGCATGTGGGTTGGCAGAATCACAGCTCTGTGTTAAATAACAACAGTAAGCATGTGCACAATTGGCAGATACTGAGCATGTGCAGTAAAGGGTGACAGAGAGATCAGTTAGCTGAGCAGCTAGCTAGTCAGAATTTACTCATATCAGTCACAATTTACTTTAAAGGTCAGAGCTGTCAATCAGGATTCTGAGGCAATGGTTAAGACTGAACATGTGCAAGTGAGGTATTTCTTCTAGAAATAAAAAGGTATATAAAGAAGGAGCTACGGTATAGCATAAAAACCCAGTTGACAGCAACAGTGGGAGAAGTGTTGAGAAAGAGGCAGGAAGCCAGGAAAAGAAGAAAAAGGAAAACTGCTGCAGAGAGGGAGAGAGAAGAAAACTGGAGTGGAATAGAGCTAACTGAATAGGAACATCAGCATCAGTGATTTTCAAAAGGAAACATCAATGGACTTATAAAGCTTAACATTCTTTAATCAGAGTTTAATATAAGCATAGTATACTATAGAATAGTATACAGGATTTGCCTGTGTGTGTGTGAGTGTATTGATAAGAATTCATAAAATTCTGTTATTAATTACAACATATATATATATATATAAACTTTAAAAGCCTTTAAGATCTCCTGTCAGCAACTTGTTGCAAACTAGCCACTTGCCACAAATTGCTTTGCTTAGACTCATTTAAGCTATATGCTATTTTAGTTTTAGTTTAAGTGCTCTTAAACATGCCATAAAGGATTTGCATCTCAGATTTTTGTGCCTTGTTTAAGATTTTTAGATCATATTGTAATAGGGATTATTAGTTTAACAAAAAGATGCTTGGAATACTGCCTGTATTAATTACTTTATCAGAAGGTTATATCCCTGATGTTTAGTGTTTTCTTAAAAACTCCAGGAATTTTAGTTTGGAAGAACAAACTAAGATGGCAATTGGTAGCTTATTAAAGCAATGTCCCAAAATTCATTTTGGGGGCAACCACACTACTGCATTAGAGGCTCCCTGATATCTAGCAATGAGTTTCAGCTGGCTTGAGCAGTGTGCCCCAATTCATTAGTGTCATGATATTTATTTTAAATATTTAATGTAGTATCATAGGAAAACTAATGAAACACTGATAAAATGTATATATCTAATACTATATTTGGACCTATGCATAGTTTCTGATATTATGTTTTAAAATCTGTTTTGGAATGAAGGGGTTGCCCAGTTCTTGCATACAAAGGAAGTTAGATAAACCAATGACAATGGGATTGCAATTTACATGTGTGGCAAACAGAATCACCAAAACTCACAAGATAGTTGGGCAGTCAGCATATCCAGATCCCAAAGGACTGTGTATTTGCTTGTGTGATCAGGCTGATTGTGGGTCAGAAACAATGAAGGCATGTTTACATTCAAGGCAGAAAAAGCCATTGAGAGACCATGCAGGGAAAGATGATCATTTAATTTTGACAAAGCATGGAGACAGCAACCACCCAGGAAGTCTTCTGGCCTTTTGAAAAAGGATCAATGAACTTGGAGAGAGATGCTTTTCAAAAGTTTACTGGATTTAAAGAGAGGGGCAGTGCCCCCCCTCCACCCAAGGGGCCTTTGAGACTGCAGAAGGATGATTCCTTCAGCCAAAAGGGCTGGTCTTTGAAAACTGATTATAGGCGAGAAACCTGCTTAGGCAAAGACTGTAACTTTCTTAAAATTAAGTTTTAGTTTTACTAGCATATTTCTACTTTTGTTTGTTTCTAACTATTTCTAACTTTTATTCCTTCTACATGGTATCTCAACCTATGACTTTTGATTAATACACTTAGTTTACTTTTTACTATAAACCAGTCTAGTGCTTTGATTAAATTAGAGTTTTGGTTAATTCTATTAAGGTGGAAAGCTGCTGAGGTATTGTTTCTTTGAAAGGAAAAGTGAACTTATAACTGTTGTATGTGTACAAGGAGAAGGCTGGCCACTTCAGAGCATATCCTTTTGGGTACACTGGGGAATGAGGAGCTCATTTGTCTGCTTTGAAGCTGGACAGTCTTAAGTTTGTGGAGGACTGTCCCTATCTTCAAGATGCTTAGCATCAAATATGATTTTGTACAGTGAAAATGAGGAGACATGGGAAGAGATCATGGATGCAGGAAGATGCCAGTGGAGGTGGTCCCAACAGGCACAACGACACAGGCGGCACCAAGCGCACAGTAGCTATGCTCCATGCCTTTCCACCATTCAATCTGCACAGCTGGACTAGTTGCAGAAGCTATCTTTCCCTGTGATTTTCTGTTTGAGGCTGCAAATCAGGCAGCCAGCCAATATTTGGACAGGGCTAACAGCTGGTTAAAGTCCAATGCAGAGAGCTAAGCTGGCTTGTGCTGTAACCTGTCAGGGATTGAGAAGCCAGTGAAAAGGAGGTTATAGTAATCAAAAGATGAGATTATGATGAGGGACTACAGTTTTTCAGTGTATATGAAATGAAAAAGGTCAAATTTTAGAAACACTAGAGAGCAATACACAGCCTGATTTGGGGATTTGAGAGAGGGAAGAATTGAAGACTAATCACAAGTTAATGGTCTGAGCAATTGACAGGAAAGATGATGATGTTTCATCAGTAAAGGCTAGAGAGCAAAGCACTTCCATTTTTTGTCATGTTAAATTTAAGATGAAAGGAACATCTTTAGGAGCAGCTGTCAGAGAGAGAGAAGCTGAGACGAGAATACAGGTTTTAAATTGAATGGATGGAGACAAATCGGAATTAGAAAGGGAACTTTCTGGATAAAGGCAAAGGACAAGGTCCTGGTGACTGAGGAAGAGGCTGACATCTATGAAATGTAAGATCTCCTGAACTGAGGCCCTAATATTAGAAGTAACATCAGGCTTTAGCAGAAACCCACCTCTGATTGTCACTGGTAGTGTGCCAATGAATTTTGTGAGCAAAACAGTAGCAGACAGTGTGCTTAAAAATTCAATCTCAGGTTCCAGAGATGACCACATGTAATTTTCCATCATCATTAGCACATCACTGCCTTGTGTTTAGCAAAGCCATCAGTGAGGCTCATGTTCTAAAACATGTAGTGAAAAAACACATAAGGCTTACAGCTGACTGCTGGTTGGGATAGGCTGCCAACAACGAAACCATTTCTCTCTACTAGTGCATGATGAGAGAAATCCCTCTCTAGAAGAACCTCTGCCTCTGCTATGAGCTCTTGTGTGGCATCACTGCTTCCACAGCTAGGAGAGTTTGAAAGTGGGCAGCTGTGTTAGTCTCGTCCAGCAAAAGAAGCAAGGAGTCCTGTCACTTAAAAACTAACAAATTTATTTATTGCATAAGCTTTCATGGGAGAAAATCCCTCTTCATCAGATGCATTGAAGATGGGGGAACTTACAGAATGGGAGGAAAATAAATGAGGGGAGTATAAGATATGGGATCAACAATTGCTTTGATTTGCTGTTACAGTGTGACCTGATCCCATGTCTTACACTCCCTTGCATTTATTTTCTTCCCATTCTGTAAGTTCCCCCATCTTCAAAGCATCTAACAAAGTGGGATTTTCTCCCACAAAAGCTCATGCAATCAAATAAATTTGTTAGTGTTTAAGTGCCACAGGACTCCTGCCTTCTTTTGCACAACTAGGAAGGACTCTGATGGAAGCGCACATTATAAAAAATGGCTGCATTTCAGAATAACCATTTATCTTAAGTGCATACTGAGGACATTTAAAAGCAACTCTGATGTTTGGCTCATATTACGATCACCTCTATGGGCCCACATGCAGCTTCTTCATTGCAGAAAAGGGTAGCAATTATCAACATAACCAAAGGACTAGGTTTGCCAATATCTGTTACTTCATTCAGATCAGAGGTTTAGATTCAGATCTGGTGTGTTTTCACTGAAGTGAATATTTTGCATACAAAAGAAGCTTCTTCACTGTATCCAGCTGGAGCTTTGTGTAGGATCCCATACAGTGCAGGAACACTTCTCATTCTGTCAATTCTTAATATTAGGAAATCTCTGATTCTTTATGAACTCCTGGTCCCGGTGAAAAATTAATGATCTCTATAACCAGGATGACTGCACTGTCTGTACAGATTGTTTCCTGATTCATAGTCAGTTTTCCACTGTGGCTGATAAAGGCAACATTGTCTTGGAGTCTTACAGTGAATATGCTGAAAAATATTTACTATGATTTGTCATTGTCTAAAGACTTGAAGTGCAGAAAAACCATTGCAAAAACATTGAGCAAAAATCATTTAGCACCATATTTAATTCATAAGCATTTAGAATACATTAAGACTAATAAACTATATTTTTCTTCAGCCCCTGATGCTTCAAATGTGAGAGAAAAAGTGTTTTCCATTAGTTTTAAAGTATTTTGGTTCTGAAAAAGGGATAAACACTTTCTACTGGTATTTTACACTGATTTTCAGGAACCTGCAAGCCATTGCAACAGAAATATTTGCAAAACTCAGTTTAGAGAAGCTGGCAGCACCTAATAATGCCAATGTAAATTATGGGAAGCATAACAGTGTTTACCAGAAACAAAAAAACACCAAAAAGGACAAGACAGCAGCCAACTGCTTAGCATATGTTCTTCAGAACACAATGCAGTATGCTACGGGAAAACCTGATATTGATGTAGAACATTTATTTTGAAAGGTTTATTCCTGTGTAACCTCCTCCCTTTTCTCCCTGGGTTACTTGGGAACAGGCCACATCCAAGGTGTTACAGGTGCCTAAGTTTGACGACAAGGAGAGCCTGAGTTTCCCCAGTGGTGATATTAGGATTGTGGGAATACTCTGTCCACTCATCTGCTGCAGTCCCTTTGCTTTACAGGAAATTAAACTTGGCAGTGCCTCCACTTGGCTGGATCCTGTACATGCTCGGGGGCATGCCTTAGGAGCCTCCAGGACTAAATCCATACAGCTAAGAATAATCTGTGGGATGGGTCTCATCCAAACTTACTAATTATATATACACAATACACTCAAGGTGCTTAAATTGCAGATAATAAATCTTTACTTACCAACAAAACTTATCATAACAGGATGGCATTGAATATTACTACTAATTTAAATACAGAGGGGAAAGTAAATAAATCAGTGAACAGACACAGAATATAGTTTAAAAGAAATTTATTTAACTGGCATTTACACAGGCCTTTTCCCCCAGCTATAGACTGCACACCCCCCAGAGTTCAGAACCCTGATCTCTTGCTTGTGTGGGCATGCTTGAAGGGTTAATGAGACAATGCAGCACTCTGCTGGTCCAGTGCATCCCCTCAGTACCATGCTGAAGATCTGGAGTGAGCCCAACCAAATGTTTGTAATCCCGGCCCTGGTTCAAAGGGACTGAACACTGCCTCCCCTCAGGCCCAGTCAGTCTCTCAGCAGACTCCTTTGCTTTACAAGCCCTGATCCAAAATGAAGGAGGGGAGACAGACACTCACACCGTCACTGCAGATCCAGCTGAGTGAACTCTAGGCTCAGACCCTGCTTTGGGCTGAGTAAGAAATCAGCCTCTGAAGCTTCCAGCTTGAGTAGGCCTCCAACAGTCTCAGGAACCCCAGGAGCAGTCTCGGGCACCACAGGAGGAGTCACCAGCAGCTTCCAGATTCAGCCATGTCTAGGGTTACCAGATACCAAAGCACGGAAAGGAAGACAGGGAAGTAGGCAAAGGAGGGCATTGGATAGGGTTACCAGATGTCAGGCAAAAGGAGGACATGTCCTCCTTTTTACCTTCACATCCTCCATCCACAGGCATTTTAAAAATACATGATTTTGTCTGGCTTTTTACTTACAAGGGTTAAAGTGTGCTGGACCACCCTGGAACACCCTATTTTTAAGGGAAAGCATTCTAGGACCCTCTAAAAACAGAAGAATATTGATTAATACTACATTTTCTCCCTGTGTTCTCTGAAGTCCTCCTTTTCGTACTTCCCTGTCCTCCTTTCCATGCTTTGGTATCTGGTAATCCTAGCCTTGGAGGACACAGGGAGAAAATGTAGTATCAGTATAACTGTCATTACCATATTATGTCATGGAAAATGGGTAATAATTAATGAATGCAGCATTAAGCTTGTGCAGTCATGTATTTTTTAAATTATTTTAAAATAAAAAAAAATTACCAAAATGTTTTCTTTTACTGAAAACTGGATTTTTTTCGGTAAATGAAAGTTTTTCATGACCCTTTCATTAGTGTTCATGAGACTAAAAAGAGTTAAAAAAACTAAATCTAAACTTGAAAAGAACCTAAAAAAAGTCTTAAAGAAAGCAGTTAACTTGCCACTCCTTTTTTATTTTCCACAGCAGCCCATTGTACAATTTATAAAAAAAAAAAAACTCCTAAATTGTTTCTAGCCAGTTCAAATGTGCCCCTTTATTTATTTTACTTAATTGGTCCCTGTTAGTAGTTTTTTTCATGGTATATTTTATTTTCCTTCATTTTATTAGTGTTTGCTATATTTTTGTAGGGAACAACAGGCCAAAAAACAAAGCACCTAACACAGGGCTCAAACTTACAATCCTGAGATTAAAAGTCTGCTTTTCTACCGAGTCATGGAAGCTACTGTTATAAAAATCTTCTCGGACTAATGGAAACTGTGTGCTCCACTCCCCCTTGATTTTTCTGCAGGCTGCTCTTTGTTGTGTGTGCGTGCAGCAGACTCTTAACTCAGGATAATGGGTTCGATCCATGTGTTGGGTGCTTTTTTTTAAACAAACAAACAAACATTCTACTCATCAAAAGTAAAGAGCCAGACAAAATCACCTATTTTTAGAATGCCTGCCAGGTGGAGGACATGAAGGTAAAAAGGAGGAGATGTCCTCTTTTTGCCGGACGTCTGGTAACTCTAGCCATGTCTCACTCACTTCAAATGGAGACCCCCTTTTCTCTCTGTGCTCCCTGGAGGGCCAGGAAGGTCTCTCTCCCTTTCCAAAGTGATCATGGGAGTTGTAGTCTCTCAGTGGAAGAACTTACAGCATATAAGAACTGCTTAATGTTAACCTCCTGCTTGAATTCAAAAGCCCCTAAAGTACAGGGTGCCTACACAAGTTTTAGCATTTCTACCACCAGAACATAATGTAGAGATTTGTGACTTTGTTGAGGTGGAAGAGTGCACTCTATTAAGATATTATTATTAATAGATAGAGTTTTTTTTTGCCATAAATCAGCAGTTCAATAAAGTGCTAGAGAACACCAGCTAGCTATTTCCAGAGTTTAGAAGAAGGGGAGTGTCCCAAAAAATTTGCAAGTTTCTTGGAAAGCAGCAACTGCCAGTGAGGTGGTGACCTATATTTTCTCTCTCTGAGTGATGTTCTGAAGCTATTTGTGGATGACACTGAGACTTTAGAAGCCAAGTCCTTTCATGTTCTTTCAGCATATAAGCTTTATAAATACAATGAACATGAAACTGGAGAGAAAGATTAGGGATATGTTCTTTGGATACACAGTGAATTATAAACTCAAGTTATTTACTGAAGATATTCCTGGAAGCTGTAATGGGACTTTAAAACTTTTTATGAAAGAGAAAAGAAGTATCTGCATGAATGGTATGGGTTATCTTAAAACAGCCTTCATAGCAGTGTCCAAGTTAGTGCTTGTAAACCTCATTAATTTTGACAAATTTTCTGAAGCTGGTCATTCTCACAGCATGATAGTGGTGATGGGTGAACTCTATGAATAATTTGATATAGTAGAAATCCTAATCTCTTCTCCTGACAAGGATTGCTCACCTAATGAGAAGTACCTGAAAATTTCACCAAAGCACAGAGTGACTGCAAGAACTTGAAGAGACTCAGCTCTTACATCCTTTTAATACCATGTAGCAATGCTAACATAGAGGGGGTTTCTCTCTCATTACTACTATTTGGAGAAATGAACAGAATGGCCTGGATGTAAAGAGCATGAAAGCAGAGCTCCAGCCTTGTCATTTTGACAGGGGAATGTAAGAATACATATTCTGAGTCCTTCATGAACAACGAGCTTCTGAAGGAGAACTGGGCAAAACCACAGATAAATGGTTATGGTACTTGCATAATCTGCTTCTCACTAGCAAGTCTAATTGTATTTATATCATTTCACTGTTCCTGGCACACAGATGCATGCTATTTCCCCATCCTGCCAAAGCTGGCTTTTGTCTTCCACCACTGACTTCTGTGATTTCTTTGTGGTAAAGGAGCTGTGTCTAATGTCCACAGAAGAGTGTGGACATTAGACATCACTGAGCATATCTATGCTTCTCCCCTCAGCAGATCAGATTGCTCCTGGTTCTCATGCTCAGTGGAACTAGGATGTGACAGCCCCTGGGGGTGCTCTGTCCACAGGGGGTTATTGGCACCCCCTTTGGCTTTGGGCAGCCCACCATTGGGTTCTGAGTTTGTTAAGCAGCAGGCCAAAAAGTCCTGAAGGCCTGGGGGCCTGCCCCACTTTCTCAGGGTGGCTGGGTCTATCCCCTGCCTTAGTTGTAACTCCTTCTCCAGGCTGGTCCACAGGGCAGCCCGTAGTAGGACAGTTGACCCTTTAGCCCCCTGCACACTGCTGGCTTCCCTAGCCTAAAGTGTCCCTTCATGTTGGCCTTCTCTAGGTGGGCAGAAGCAGATCTCTCCCCCTGCTGTCCCACATAACACTGAGGTCCTGGCTAAGCTTTTAACTTCCTTTTCCTGCCAAGGTGTGAGACGCCTCTCTGACCAAGAGAGGTCTTTCCAGCTGTTGAGGTGATAGAGGGCACCTTCTCTGGTAGGAAGGGTTGGTACACCCCATCACGTGGGGCAGAGATGCAAAGCCCACACTAAGCTGCTGTCAACAAGGAAGTGGGTGTGGGGGTAGAGAGGGGAGAGATTCAAAGATATAGCATTATTGAGCTATTAACTCAATAAAAAAACATTTTAGCATTTCACTGGATTGTATAATTAGTCACAAAGGGATGATTTTCATTTCATTGGCTTCATACCTCCTGAGACCTACTCAGAATTCAAGGATTTGTGTAACATTTTCAATGCCCTACTTGCTTACTGTGAAAGCACAGAATTTTTGTATTTCAAAGTGCCACACAGAAAATAGGCTGC
Organism: Podocnemis expansa; assembly: GCA_007922195.1. Taxonomy (NCBI): domain Eukaryota; kingdom Metazoa; phylum Chordata; order Testudines; family Podocnemididae; genus Podocnemis; species Podocnemis expansa. The sequence continues at coordinate 18,861,239 of ML681966.1, read as the reverse complement.
TATATGATAGTTTCCAAAGGGATAGCCGTGTTAGTCTAGTCCAGTAAAAAAACAACAAGCAGTTGTGTGGCACTTTAAATCTGTTAGTCTTAAAGTGCCACACAACTGCTTGCTATATGATAACCTGTCTAAGTGACATAGACCTTTCATGAACACTGTTTCAGTTATTAAAAGTTATTTGAAGTAAAAAAAAAAAAAAAAAAAGGGGGTGCAGGTAGGTATCTGCCAGGAAATATTATTTGGGCACTGTGAAGCTCTACCAGGTGTGGCCATGCAGTAACTCCTACACAAAATAATGTATAAGGACACTTGACTGTTTTGTTCTGGACCCCTTATTTTGAAGGGAGAGGAGCAAATCTAAAAATTGTTCCTTGAGCCCATATTAATCAGTAGCCTTTAAAATAAGAATCAGTGTGTCTAAGCTCACGCACACCTCTCCTCCCTGCCTCCCAGAAAGAAATCTAGTCTTGCTAATCATAAGAGTGTCTGGTTCCAAACAGATATCAATCAACTGCTGCAAAAGCAAGTTGTTAGAGGGGGAAAATATGCATCCTGAAAATCCATTATGAAACTATAATTCTTCAACATTTTGACTTATGCCTTTCTCAGATTGTTTGTCATGCTGTGGGTACATAATGATTTTAAAAAGTGATTTTTGCTTGTTTACAGAAGTTTCAAAGAAGCACAGTAAGAGCACAAAAATCTGTCCCTGTGAATGCTATTTTAGAAAGGTTTAAGAAACTTGAAATATGTTAAATTAAGGCTAAGTGATAGTGTTAGAACTTTGTTTAAAACTCATCTCTTGTACTGAGGTTTTTAATTTGTATACTTCATTTACTAGGAATAGTTTGAGGCATAAAGATTCCTAAGAAGGGGGAAAAGGTCACACAACTGTTATTTTTATAAGTGTTAAGACACTAACCACAAAACACTATAAACGTGTAAGCTTTGTATCATCTCTAGTGAGAATCTTGGAAACTATCCCAGGAGATGTGGTGTGGGGGAAAAGGAGGTGGCAACTGAAAAAAGCACATTTTGATGAAGGATAGTCAGCATGGATTGAGGCCAGTGAGGTCATGCATAACTAGCCTGCTGGAGTTCTTTGAAGATATAATGGCTATGACAGATAAGGAAAATTCAGGAAAACTAGTTTACTCAGATTTTCAAAAGGCATTTGACAAACTTCAACATCAAAGGAAAAATGACTAAGGTAAAGAATCAAATGGAATGGTAGGCAATCACACTGGAAAGAAAACTGCCTTCAAAGCAGTTACATGTGAATCTCCAAAGATTCAGACGTTTCACTTAAACCCTGAATATTGGAATACTTAGCCAAATGATTTCCAAACTTTTTTGTTCTTAAATACATTTGAGTTTGAAGGTATGTCACTCCCTCCCTTGAAGACAGACAATATGGAGATCGGGATTAGAGACTCTTCCTATTTTCCTGCAAAGGTATTTCCTCAGTTGCTTCTAGAGCTAAGTGTATTTTTTTTGGCTACTAATTTATTTGTTTCCTCCCCCACCAGAAGGTTCATTTTACAAAACTAATAATGAATGCAGGATGAATTCAGGTCAAATACAGTAAGTAATTCTGGCAAAAATAAAAAAAAAATTATCAAGACAAAATTGTTTGTTTTGATAACTGAAGATAAAATTTTACACCTTTTTGGTATTGACACCATTTTTAGTTAAAAATGAAACTATTTTTTTAAAGGAGTAAACGTGATCCTATCATATATACAGTGAAACAAAATGAAAAACTCGAAAAAATGTTTTGGGATTAAACAAAATATTTTGGATTGATCTAAAATTAATCCCCCCCTCCAGTTTTTGGTTTAGTCTGGAGGAAAGGGAAATCAGTTATTTGCTCAGCTCTAATCACATGCCATTGGGACACTAAGGGTGAGGAAAAGACACTATTTCCATCATCTGTATGACTTGCTTGTGCAAGATTAGTGCAAATGTAAAAATTTTGCTTTTGTAACAGAACCCCAAACATCAAATCAAGTGGAGTTTCACATGTTTTTTTTTACCAAGATTTCATATTGTTTTTCTCCACAAGTCCTGGTCGGAATCAGTATCACACATTGACTCTGCTAATCTCTGTGTGAGGTGGTCACTGATGAAGATATTGCTATAGATGATATATTCCTCCTGTCACTGTTTGTGTGGAAGTAGCTGTCCCATCCTCTATGGTCTTCTTTATCTGGGATTGTTATCAAAAAGGGAGATTATCCCAGAAGAAAGATTAGTATGAATTTTTCTTTTGCTATTGTTTCCAGTTTTACATTAGCTAGGAACAAAGATTTTTGATTTATGAGACTAACTGAAGTCTGGGTTCCCATCATTTTTTGTGGGGGGAAGGGGTCATGTGGTTGATAAGTGGCCATTCTGCCAAATTTATGGTTGCTAACAACAATCAGTTTGTTCATACCCAGATGATGATTTGGTGGTGGACAAAAAGTTAATTACATGAGATAGTAAGCTAAGACGCATTTTTTTCCAAGCATTTAGTTGTTCGATGCCAAATGCAGCCTCACTACTTGCCTATCGTGTGACAGCAAGTGTGTATGAATGTGTGTATGGATGATCAGGTTGCTGCCTTGCAGATGTCCATGTCTGGGAGCTGTGCTTTGAAGGCTGCTGATGAAGTTTGCAGCCTTGTGGAATGTACTGTTAAGTGAAGAGCCAAACTTTTGCCAAATCATAGTACATGCATATGCGTGATGTAATCGATGAAAGAGTTTCTCTGAGCTGAGAGTGGATGCTCTTTCATCCTTTTGGCAATCGCCACAAATACTTGAGTAGTCTTCTGAAGTGATTCAATCCTCTTGATGTAGAAAGCCAAGGCATACTGAACACCCAAAGAGTGAAGCCTTAATTCCTTGCTGGTACAATGTCCCACCTCCAAATTGATGAATTGTGAATCACATAACATTGGAATGGACACAAGAAGGCATCTGAAGAATAAACAATCATTATTGACCTTCTTTTAATTCTTGTTCTTTGAGATATGTTGCTTGTGTTCATTCACCCACCTGCCAATCTTTCAGAGGCATCATTCTTCCGGCAAGTCACACGCTGTTTGAAGCAATGGAGTCAAAGCATATCATAGTGTCCCAGGCAGGCTCATTCGGCAGGGCAGAAAGCCTAAGTAGTTAAACTAATCTAAGCTCGATTTACTTAAATTTTTACCCTTTTAGTAATTAACCATTTAGATCTTATTACAGGCACAGCCTCTGACATGTAACATTTGCACTGCAAGAGAAGTATGGCATTCCAGTGACCAACATCAATGGAGAAAAAGAACTGAGAGGGTGGCAGGGCAGCAGCTGCCTATATAATGCGCCATTCCAAGGAGCACCAGAGCCAACCTACCTTATACCAGCTGGAAAAAGCTTTCAGTGATGGCACACACAGCATGGGCACACTTAAATTGGAATGGAGCTGAGCAAACACCTCAAGAAGAACCCATAGTATTGTATTCTTACACTCCAAATATTTGCAGCCACATCCCCAGACCCAGCTCTGACTGAGATAGTGGTAACACTGTTGCTATAGGAGGCATATAGGATGCTTTTAAGGGGGCTCACCTCCTAGATCGGTGATGTCCAACTGCATAAGGATTGATTGAGTAGATTATTTCAGAAGAGTGATCAGAATGCCAAAACTGATTTTATAAGCAATTTCCTAAGTGCGAGCAGAGCCTATAAAGCTTCTTGTAAAAGTATTCTCTCCTTCCACTTTTGCATATGGTCAATAAGGAGAGACAGCAACTAATTATAGAACTCCCAGCTCCTACCAGAACTGATTCTGGGGAAGCAGTTGGAAGTAGTTGGGGAAACTGCCCTCTATCTATTTCCTGCAATAGGTGTTCTGAGTGAAACACTTTACTTTAAATTCCCAAGTGTTAGTCTAGTTCAGCAAAACAAACGAGGAGCCCTGTGACACTTGAAGACTAACAGATTTATTTATTGCATGAGCTTTTGTTCAAGAAAAATCCCACTTTGTCAGATGCTTAGAAGCTCAAAGTCATTCAAAAAGGGCATCATAATTATACCTGTTTTACAGAAAGGAAAACTGAGGCAGAGAGCAGCCAGTAGCAAAGCCAGGTCCCAGGTCAGTCACTTGCTCTATTCCCTAAGCAACCCTGCTTCCCTGAAGCTTCTTTTTAGAAACAAACCCTTAAGGGAATTAACTGAAGCAATTTTGGACTTATTGGCAATATTATTTGTAAACTCATGGATGACAGGATAGGTTCTGGAAGATTGGAGAAGGGCCAGTATAGTTCCCATCGTTGAAAATTGGAAAAAGGAGGAGCTGGGGAACTTAGGCCAGTCAGCCTGACTTCAGTACATGAGAAGCTACTAGTGAAATGTATAAGACATTCAGTTTGCAAATACCTGGAAGATAAAGTGGAATTATTAGCAGCCAGTGTGGATTGCTGTTTGATTAAATCATTCCAAACTAGTTTGATTTCCTCCTTTGACACAGTAGATGATTCGCTGGATAGGGGGAAAGGGAAGGTTATCACATACCTGGATATCAGCAAGACTTTTGATATAGTCCCATATGACACTCTGATAAGTTAACTGGAGAAATGAGAATTCAGGAGAACTACCATTAAGTGAATACATAAATGATTAAACAACAGCAAGCAAAGAATAACCATTAAAGGATCAATATAAGATAGGAGGGAAGTCTCAAGCAGGGCACAACATCTGTTTATTCTGATATTGTTTAACTTCTTTATCAATGACCTGATGTAGGAAGAGAGAGTGTACTGACCAAATTTCCAAATAACAAAGCTGGGGGTACAACCAAAACTTTGAAGGATAAAGCTAAAATTCAGAGGGATCTTGATAAATTAGATAACAGGGTTACAAACAAAGTGAAATTCCTACCCTTTGTTTCCTATCTTTTTACCCAGTTACTTATTCAGTAGAGGACCCTCGCTGTTATACCCTGATTGCTTACATTGTTCAAGAGCCTTTGGTGACACCCTTGTGAAAGGCTTTCTGAAAAGCTAAATACCCTTATCCACTGGTTCACCCTTGCCAACATGCTTGTTGACCCTCAAGAATTGTAATAGATTGGTGAGACATGATTTCCCTTTACAAAAGCCATATTGACTCTTCCCCAACAAATCATATTCATCTACCTGGCTTATAATTCTGTTCTTCACTAGAGTTTCAAGAAATTTACCTGGTATTGAAGTTAGGCTTACCAGGCTGTAATTACTGGGATTGCCTCTGAAGTTTTTTTTTTTTAAAAAGACTTTGCATTACGTATCTTCCAGTCATCTGTTTCAGAAACCGATTTAGAGGATATGTTACATACCACAGTTGGTATTTATGTAATTTCATATTTGTGCTCTGTCAGAGCTCCTCAGTAGATACCATCTGGTCCTAGTGGTTAATTAACTGTTTAATTTATCAATTCATTTCAAAACCTCCTCCAATTACACCTCAGTCTGGGACAGTTCCTTAGATTTTTCATCTAAAAAGAATGGCTCAGAATTGGGAATCAACCTCAGATTCTCAGCCAGGAAGATGGATCAAAGTATTCATTTATTTTCTCTGTAATAACCTTATTCTCCATATAAAAGTACACTATATTATAAATTGTTTGCTACAAGTCAGAAATATTGGGATTCTTTCATAAATGACAGCCTGCAATGTGTTGTAGACAGTTCTCTATGTATATGTTCAGTTTATTCAGCAGTATTTCATCGTATTCCAGGTATATATACGGAGCTGGTGTGTGATTTAAAGGGTTATTTTTAGGCCAGGTATTTATAATCTTACTGAATTAGCTTGCCAGTCATTTTACTGATATGCCACAGAAACCCACAAAGTGCAAAAGTACAGAACTGTTAAAATTTAATGATTACTGCTCTTAGGGAAATCTAAACTGCTAGATCACATCCACAGTGATCCTGCTACATGAAATTTTAGTAACAAAGAAGCTGGTTTCATGCAAATTCTTTAGTGACATATCATGTTATCTTTGAAACAAGCAAGGAGTCCCGTGGCACTTTTAAAGACTAACACATTTATTTATCACATGGGCTTTCATGGGAGAAAATCCCATTTCATCTTCAAAGCATCTGACAAAGTTAGATTTTCTCTCACAAAAGCTCATGAGATAAATAAATTTGTTAGTTTTAAAAGTACCACAGGATTTCTTGTTTGTTTTGCTGAGATAGACTAACATGACTATCCCCTTGGATATTATATTTGAGTCACTGTGTTTTTCTTCAGTTCTTGTTTCTGGAGAGTGAACCTCCTCTATTGTTTAATATTTAAAGGGAATTTTCTAACAAGAGGGACATTGTCCCATGCACATCTATAGGGCCCAAGTGGAAGAGCAGTTTCTCCTGCATCCCTCAGGTCAAATATGCTGAACAATAAAATCTAAAGTAAGACAAAAAGTTATTTTCTGCAGAGTTTGTTGTTGATGAACAGATCAAGGGTTTTAAAATGTTTAGACCGAAAGCTTTTGCTTTCCTTGTACACTAAAAGGCACTGACTATAAAGTGTCTCTTTCCAAAATTGTTAGACAGTATTGCTGATTGTAACTTCCCTTGCCGAACAAAACAAATCTTTATCAAGCCTGATAAAAGACATGAAGTTCAGAATAATGACTAGATTTATTATCTTTTCTTTGGGAGCTTGCTGTTTTCTTTGACTCTGTCTGCTTTATCTATGAAATACTATAGCTTCTCATTTCCTCCACTTTGAGCTTCCATTCTTTACTCCAGAGCACTCCAATTCTCACTTCTATAGCAATCTGTTTTATAGGGCAAATACTTCATAACTGAAAAAACGTAGAGGTTGTTTAGCCAAACCATTTTACTAAGAGTGATATCATGAAGTCAGTTTAATTGAAAGTAAAGAGAAGGAAAGACCTAGCCAGCCACATAATTGGCTACATACTGCCTAAGCCTATTAATCTAGCTTGTATATAAAGGCCACAGCTTGCTGGGAGAGAACAGAGGACATAGGGTGATTAGCCACTATAAGTGTAGACATGTTTTCATTAACATTTTTTAATCGAGTAAATGGCAAATATGTTAGAAACAGTATAACAATGAAAAAATCAGATTACCAAGTTAAAAACAAATTAGTCAATCAGTGAGATGACTTGTCTCTTAGGACAACCCAAGCTGATGTACTCTCCTCTTTTAATGTAAACAAAAGAAACCAAAGTGAATTGAACAAAGACTTACTGTTACTTAAAAAAAATAAAAAAAAATAATTTAAAACAGACTTAAAATTAGTGATTTAATTGGGCAGTATTGTAGAATCTGGGCCAGATATAGATCTGTTATATAGATCTGGAACAACTCCACTTTAATGGGGTTACTTTGGGTATGCATACAGAACAGATCTGAACCTCTGTGACTTAAAAGCTTTTTCATGTGTTCAACTGTTAGGAAAACAAACAGTCTTGGAGCAACTTTAACACTGCTTCTAATGAAATCGAATTAAATGTTTGTAGAATAGTAAAAAATAACCACTTATTTCAGCCTCTAATACACTTTATTTTGTGTCAAAATCACAGATACATTTCAATCAGCAGGAGACACCAAATGGATTTAAAAGCATTGCACGTAATTGTCATTCCACACAATTCTCCTTTGCCTAAGCTGTGTAGATTTTTATTTGTTTATTTTCAAACCCAGTCTAAACCAGATGAAGTGAAAGAAATTGTAAAACACAATTTCCCATATGAATTATCACATTTCCTATGATTAAATTTTGGCTGACAATTTTGCTATTATGTTATCTGTTTCTTTTGACAAATACAATTACAGTTAGCACGTGTACCCCAATTGTTTTTTACTTTTGTAAAGAAGCAGCTCATTATATGATGGGTAAGATTGCTATCAAAAAAGAAAGCACAGAAGAAATATTGTATACCTTTTGACTCAATACTGGTACCTGGCAGTAAAATGTAAAACAAATACAAATCACAATTATAAAAAGATAGAAAGAAAAGAAAATGAAAATATTATTGAACAACAGGGGCAAATTAGTTCCCAGTAGGTTATGGAAATAACTGAGTTGGGTGCATGAAAAAGAGAGAAGGAACTTCTCCCCACTCAAGATGCAGAGTGGCTCCACAGAGATGCAGGGATGATGGCTGATCCACACAATAGCCACCCCTCCAGCTCTGGCTCCTACTTTTTACTTAGCCCACATATGACCTGCCTGCTCCTGAACCAAAGTGCTACCACAAAGGAAACCTATGTGGAACTGAACTCCAGTCTATGAATGGGTATATTTATAGAATAATAAACTGGAACCTGGAACCTCAGAAATGCACTGGTTCTGTTGCCAGGGGACACATAGGGCCAGACGCAGGATTTCTCTGAGGGGTTAGAGAAAGTATCAGATTCAGTATTTCAGTTGCCAAGAGTGACTGTAATGACTCTATAGTTAAGGCTGAAACTAGCTGATTTCTGTAGACACAGCATACCTACCCTGACCCTGCGCATTCTCTGCAGACACAATATACATACTGTTGGTCCCCTGAACTTTCTCTATATGAATTAATCTTGAAACTGTATTGTAATGATTTATGCAGACAGAACCTCCAGCAGTAGATGATGCTGTATATTTATCTTAACAATAAGTTGTCATTTTGAAAGTTGTTATGTTGCTGAATTGACCTGTAGGTTTAGTAGGAAGTTCAGTCATGCCTATATGTGCTGGAGTTGGTGCTTGCATGTTTCAATTAAATCCCTGTCACTCTACAAGCAAATGTTACAGCAAGCGACAGCGGCTTCATGATGGCAAAAGCACTTTTCCCTGAAAAAATAATTGCTAGTCCTACAGATGAGACTAGAATTTGAGAGTACTTGGTTGACTTTGAGTTGTTGCTCTCAGAATGAGTGATGGATGAGAAGGCCACTCAGTATCTAGCAATGGTTTTGAGTGGTGATGACAAAGCAATCCACTAGCAGCTTCCCAATGTGGATTACAGTGCTTATAGACAGTTATACAACAGCTATATGACTGTTATGAAGGGGAGATTTACCTTTTTGAAGTCCTGAAAGGAATGGCAAGACACAAGAAGGCAGGAAGGGGAAGTCCTGTATTTGTGTGCGTTGAGGAGACTGATAAACCTTTACCTACATCACTGTGGCCAGGAAATGGCTTGAATGCACCAGACCCTGCTATGCAGAAGATGGAGCTGGCAATGCAGAGAGGAGCCTGTGCCCAGTAGCAAGCCGTGAGAGAATCTTGTATGACAAGTCAATATATAGCAGGGACACTTTATAACTTCCTGGTGAAGGAAGGTGACATACTGAATATACCTATGGATTCGATTATATGCATTGTTACAAATGTAGAAGAAAAAACTGATATTTCCATAAAGGTATCAGCTGCTAAATCTCACCTCCAGGATGATTCCTTGGCAGCTGTTAGAGAAGAAATTGTTAGAAAAATGGCTAAAAAATTTGGCGGCGTCCTACATGGGTCAGATGAGACAGACTGTTTCCCAGATGGGTTGCAGACCAGATGAGATTTGCAGGAAAAGCAAAGGAAAAAGTCATTGGTAGCAAAATTGTTGAAACAGAAGGAAGTCACACAAAGGAAGACAACAAACTGCTGATGTAATAAGGCCACCATTAACAACTATTAGAACTGTCAATTTGAAGAGATACCCGGATATCTAATACCATGTGTACAGAGTTGCTAATGGCTAAAACCCCCACAGTGCTACTGGACTCAAGATCTGCAATAAATTTAACCCAGTGCTGAAAGAAGAGAAGATTGGCACTGAAAGATTTAAATTAGTGACTATTAGTCATACTGCAGATAACAGGAGAAATCCAGCTTTTACTGAAATTGGGGTCTCTGAATATTATATAGACTTTGCTGTGATGACCAGAATTTGTAGTGCTTTTGTCATGATAGTGGATTATTTGAAGGTTATTACAAGTACTCTCAGGATGTTAACAGAACATACTTTTCCCTAGACAATATTTAAATATGTCTGCAGGATGTGGATATGGGAAATGTGGTTCTTGGCGTGAGGCAAGTCTTGGAAACTTAGAAGTAGCTCCATGATGACAGAGAGAAGTTGCTCCATGGCTATGTCTACACTGCAGGGGGCCCTGGAAGTCAACTTAACAAGGCTGACTTTAAGTCAACCTTGTTAAGTCAACTTCAGGGTATGTCTGTGTAGACAGAGCACAGACATACCCCAGTGTGCCCCTCCTCCTACCCCACCCCCCTAGTCAGGATTGGGCACCCTGAGCCCAATGGGCTCTGGGGCCCAATCCTGACCGGGCAGACAGGAGCAGTCCCACAGCGCTCCTGCTTGTCTGTAGGCAAGGAGCAGCGCTGTCAAAATCCGACAGCGCTGCTCTTTGCCTATAGACAAGCAGGAGAGCTGGTTCTGACAGTGCTCCTGCCTCTCTGTAGGCAAAGAGCAGTGCTGTTGGAGTTTGACAGCGCTGCTGCTTGCCTACAGAGAGGCAGGAGTGCTGTTGAAACCAGTGCTTCTGCTTGTCTGTAGTGAAGCAGCAGTGCAGTTCTATCCCGACAGCACTCCTGCTTACCTACAGACAAGCAGAAGTGTTGTCCGACCTGCTCCTGCCTTCCTGCAGTGAGGGGCTGGCAGCTAATCTGGCCCCAGCTCCTCACTGTAGGACTGGTGCAGGATCAGGTCCCCTGGCTGGATCAGGCCCTAGCCCAATCTGCCCAGGGTGGGGCCTGCCCTGTTAAGTCACCTTAAGAGCTTAAGGCGACTTAAAGGGCAGGTGTTATTAAGTTGACTTAAGCACTTGCTTAAGTTAAGTCGACTTAAAGCCCTAGTGTAGACATACCCCATGTGGTGGCTTGTAATAAAGTTGTAGTAAAGCCAGGTCATAACACATTACTATCCCTAAAGATAAAACGATTGCTGCAGTGAACCTGTGAAATGTTTGAAGCTACCAATAGCCTGTCAGTATTGTTGTTTAGCAGAACTGGACCAAAGCGTGATTTCTGGGTAAGAAGAGTTAGTGTGACTGACCAGGAGGTGTAGCTAGTGAAAGATCAGATCACAGAAACAATGTCCCATTTTAATGTTCCAAAGCCTCTCAGCAAGGCAGAGTGAACTGTGGACAGCCCAGTCAACAAGAGATCCAAGGGTTAACTTGACAGAAGTAGCTGTAGAAAGCAACGAAAGGATGAAATTACAACAGGTGATCGTACAATATGTCAATGTGGTGTACATTAATAATGAACAGCTTGGGAGATACGATCAGGTGCAACATTGGATGGGTGCTTAAGGCAGTGAACATTCCAGTGAGGCAGGATCCAGACCAGATTCCCTGGTATATCAGGAAGCAATGAAAGAGAACCAAAACTATATGTTGGAGGATAGCCTGTCTGAGCAACCTGTGTTACTTTAGGCATCCCCCATTCTAATTTTGAAAATGCCCACAGAGACTTGAGTATTTATATGGATGATAGGAGACAATGCACAGATGGTTCAAGATAGCTACTCACTTCTCTACATAAAAGAGACACACTAGGTTAAATGTCAGAAACAAAATATTGCAGAAATTTTCATTTGGTAACAATAACATCAGGTTATCAGAAGAGAGGGAAACAAAGTCTTTCTAGAACATGTTGTCTGCAGTAGTCCGCTGTCCTTTGCCTGGTAAATATGCCACACCCTCAGGGTCTGGTAAGGAAACCTGGGTCCATTCTCTTATCTCAAATCAGCGCCAAAGTCTGGCGCACTACTTGTTGCTGCTTCTCCTCTGAGCCTTCTCCTACCTTCCTAGTTCTCTCCCTTCCAACTAGCTGAGCCTCCCAACTCCCTCCTCCCAGAAATTAACACATCTCCCTTCACCCAGGAAGTGACTGCAGACTACCTCCCTGCAGTCTCCATCTGCTGCCAGCTCCTGGGTTTTATACAGGCTGCTCCTACACATGCCCAGCACAGTCCACCCCATCCATTGGTGTTCAAATTCCAATCTAGCAGCAACCTTTCAGACATCATGGGTTAGCTACCACCAATGGATGAGGCGGAATTTAAACAGACCACAATTTATAAGTGTATCTTTCAGTGACTCATATGCTTTGGTGGGGAAGAGATATTAAAGAAAAGTTGTTTTATTTTGCTAGCATTGTGGCAAGGCTCACTCCGCAAACTTTTATTTTACCTATCTCCTATAAGAGTAGTCAGCTGCAGTACTGTTTGTCTGGCTGTTGTGGAGGCTCTCAGGACTGATCATTTATATTTACTAGCTATAGAATTCACAGTGTACACAGCAGAGGCATTTCTGGTCAGGCCCCTACAAGTGCAGAGAGACCCTGACTATATGACTGGAAGCTGCCCCTCTGCAGGGAGGGAGACATCCACCTGAGTCAACAGTGACGGGAACTTCGCTACCGCAGCTGGAGAGTTCCAGCAGCTGGCAGCCACAGCTTTGAATGGGGCAGAGGCACCCATGCCTCATCTCCACTTGCAGTTGTGGGGCCCAGCAGCCATGAGATGAGCAGAGGCTCTGACGCTGGTGCCTCTGCCCCACTGACAGTCAGCCACAAGCAGAGCAGAGGCACCAGCACCTGTGCCCTGCTCACAGCCACTGGCTGCTGGGTGGCAGAAAAGTTCACACAGGTCCCAAGGATTAAGATGAGTGGGTCTCAGGGTCAAATGGGTGGGTCCTGGCCCACCTGTACCCAAGCATGGCTATGCCTCTGGTACATAAACCACAGTGCCTTGCAGTGACTTCTTATAAAGCACAACCCAGAAAGATGTCTGTGTGGATAGATTCACAAACTGTCTGAATGTATGTTCACAGTTCACCGTAAATATGAACACAGAGATGGTTACAGATGGAATAATCATGTACTGATCCAGCTACCAACTTGCTGGTATATGAAGGTAACAAGATTGTCTTGCCGCTAAACGTACGGAGAATGCTACTAGAGTGACTTCATAATAATGAAGCAGCAACCCACCTTGATTATTGATAGGCGCTGAGGTAGGTGTGCACCAGATTTTTTTTTTTTTGGTCTAGGCATAGCTGCAGTTATTAAAGACAGGGTACTTTCCTATCAAGAAAGGAAAGCTCCAACAAGAACAGGCAAAATTAATTAAAAAGAAATGCTCTAACCTCATAAACCCTGTAGATTCAAACACTTTGACTTGAAAGATCCACTACTAGAAACATCACCTGAAAAATGGCATTTGCTGCTACAGTATGAAATTGTCTTGAAGTATGTGGTGGTGCAACCACTGAAGGATAAAAGGACAGTTACAGCTACATTGATGGACTATGTAGTGTTGCTGTTCAGCGCACCAGTTTGCATCTGCAGTCATCAGGGGAAGGACTCAAATTCATAGATTCAAAGGTCAGAAGGGACCAATATGATCATCTACTTTGACCTCTTGCACAATGCAGGCTATAGAACCTCACCCACCTACCCGCTCCTCTAACCTCTGATTGATTTATCAAAGTCCTCAAGTCATAGCTAAAAGACTTTAAGAATCCACCAACAAGTGAGCTGTGTCCCATGCTAGAGAAGAAGGCAAATTTGAGTCACATATTTTGCACAAGATTTGCTGACACAATGAGATAAAATAAATATTAGTGTTGCCAACCCTGTGAGAATTGCAGGGAGTGGAAAGTGTAAACTGCACCATTGGGGCCACATTTGAAGTCTTTGTCAGTGCAGGCAAATGAGACTGGGATACAACGTCACATTTTGTTGTCTTTATATATACAGGCAGGCATTCAACTATTCATTACTCAGCTTATGAGATTATTGATGGATCCTACAAATCCATGCTTCTCTGTGACTTGATGTTCCAGCAGTAAGAACATGCAATGCCTCCTGCAACTACACAGGCAGGTCAAGTGGCAGAGTCTTATATCAGTGACCCGAAGGCAACATTCCAGGAGGTGGAAGATCATATAAACCAGAGATCAGCATGGTAGACACATAATGCCAGGAAAAATAATTATTATGTACCCATCCATGAAGGAGAGACAGTGTGTCTATGCAACTGGAAAAAAATCTCCCAGAAAAAAATCCAAACTTATTCCTTTTTTAAAAAGATCTCACACAATAATTAAAAAAACTAAATAAGTATTCTTGCTGAAACCAAAAGCAAGAGCTTGTCCCTTGGCAGATTATCAAGAACTAGTGCACAGCTACATTGAAAGAATGAGGAGTGAAAACACTGAGGGTTTTCAGCAACCATCCCAGAGAAATGGATGGGGGATTTGGAGGCAAATTCTTATGGCTTGTAATGGGAGACTGGTTGTGGAGGAGGACTTGCAGAGTAACATTAGGACGTCAACCTAGTTTCATCTTCAAAACATAATCTGTCTGCAATGTATAGGCCAACCCAAGAGGTCATGAACCATACCTTCAATGATTATCTAGACCCAACTATGAGTGATATGTCCATGACTGGATACAGAACTCAAGCAGGCAAAGCAACACAGATACCTATATTGGTAGTAGACAACCTGGAGTCCTAGGAGCTACTATCTTATGTTCTCATACAACTGTTCACCTCTAGTTGAAATGATTAGTGCAGATAGCATCTTCACCAATAGGTGGTACTGTAGCTTTACCATAGTGTTAAATTGTGGATTTCTATGTTGTATCTAATCTAGGGGATTTAGCTGAGAGTCAGGTTCTGCCTATGTGGTACTTGCAGTACAGTATTTCAATAAATTCCTGTGATTCTACAAGTTAATGTTATAGTATTCCTATACTGAAGTGTGCAGTTAGATGGATCCTAACTGGCTGAAGATCCTGCAACTCCCAAGAGGTTAGAATACTCTTGTTTGCTACTCTGGTCTCCTAGCCTTAAGTTGCATAGATTGCAAACTGCGAGGAAGGATGGCCAAAGCAAGGAATACAGGCTGCTTTGGGACAGATTCTCTTCAGTGGTGCTCCTTGCAGTTTCTGTAGCTTGTGTGCTCCTGCTTCTCTAGGCCCACTAACAAGCATGTATTTGTGGGGAGTGCATGTTAACTGAGCTTGAAGAGAAGGGAACTTTTGAACCTTTTTGTGATGGGTGTCACGTAGGAAGTAGTGAGTAGTTGGAGTCTGGAAGGTTATGCGGATACATTTTGAGCCTCAGTGTGTCATGTGGAAGAGGTTTCATAGCTGAGTGGTGGTTGGGATGAGCTGGGGAAAGGTTAGATAGAAAGTGGAAGGCTTCTCAGCCTGGGGCATAAGTCCTTGTGGGATATTTTCAAGCAGGTCGTGGTGGGCTTAAAGAGATCTGAGCTGGGAATGGAATGTACTGGATTAGCAAGGGGCATGGAGTTGATTGGAAATGAGAATGTTGATAAATTCGTGGGATGCTGGGGCGATTACAAAGTAGGGAAAGTGGTTAGGGAAAAACACGATTTGGCTTTTGGGGTATCAAATCTTTAGAAGCAGAAACACTAAAATGAAACATATGTGTACACAATGCCATTCTGGAACATCAACTGCTATTTTAAGAATATTTGACCCAAAAATACTGGCAGAATAGGTGCTATTGCTGAGGACCAGCATTTAAGGCTTAACAGCTCTATTTCAAAATAGTAATCTCTGTGATTTACAGTTACCTAGTGACTCAGAAGAATTCAAAGTGATAAAACACAAGAATAAGGAGGATATCAAAATACTTTTCAATGTTAGATTCTGCAAAATTTGGCCACTTTTTCCTTACCCCCCGCCCCACATCACATATAGCTCTCCCCAGCTGGGCATTTTAGTTTCTTCTTCCCCAGTGTTGACTAGTTGTTACAGAATAGAAAGCAAAGTGGTTCAATATTATATGTTCTTTATTCACAACACTTTAGACTTTTACTGCAGCCATCAATGCTGAAGCACTATTATTAAAGCAGTAGACCTCTGAGATTTTATTAAGTGAAGTAATTTGTGCTTTATCTACTGCCATAAGTCTTGCTATGCAACATTATACAGAGGGCAAAAACTGCAATGTCTTTTACTCCATAAATTGAGTTAGAAAGTATTTGTTACCTTGCTCTTTTTGGTTTTTTTAACTTTATTGAGAATTGATTGAACTAGGAAAAATCATTGGGGAAGTAAAAATACAAGAAAACAGGATTTAATAAAGAGCTAGTCAAAATAATGCAGCAGAAGGGATAGGAATAATGGTGAGGAATGATATATTAATTTCCTTCTGACTCAAACAATAGATGTATGGGTTAGCATATCAAAAATTTGGCTAGAAACAGTGGTCACAAGAATCTGGAGTATTGCTTTGTACATGCAGGACAGAATGGAATGCCTTTAGAGTCCTTAAAAAATTACCAAAATTGGATAAGAGAAAGTTTTAATGACATTGATATAGACTGGTATAACTATATGAAATATGGGCTGGGAATATGTTTGTATACAAACAATTTTGTCTCCATTGGACTCAGTCCTGATATCATCAAAATAAAAAGTAGTTTCACCTTGGGCTTTAAAGGGAGCAGGACTGATAGCTTGATTTGCTAAACAGGCAGCATGGTCACACAGGCTATCCGCTAATTAATACTAGGAAATAAATGAGACAGGCATGACAAGTAAAGTTGAAACTAGGGAACATCCAGCTGTAACATTATCATTCTGTATGAAATACTGAAATTCTCATGAGAACACGTACTATTGCAAGCAGCCAATCATTATTTTATTTTAGCACAGGTAGCTTTGAAAGTATGTGAAATGTTCTGAGGCAACGTGATCAGAATTCTGTAACATATGGGACCCTAGCAAAGCAAAATACTTCAGAAAGGACTGAATATAATTGAAATTCATCCCAGTAAAGCTTAAGAAGGGAGTAGGAAAGTAGGGCCAAAGTTCTTAAATGAAAGTATTAAAAAAAAGTGTAATCAATAAGCAAAAGGATTTTTACAAAAATTACTATCTGGAAAAGATGAGGGGGAATTGGAAACCTCAAAAACAATCAGAAGGAACTTAAAAAGTCATAAGAGAAGAAAGGTTACTACACTGTATAGGAAACACAAACAATAAAAAGTTCCTTACTTACTGTTAATGTATATGGTTCTTCATCAAAAAGAAAAATGTAACCAGACATGGCCCTATCTCTTCCAGAACAGCATATAAGAATTCAGGATTCCATTTGAGTCACCAAATTTATAAGAAATATTACATACACTTTTGCTTCCTTAGTACCTCTCCCTCCTCCATCTACACTCATTGATTTTGTTTTCTA
The DNA here is from genome assembly GCA_007922195.1 of Podocnemis expansa. Classification (NCBI taxonomy): domain Eukaryota; kingdom Metazoa; phylum Chordata; order Testudines; family Podocnemididae; genus Podocnemis; species Podocnemis expansa. Next base: position 18,844,028 of record ML681966.1, on the reverse strand, counting down.
TTACTCACCTACATTTAAGCATTACACGGTTACCTTTAAAAGGTAATGCATCATCCACAGTTGTACACACCTTGGATGGCACTAATCCACTTCTGTTTATTTTGTGCACTGAGCCATACCCAAACCCTAGACTGTAACCTTTAGAGAAATTTGGGGCTTGGCCCATCTATAGATTATTTATCCATTTTTAAAAGGGAGAAAAATTTTCTGCATAAAATCCTTTAAAAATACCCTTTCAGCTTAACAAATAATGCCTTCCCTTGGTCTTTATTTCCTATTTCCAGTATGATAGGGAAAAAATAAGACACTAATTTTTAGGTCATATCTTTCCCTATGGGCCCTATTGAAGGAGGGGGCAAAAATCTCTTAAATTTCCTTGGCAAAGATTCCTACACATTGTGTCATGGAGGAAAGGGAAGGATGGCCATCCCATAGGAAAGCACTATAAGGCTTAATCCTCAAAGGTCCAAAGGGGGAGCCATGTTAGGGGAGTCCAGCAAAAAACCCAAGGAGTCCTGTGGCACTTAAAGACTAACAGATTTATTTTTCACATACTTCAAAGAGAAACAGCTGAATTAGAATTCATATGCAAATTAGATTGTGTGAAAGCAGGATTAAATCAGGACTATGGGTTCTTTTCCCATTACAACAGGTAATTTGACTTCAGCCTTCCCCAGGTTTGAACCTTAACAACTGCTCTGACTGCAGTTACTGCATGACCTGATCCCATGTTGTACACTCCCTTGCATTTGTTTTCATTTCATTCTGTAAATTCCCCCATCTTTGAAGCATCTGACAAAGTGGGATTTTCTCCCATGAAAGCTCATGAGAAAAATAAATCTGTTAGTCTTAAAGGGCCACAGGACTCCTCATTTTTTTTTTTTTTTTATAATCCTCAAAGCAAGAGGATTCTGGAACAGCTATTAAAGTACAAGAATCCCTGTGAATGCTTGTGATTCTTCAACAGCTCTTGGGCTGTCTGCCATCTTATCAAAACAGCTGTTTTCAGAGTGATCTTCCACATTATGGTTACTGCAGTTCCAGTAGCCAAAGAGGGTTTCACAGTAGGGAAAGAAAAAAAAAAAAAAGGTAAGCAAATTATCAGCTACAGGAGTTTCTTGAGGGTGGAGGACAGTTACTGCTACAATACTGGCCCTTCCTGAAACTTGTGAAAGATTAAGGGAAGAGGGAATTGTAACGCTGGCTCTTTTTGTGATTTTTTAGACTAAAGTGCCCAGTGGACTTTTGAAAAAAGCACAGGGTAAGGATGAGTTGCAAATACAGAAGTACAAATCCTCCAGAAAAAACATTTTAAGTGAAGAATTATACTTGCCATTGTTGATTTATGTTGTCAAGGGAATTTTTAAAAATATATTTTAAACACACACATACTTAATATCCATATATATAGTGTTTCCAAAGGTCTGTATATTGAATTAGCTAATATTTGCAGCACCCTTGCGAAGTAGGCAAGTGTTATTTCCATTGTGAAAAGGAGTAAACAGACAGTAGATAAGTAACTTGCCTTAGGCCTACTGCAACTCAGTGACAGAATGATATTCAGGAATTCCTGATTGCCAATCCCACAATCAGTCTCAATGGAGATGTCAAAGGAAACCATTAATTTATATGTTTTTGTTCAGATCCCAGCCAGCCTTAGAAAAGTAAAGATGACTGAGAAAACATAATTTTGCATATCATCTTGAAATTGCTCTTTGTTACAGGGCTACTTAATAAACCCATGTACTATTTTTCAAATGTTCTTTCTTAACAGTATCTGCTCTGGTATGCCCCCTGTAGACTCTTCACCTACCAGAAAGCTCCACCTGCTCTCAGCTATGTTGCTCTTTCAGTTCAGTCCCTTTCAGCGGAGGCAAGAAGATTGATTCTCTTCCAAGTCCAAACACTGACCCTTTTATGGGTCTTCAGCTTATTCCCTGGAACTGTTTACAATACCCTTCTTCAGGGCTTTGGCCATGCCACCTCTGGCAGACAAACAGGGAAAGACCCTGGCCTAGTTGCTACTCTGGGTCCCAACTCAGGAACCCTATAAGTGGCAGCCACCTGTTGCATCCCTTTAACTATTTGCTATCTATGCCCCTTTAACTTTTACTTAGGCCACTTTCCACTTTCAGCTTCACTCTTATCTCAAGGCTAAAGTGTTGCTTGACTCTGATCCATCAGCCAAAACCACATTCTTTACTCCCTTACCTACAGTCAGCAACCATTCTGGCCAAGAGCTCCTTCTATATGCACTTGTCTGGCTCTAACTGACAGCTCCCCACAGTTTCTCTGATTGCTACACCTCTCAGCCTCTCTAGGCAGTCTGAAGGACTTGCATCTTCTGCTCTTCCTTGGGGTGTGGTACGGTAAGGGTAGAAGGCCCCCAGCAGGGTTTCAAGGCCTGTCACACTCTTCCTTTATACTTTTGCAGAAATGGCTTGGTGCAAAATCCATTGAAATCAATAAAGGGGTTTACACTGACTTCATGAATGTCAGATCAGGCCCTAAAAGCAGCAAGCAGCAGCAGCAGCAGCAGCAGCAGCAGCACATTATGTTTACATATCTACAGTTCCCCATGCATGCAAATGTTAACTGCTTTCTCTGGGACTCTCCCCTATTACAGATAATTCAGAGGTCAAAAGACCATGACAAACAGAAGAACTTTACTTCAGCTGGAGTGTATATTCAGTCAGCTCTCGGGATTAAACAGATCTTTGTGCTCAAGAAAGACGGTGGTAGGAAAGAAGAAGAGAGATTTTCACACACAGAGGCTATGTATACACTACAGGGCTCAGTTCAGTCGACTTAATAAGGTCTACTTAAAGTTGACTTTCTTAACTTGACTTAGTGAGGCCCCATTTGTTTAAGTCAACTTTAAAAAGTTGACTTAAGCCAGGGAACCCATTTAAAGTCGATTTAAAAAGTCAACTTTAAAAATGGGTCCTCTGGCTTAAGCTGACTTTAAAAGGCTCTACTGCATGAAGTCAACTTTATTAAGTTGGCTTTAATGGGCGCATTGCATTAAGTCAACTTAATAAAGTTAACTTATCCCTTAAAGTTGACTTTAACAGCAGGAGTTATTAAGTCGACTTAAGCAACTGCTTAAATTGACTTAGTGAACTCCAAATGTGGCCAGGGAGTTGCTTAAGTCGACTTAAGTGTCCTTAAGGTGATTTAAGCCCCTAGTGTAGACATACCCAGAAAGAGCATTTGGGGAGTCAGCTTCCACTAAAAATTGAAAGTTCTATTAATCTTTCTTAAGCATGGAACTTGTATTTATGCAGAAATACAATAATTCCTATCCAGTATAAACTAAAAGCCAGATTCATAGCATATGTGATGACTTTGAGATGCTTCAGTGATACAAAGCATGTGTAGCTCACCTTAATTGATCAGTTAGGCCATGTTTATGGCTACTTTGTATTGTTAGATTGGTACAAAGTAACTGGAGCACGCTGGTTAAACTGGGTGTAGAGATACTTCTCACTCCTGATTAAGCACTAACTGCAGTAGTAAGTGGATTTCTAAGGAAATGAGAGCAGAAGGAATTCTCTAACCCACGCCTCCCAGTACAGTCGTTAATGGAGCACTGAGGGTGCAGTCACCCTTGTGACAAGGCACAAGAAATTGAGAGTCCATAAATAGGTGAAACAAACAAGGAGTCCTGTGGCACTTTTAAAGACTAACAAATTTATTTATTACATGAGCTTTTGAGAGAGAAAATCCCACTTCGTCAGATGCTTAGTTTGTTTTGCTGAACTAGACTAATACGGTTACCCCTTTTGAACTTGTCATAAATGGGTGGTTACACTGGGGCCTTCTTTTGGATTTTATCCTTAACTTTCTGTTTCTAAAATGCAGAGATCCCAACTGGAGAACAAAACTTAGATGCACAGTGGGTGTAAAACTGTTGCCTGGGGCCTCACAATGGTTCTATTGGGCTTGAAGGGCTTTGTGACATTATTCAGCTCATGATTAACAAAAAACAAAACATTTGGAAACAAAAGCACTAATTTACCACAGAGGTCCATCACTTTCTCTCCTATAAAGCTAGCAATTGTCCTGTCTTGGTTTGAAGGCCAGTCAGCCCTAAAGATAAAACTACTAAAAATGCAAATGGAGAATTGGAGGCAGAGATAACAAAAATGTCAGATATTAAACAATTGCTATATTTTCTGTCTGTCTTTAAAGAAAAAAAGAGTATTGATAGAGTGCTGCCTAACATATGCACTGTTTTCCCTGGTATTAAACAGTATGCGGTTGTAGTACACAGATACCAGTGGAAATGGGTTTGGAAAGGTTAGTGACACATTAATATAAACAAAGTGCTATGTCTAGAGGCATACCTCTAGGAGACTGAAAGGGCATGAAGATGGAAATGAGGGAAGTTCTTTGATGCCACATAGATCAGATAGCTGGATATTAGAAAACAGTAACTTTCATATCACTGTTCTGGAAAGGGCCACAATGAGGGCTCCAATCACTTCACTCAAGCTGATACGAAAATCTAGCAACACCTTCTCAGACAAGAACCTTCCAGTACATCACAAGATAATAGAAAAGTGACCTGATAAAAGAGTAGAACAGTGGTAAAACTGATGGCTTGATTCTTCCCTGCCTTGCACCTTGTGTAGGCATTTCTTCCTCTGCCCTTTTGATCCTGAAGTCAGTTCAAGATTTGAATATTTAGGGAATACAGGATTAGGCTCTGTGCTTCAATTGCCCTATCTATAATAAAGGTAATAACAACACCGCTCTCTTGGGAGTGCTGCAAGACTTAATTGTTTGTAAAGTATTTGTACAGTCCCATTAAAAGGTTATCTCATTTTCTCTTTACCAAAGCAACATTACAGCAGATTTTATAAAACAGCTGAGCCCTAATGAATAAACATGGTTTTGGTGGAGGTTTCTGTTACGCAGCACACAATTAAACACCAGTTAATTTCAGCTATAGGCACAAGACCTTAAGACAAACAATTCTGTGTGGCACTTAGTGAGGGAGTGCCTTGGAAAACATGCTTTGACAAAGGTCCAATATGGATTTAAGAGATAAACTTCTCATTAAAATAACTTGTTGGAGATCTCTAAAGCCCTTACTATCACAGCAGGTGAGGGTAAAGCAGTAAATGTGGTACACCTACATTTTTAAAAGTATTTGACAACAGCCTAGTATATAATCCTCAGTGTAGGCTGAGGAAAGAAGCAAATATAATAAATGTGCTTTAAAACAGCTGCCTAATTTTGTGAAGAGAGGGTAATGGTACCTAATAATTAGTCTGGATACCTGTATGGGAAATAAAGGGCCTAAGGAGCCTCATTACTCCTCTGTGCAGACTATCTGCATTGCCAGATTCTGTGTTGGAGGAGAGAACAAGGTGTGAGCAGGCAGACTTTGGAAGAAGGCTGAGATTAGTTAATACAGAATGAGAAATAAACTGAACCAGTAGGAAGTTTATCTCCCCGACCCCCCCACCCCCAGAATAAGGGAAAAGCAGGGAGTGATTCTGCATCACAGACTCATCCCTGCTCCCTGGACAGCACAGCTATGTACCGCCCTTTACTTGGCCTAAACTGCAGTATGACAGTCCTGCCCTAAGCAGGGAGCTGACCCAATGTCTATTACTTACAGAGATGTGTTATGTTACATTCCTCCCTGACAGCATATGTGGTATAATTAATATACAAGGCTCCAGTACCTTAATTCAAAACCATTTGCAAAGTGGTGGAATCTTCATTTCAGAGTGAAATTCAGCAGATATTACATGGTAGCTTCATTACAAACAAACAAACAAAAAAAAACTAAACAAACAAATAAAACCAAACAACCACCACCACCACCTTTTAAGATATGGTTTAAAGCACTGGGAGAAAAATGTATGCAATACAAGTTAGTATTCTCACGTGTGTGTGTGTGTGTGTGTGTGTGTGTGTGTGTGTTCTTGAAGCAGGAGTCTGGAGAGAGGAACAGGAGTTTGGAGAGGGGTGGTGGGAGTCAGTTTGGATGGGAAGGAGGTGAGACTGAGATCAGATAGGAAGCCAAAGAGAGTGAGCAACTGGGCCAGGAGATAGAGCCTGGGGAAGTCTCAAACATGGGGAAACTACAATGATAAGATAAGGTGATGGGAGAATGAAAAGAGTTCTAATTTATGACAGTCATGAAAATCCATAAATTGAGTGGTAGAATTAAAAATGCAAAACCTATAAATAACTGAACAGTTTTATACATTGGAACCTTTAATTCCACTCAAATATAAAACTAAAACTAAATTTCAGTGTTTTTGTCTCTATTTCATAGATATATTTTCTAAAGTATATGATCAAGCATTATTTTTTTTTTAATTTCTAGGAGACAAAGTCTGTCTGTGTTACTCATTGCACTTTATTTTGCAATATTAAATTGTAATGTCAAAGACAAGGCTTTAAATTAGGCCCTCAGAAACAGCAAATTTATACATCAGGAATCTTTATTTTATATATGGTGCCCTTAGGACTTTCCAAACCTACATCTGGAAGCAGAGACTGATGCACGAGCCCCTAAATGCCACGGCAACACAACAAAGGGCTGATGTGAGTTTCCAAATATCGGATTTGGCTGCTCTCTTAATTTCATTCACATCAGTGAACTCTACCTCTGATCTTAATGCAATTCTACAGTCAAGAGATCATAAAGCCATCTAAGATAAATAAATAAAAGTTGTGGGCTAGATCCTGAGCTGGTATGAACTGGAATAATCCACTGACTTCACTGAGGATGCATTTAGCTCTGGGATTTTATCCTTTCAGTGATGCAAACAAGAAATAGCATCAAATGTTTTCCCCTACATTCTAAATAGTGTTCTCCATTCAAAAATTGACCTAGCCACTGGAAGGGGCTATCTAACTTAGAAGACGCCATAGAATACATATGGGGTATGTCCACACGTCTCTTTTATTTTGAAATAACACTGGTTATTTTGCAATAAAAAACATTAGGTCCACACGACGTTTTCTTATTTCAAAATGATGGGCTCCATCATTTCGAAATAAGAACTGTCATTTCGAAACAGCTTAAACCCCATTCATTTTGAAACAGCTGTTATTTTGAAACAGTTATTTCGAAATAAGGCCATTTGGACATGTTGCTTTGAAACACCACCATTGTTTCGAAACAACTGTTTCAAAGCAACATGTCCAAATGGCCTTATTTCGAAATAACCATTTCAAAATAACAGCTATTTCGATAGCAGGCTTCCCCTTATTTCAAAGTAAGTGAAATAACGATTTTATTTCAAAATAAATCATTTCAAAATGACTTATTTCAAAATAAAACTTTGTGTGTGGACATAGCTGCGGAGTCTTTAAGGCACAGAACTGACAGCTGTAGTGAATATTTGATATATGAGAGTAGATACTGTTCATCATGGGAGTGCCTCAGTTTCTGAGATAGCAAAGACTGCTCTTTGCAGGTAGTAGAATATGGCTCCACTCTCTAATGGCTCTTGCCCTTTCTTTACAGGTGGATAGAATCAGATGCTGTCAGCATCTCCATAAAATTTCAGTTGGAGCAGAGCTTGAATATGGCATCTATTTTCTGTCTTGCCTTCAATTCACATGCCTGGGTATTCAAGTAGATAGGACTCTCATTGAAAGTCAGTGGGTCTTAGGGTCCTAACTGCCTAAGTCTCTTTTGAAATGAGAATTTAGCTCTTAAATCACTTAGGTCTTGCAATACAGAGCACAGCAATATCTAGATATCTTTAAAAAACTGGACCTTAAGAACTAAGAAGCATAAATCTTATTGAAAGTCAATAGGACCTGGGTCCTTAAGTGAGTTACATACTTTTTAAATGTTATTCTTGATCTGTGTTCTTCACCTTGAACTCTCCCACTGTGACAGTAAATATACAAGTATTAGAGGATTAAAACACTGTTTTAAAAAAGTTTTTTGTAGGAAAGCCCACCCCCTTTTGTTGAAATTATGTGACAAAAATCAAGGTTCCATGAGGTTTAAATCCCAGCAGATTCTCTTGGATCCTTACAGCCATCTAAACAAGGGGGCTCAAACTAAAATCACGACAAGGGCCACATGATGACTAGTGTGGTAGCCTAATGGTCACACCACTGAAAACTTTTCATAGCACAATATTGCAAATACTGATATTGATAGCGTCATTGCGGGCCACAAGAAATAATTTTAGGGGCCACATGCAGCCCTCAGGCCACAAGTTTGAGACCCTGATCTAAACTAAATTAGAATGTTCAAGTCAGTGACTAATGTGTGATGCACTTTACTTTTTCACACTTGCACTTAATTAATTTGTTTTGTTTAAGAAGCAAGAAAAGTGACATTTTGTTTGCAATACAGTCTTTTTATTTGATTATGCTTCAAAAAAAAGGATTTATAAACAAATGTTTTTGAGACACATCCAAAATAATTATACAAGTAATCAAATAAAAATACTGCCAATCAAATGAAAACATTTTTCGCTACTTGTTTATGACAACTCTTTTATTAACATTCTCAGAATGTAACCAGAATTCATGTTGCCCTTAAACTGCTTATACTTTTTCTATATTTGGGGGTATAAACCACAATTCTATAAGTGACAGTGCACATTGACAGACTGCTATATTGACATAAATCCCATCAGAGTTAGTGAGATTCCACTGAACACGAGAGTCTGCCCTTATCCTATCAAGCATAGGCTCACAGATCAATTGATTAGAGGCTCTAAACTTGAAATAATTTAAGAGGAGAAACAAAGAATCCTTTACTTCCTTCCTCTGTACACTAAAGGATAGAAAGGAAGTGCAGTGTTAGAATTGCTCCCGAGAGGATAATACACACAGGCTATGTTCACACACAGACGGCTTGTTTTGAAACAAGACATTTTGAAACAAGCTGTTTTGAAATAATGCGTTGTTTCGAAACAAGTTATTTCGAAATAAAAAAACACCATCCTCGAAATAACACAAAAGTAGGAATTGAATTAGCATGTCCGGACAATGGTTATTTTGAAATGAGTCACCGTCATTTTGAAATAACATGTCCGGACGACAGTTGTTTCGAAATGAGTCATTTTGAAACAACCGTTGTTTTGAAACAGCATGTCCCAACAGGATTGTTTCAAAATAACTTGTTTCAAAACAACATTGTTTCTAAACCAAATGGGGTTTAAGTTGTTTCGAAACAACAGTACGTCGTGTGAACATGGCCTTTCTTATTTCAAAACAACCTCTGTTGTTTCGAAACAAGACTGCTGTGTGAACACACCCACAGTGATTTATATCAAAGATCCTATAAATTTGTGACCAAAGATCCAGTTTTTAAAAGGTGCATTTTAAGATCCTGATTTTGGAATTTGATTTAGGCAAGCATATTTCTTGCCTATTTGGAGCCCCATTGATTTTAAGGGTCAGCTAGCATGGATCCCTCTATATGATTGAAGTATTAGCATATAATGAGGTATAATTTAATATTGAAGTGTACATGCAAAAGCAATACAGGAATATTTTTATAAAGGCAAGCTAAAAGTGCCCATCACAGCTGGAAATAAAGGAGTGTGCATGCTCAGTTGCAGCAAGATTTGTTCTCCAGTTCTGTATTATAATTAGTATAACAGTATTAATTACAAGCTCCAACTGAGACCAGTGCCCCATTGTTTTGGGTACTGTACAAAAGCATATTAAGAGGCAGGATCTGTCCTATAAACCTTACAATGTCAGCTGTAGACCAGATTACACAGAAGAGAAGAAAAAAAGGAAAGCACTCTGACTCTCAAGTCTATGTTCAGTGCACACTCATAGGACCTTTACTCTTTTCCATGCAGAGTAGAAAGTAACAGCTTACATTACAGAGCACCTTTCCTCCCAGAGAAGTCTCAAACATTGTACAAGTTATAACTTCCCTGACAACTAAAATACAACTGCCTTTTGTGTAACACAACTTTTTAATGGCACACAGGAACAATATTCAGTAGCCTAAAATTTTGTAATAGAATCAGATTTTCAGAAATGTATGGCCTGGTTTATTTTCGCATTTGCACCCTGATCAGCATTGCCTGGCTCATTAAGAACATGTTCCTTGCTAATTGTGCTGTCATTTGCAATGTGTAAACAGATGCAAACAGATCTTTTCCATGTATTTAAAGGCAATGAAACCAAAAGAAAAATTAGTAGCAGGTGAGTGCCCTAGTAGAAGAGTAAAAATGTTTTCTTTCATCTCTTAGTTTTTTTCAAACACACAACACTATTTGCAAACTACTATGCAGAACTGAAGGGCTAAATATGATATTCTAAGAATGTTTGGCTATATGAACAGATTTAGCACTTCCTTTTCATATTTATTTCAGGCCAAATTCTGAACCGTGGGTGTGGAAATCCCTAATCAAACTGGAACCATTGTATTTCCACTACACAAAACAGACAGGCCATGGAGATGCTGTAGACCCAACAAAATCTGCATGCTACTGTGCTTTGCTTTCAAAGCTTACTGGTTGGACTTTGACTGCCTGGTGAGTCAGTCCAGGGCAAGAGCTTTGGAGAGGCCAATGAACCAGCAAAAAATAGTAATATATTTCAGAATCAGATGCAGCTCATTGTCTACAGCAAAAGGTGCTGGAAAGCTGCTCCATACCATAGGGTATATGTACACTGGAGGCTTAAGTTGACTTAACCTGGCTTAAGTCAACTTAAATGACTTGATGGCCACATTTGGCATTTATTAAGTCAACTTCAGTGCTTGCTTAAGTAGACTTAATTCCTGCCCTTAAAGTTGATTTTAAGCATTAAGTCAACTTTATTAAGTCAACTTAATGAAATATGGCCACCTAATTTGACCTTATTAAGGCAACTTCAGCCAGGGTAGCCACTTAAGTCTACTTAATTAAGTTAACTTAAACCAGGGGACCTGCTTAAAGTCAACTTTATTAAGTGGACTTAAGTGGCTACCCTGGCTTAAGTCAATTTACAAACATGTGGACTCTCTAAGACAACTTAATAAAGTTGACTTTAAGTCAACCTTGTTAAGTTGACGTAACTGAGCCCTCTAGCATAGCCATAGCCATAATGCTAAAACGAACAAGGAGGAGTCCTGTAGCAATTTTAATGACTAACAAATCTGTAACATAAGATTTTGTGGGTATAATCCCACTTCCCCAGATGCATAAAATGGAAACTGGAGTATGTCAGTTATGTATTACAGGTGCATAAAAGGGTGGGCCAGAACATCAACTCAAACAGTTCCAGAGGGATAGTCTGTCAGTCTATTTCAGCAAACCAAACAAGTTGTTTTGATTCAAACAGCGTGGAAGTGAGCCCTATAACAGCAATAGATAAGAAGGTACGAATGTTAAAAGAGGGATAATTACCATGAATTAGCCGTTATAGGTCCTAGTTCAGACCTAACCTGATGGTGTCAAGTTTGCATATGAATTGTAACTCTACATTTTCATGCTGGAGTCTGCTTTTGATTTTTTTTTCCCCTGATGTATTCTAACTTTCATATCTGTTACAGAATATCCAGGAAAGCTGAAGTGTCCTCCTACTAGTTTTTGCATGTTACCATTCTTGATATCTGATCTGTGGCCAGTTTGAGCCAATATATATGGCCAAGGCATATTGTTGGCAGATGATGCCATATATCACATTGGCAGATGTGCAGGTGAATGAGCCCCTGAAGGAGAGTGGCTGATTTGGTTAGGTCCTATGATGGTGTCACTTGAGTAGATATTTGGGCAAAGTTGGCAACCGTTTGTTGCATGGATAGGTACCTGGTTTAGTGTTTCTGTTGCATGATGTGTAGTTGCAGATGAGTATTTGCTTAAGGTTGGGAGGCCGCCTGTAAACAAGGATCAGCTTACCTCCTCAGGCTTGAGAGAATGAGGGGTCATCTTTCCAGATAGGTTATAGATCTTTGATGATGTGCTGGAGAGGTTTTATTTGGAGTCTGTAGGTGATGACCAGTGGCATTCTGTTGTTTTCCTTGTTGGGTCTGTGCTGTAGTAGGTGACTTTTAGGTACCTCATAGGTATCTTAATTTTAAGAATGCTTGATAGAGTTCTTGAAGGTGTTTTTTCTCTAAGAGATCAAAGCAAATGTAATTGTATCTTAGGGCTTGACTGTAGACCAGTGGCTCCCAACCTATGGTCTGGGTCCAAAGTTAGGCCCACAGCTCCCTTCCTGTTGGCTGCAGAAGGGACTTGCTCCCTATGGACCCAGGCAGAGCATGTTGCCACAGGACTAAAAGATTAGTGCAGGCTCTTTGCTGCAAGCCAAGGGGACAAGATACCAGTGCTCCCCTCCCCCTAACCATAGTAGGGAACATGGTAAGGTGCTATGCCTGGATCCATAAGCGCTGGGTCCCTGCTGGAGTCAGAGGGAAAGGAGCACTGATCTTCCATCCCCCTAGCTACAGAAGGGTGTTACTGACCAGGGACCCAGGTGAAGTGCCCAGGGCTACAGATGTGTGGTTTTCCTGTTGTAGTCAGGGACATGGAGGATCACTGGAGAGGCAGCCTCCTTACAGAACTGCTTCCACCTGCCCCCAGTTGGGGAACAGCCTGCTGGTGGAAACTGATGACCCTTGACAATTGTAATAATGCTATCTGCTGCCCTCAAACCAAAGAGGTTTGGAACAACTGCTGTATTCAGTGGATCATATGATGTGTATTGGAAGAAACCTGGAGGCATGTAGGTAGGTCTTTCTAGATTAGGGTGGTGTTTATGTGGCCATCACTTATTTGTACTATAGTGTCCAGGAAGTGGATCTCCTGTGTCAACTGGTGCATGCTGAGGTTGATGGTGGAGTGGAAATTGTTGATACTTTGGTGGAAATCCTCAAAGGCCTCCTTTCCATGAGTCCATATGATAAAAATGTCATCAGTGGAGTATAAGTAGAGGAGTAGTGCTTGGAGACAGGAGCTGAGGAATCGTTGTTCTACGTTAATCATAAAAATGTTGGCATATTGTGGCGCAATGTGGGTACCCACAGGAGTGCCAGTGACTTGAAGGTATAAATCATCTCCAAATCTGAAGTGGTTGTGGGTGAATACAAAGTCAGAAAGTTCAGCCAGCCACTAGGTGTGAAGAAACAGATTGACCAAAGCAGACAGGTACCCAGAAGTCATCTAATACAGGACAGATCCAACAAGCAAAACAACAGAATGCCACTTATCATCACCTACAGCCACCAAGTAAAGCCTCTCCAGCACATCAAAGATCTATAACCTATCCTGAAAGATGACCCCTCATTCTCTGAAGTGTGAGGAGCTGGGAAGTACTCATCTGTCTCCCTGGACAGTCTGTAACTGACATGAAAGTTACAATACTTCAGGGGAAAAAATAAAATAATAATAAAAAAACCCCTAGACTCCAGCATGAAACTGCAGAGCTAAAACTAATATGAAAACTTGACACCATCAGATCAGGTCTGAACAAGGACTTGGACTAGCTAACTCTTAGAAAAGTCAATTTCCCCTCTTTTAACATTCTCACCTTCTTAGCTATTGCCCTTCCAGGGATTCTGTCCACATTGTTTGAATCAAAACAATTTGTTTGGTTTGCTAAAATAAACTAACAGCCCACCCCCTAGAGCTGTTTGAATCAATATAGTGACCAACCCTTTTCTGCATGTGTATATATAACTGACATACTCCAGTTTCATGCATCTAAAGAAGTGGGATTATACTCACAAAAGCTTATGTGATAAATAAATTGGTTAGACTTTAAAAGTGACAGAGGACTCCTTTGCTTTGCTGAAATAGACTAACACAGCCAGGGATGTTGCTCCCCTAAAAAAAGCATTGGGGCCCAGGTGGGCCTCACCCCCCTCCCATGCAGCCCCACCCCTGGGGCCCAATCCAGATCCTGCCACTGCCAGCCAGTGGCAGGCAGCCTGGGTGGGCCCAATCCAGCCCTAACAGCAGCCTGCTGGCCAGCAGCAAACAGCCTGGGCTTGAATCCGGCTGCTGTTGTTTGCCAATGGCCAGCAGGAAGCGGCTGGAGCTGGATGGGGCCCACCCACGTTGCCTGCCACTGGCCAGCTCGGCTCCAGCTCCTGCTGCTGTCGGCCAGTGGCTGATGGCCCTAGTGTGCCCAGTCCAGCTCCAGCCACTGTCTACTGGCCAGCAGCAAATGGCAGGGGCTGGATCCAAGCACAGGTTGCTGCTGGCTGGCAGGAAGTGGCTGGAGCTGGACTGGGCGCACTAGGGCCATCAGCCACTGGCCGACAGCAGCAGGAGCTGAATCCAAGCTGGCCAGCAGCAAGTGGCCCAGACTCATATCCAGCTCCTGCCACTGCTGGCTCTGGTGTGCCGAATCTGGCCCCAGCTGCTGCTGGGGTTGGGCTGGAGATGGGGGGGGCTGCAGCCCTTCTGGCCCTATGGCAAGAGATGCCCTTGAACACAGCTACCCCTCTGAAGCTTGTCACCATGGTGCTAGATTACAGAGGTATATTTCTTTTCCTCAGTCAGTTACTTCCCTATGCAAAGTCCATTTACTGGGGCTTCACCCAGAGAGTGGCCAGGGGGATATAAACCATTTTACCTTTGAGATATTAAATGTAATTTAAATGTGCAGCTATTTCCAAAAATAAGGAAAAAAGCATTTGAACATGTGTTAATGTGTTATAAGGAGTGGGTTATCATCACTGTTTTTTCTAATTGTTTTATATTGCATTTTTTAACATATTTCTTTATTTTCTTGGATATATTTTTGTTCACAGCTTGTTATGAATCATTTTTGTGATGATCTCCAACATGATCCATACTCTTTAGTAATTTACTGTGTTTAGAAATGATAGACAGCTTTAGAAACCTGTCAGAACAATACATATCATGATTATACCTGCATATCACAGACTAATTTAGGTGTCCGTTTATGCACCTAATTCTATTGAACTTTATTTGCCTATTTAAATATGTGGATGTGCCCACAGAGCTGCCCATTTTTTTTTTATTTTTATTTTTTTTACAATTATCGGTACACAGTTATTTGTTATGTTAGCTGTCAAAAATGTTAAAATGTAGTCATGTGTAGCTGAGTGCTCATTTCGGAACACAATTACCTGTGAAAAGCATGCAATTCAGGGACACATTTTTTTCAAAAAATAAAATAAAAAAAACCAGAACAACAAAAACACATTGGCCTAAATAACATGCATTATTCTTAGAAATTGCTTGCTGATAGAGTGATTTAGACAATATATTAATTATCTCAGTGTTAAATTTAGTCACTTCTCATCAGTTTGTAGAAATAAATGAGTCACCTGGACGTGTCACAGTTCAAAAGCCCATGGATGTGCAGGTTGAGAGTACAGAATAATTCCTGGTCCCGTATATTACTGATATTGTTGTAAATAGACGGTACACTATGGCAAATGCTTTGTGCACTCATGAGAGTGTCTAGCCATCTAAGCACCCTAAATCTAAGTTTAAGTAAGATTTTGTTTTTATTTCTCATCTGTTTCTTCAGCATAAAATTTAGAATTTTCATATTTCAAGAACTGACTTGTTCTGGTTATTGACTTCAAGACAATAATTGCTATGATGAAAGGAAAATTATTTATTATATTAATTTGAAAGTACAAAAGATTATTTACTAGCATTTTATTCCTATACATTGGCTGTTCCTGAGAAGAGGTATGTCATATCAAATATTCCACATATTTTTATTTTTTGTTATATTAGTCTGAATATTCATTATTTACTACTACTGCAGCAATTTACCTAAAAACATTCAAAATGAACTTCAGAGGTTCCACATTTGCTTATCCCTCAGACAAGTGCATCTCACAATTTAATCTAACCTATCACCAGTATCCATTAAAATACTTGACACCTTCTACACAACCACGCTAATCAAATTAGAAGAGAAAATATTTAGAGTGATAAGCTAAAATGAAATCATAAGATATTCACCTAAGTTAACTTTCCTACATACATCTTATGAATTGCTATATGACAGAAATAAGAACGTACTTTAAATATAGAACCTTTTGTTACACACTTTGTAAAAAAATCCATTGAGGTCGATGGTAGCTTGGGATGTGCAAGGAATGTCGGATTCTCAAGTCTTTGCTAAGCACATTAATTTCAAATATTCAGGAAAAAACCCCAAATCATTATTAACTTCCTAGAAGAAATCTGTGTATACAAAAAGGGAGTTACATATGCTTCTGTGGTCTTAAACCTCTTGAATACCATCCCTAGGTGCTAGATTGTAATCTTCAACATAGCAATGGATGATAAACAAAACTAGTCATTTATTTAAAAAAATAGCTCTACACAGAGTTCTCTCATGACACATTAAATGTGATAGGCAGAAGTGGCAGGGTGCTAATTACTCTAGTGATGTGATCCATTTTCTAAATGGTGAGAACATCAATAATTCATCAGAAGTGGCTGCTAAAAAATTTAATGTCTGACAATCCAAGCCTGGCAAATAATCTTTTGTGTCTACTAGTTGGCATTCAGAGACTTTCTTTTCATTATAAAATATAAATGCATTGTTCCTACTTGAGGCAGTTTAGATTATAAAAGATGGCAGATGTATAATGTGTCTAGTTTTGATTGTGTGAGGTAGTAAGGCAGAGCCCAGTAGAGACAAATGCAGATGTTACGTATTTAAAGAAAATGAGTTTTACAAATACTTTTAATAAAGTCTGAATGCTTTCTGCTAATAGAGGGAGCCCAATTATGTGAAACTGACTATGGCAATATAAGCATTAAAAAAAAGGGAATAATAAGGTTGTTCACATTTATTGAGGAAAATCTTAATTTGGTGGTATCAAATATTCATGAAAAGAACACTGAATTACTAAGAACTTAAAGCATCTTGTAAAAGTGGGTTTATTAGCACCATATATGCTTATATGAATTCTAATCTTTTGCATTCCTGCAGTAATAACAACACAAAATGTGGTCAGATGTCTTCTTACCTGGTTAGGCTTGGTAGGTTAAAGATTAAAAGTTAAAAAGATGTTGCTACCTCTCAGAAAAACAAAATCAGTAAACTAGGATGTATACACAAACTGCAGGTCTTCACAAAAGCACTATGGTTCTTTAAGTGTGCAGATTAAAAGCTTCAAACTGGAAAGTAAGAGAACCAGCATATAGCCAACACAACTACTATAAAGGAGGTTTTGCGAATGACATTGCTCTCCTTAATGGCTCAAACAAAACTTTAATAAAGGTCTCGTACCACAATCTCAACATCCACAAAGAGCTGAACACATTAAACTCTCAGATCCTTAAATCATCAATCTTTCAGTCTTCATGATTTTACTCAAGATAAACCAACAGAGAGTTCTGCATTGTTTTGTAAGCTCCAGATATGAGCATTCATTAATATTTAGATTGATCCCTAAAGATACAGTACTATCAATTTTGCCCATGCTTGTCTGCGGGAAGAAACCAGGCAGAGTCGTGGATCACGGCAAAGAAGCGTCCCGGGAAAATCCCGGTGTCCTTTATTTATACAGTTTAGCATATCTCTAGCATATCTCTAGCAATCATTATAATGATGAATATACTTGTTTACTTCCTCAGAAAAGGGGGGTGTGAGCTTCTCCAGATCCCTTCTCCCACAAGCCAGGGGCGTAGGGTTAACAAGCTTGTACTTTTCCATAGTACACAGAATTCTGGGGTCATGCTGCGAACACAGGCGTGGCCTGCCAGCGTCCATGCTCCCAACACTTGTCTTTGAATGAATACAGTTATTTTATTGTGTATGACAATGAGTAGGATGAGGAGCATATGCCTGAACTGTTTGTGTGTTTGTATAACTCATGGCATTCCTGCAGTCAAATTTTATTTAATGATATAATAGGAAACCCTTGATCAACTGCCTAAATTCGTGGGCCTTCAGTTTGAGGAACCTGATATGTGACTGATTTTTAAAAGGTGAATGCTTTATAGTCTCAAGTTGACAAATGAGGCACACAAATCATTAATCACTTTTGAAAATTTAGGCTAATGGCATTGAAAGGAGAGACGTGAAATACTCTGAGAACAGAAGCAGGCTTAGTCTATGAATATTATCTTAAAACCTAATCCAGTCTGGCTAGACTGAGAAGATAATGATGGCATGATATAAGTTTGTCACAGGGCTCCCAAAGAGGAACAACAGTTAGGTAGGCCAGACATAAACTGTAAGAAATAACATCAAGGAAGTCTGTCAAAAGACTTCAAGATGATTCCCAGGTAACTGACACCTAAAGTAAGGCCAACAAAACCACTGAAGAGATCACATTGAATACATTTAGTATAATAAGGAATAATAATTAAAAAAAAAATCAGGAAGAGCCTGAGATCTGACTACCTCACTGTAGAAAGGATACAGAGTGCTGCTCTCATTCCTGATTGCACTGTTTTCGCTCTTGGCACAGAATGGCACCACAGTCTGGTTTATAAATCTTCTTCTCTAGGGCTCAAAAACCAACAAGCTTCTGCTATATCCATCAAATCAGTGGCCAGCCAGTGAACGTTCCTTTCCCCTCACCAAGGGAACAAAGGAGGGAAGAAAAAAGTGGGAGGCAATCCTTAAAGGAGCCTACAGATTCTCTTTCCCTGTTGGCTGAGACAAAATTTCCCACCTTTGAGGGAGGGCATTTTGTGCATCAAATCATTCTCTTCATTTTCTGTTGGATGTGGTATGCTTCCAGATAAAAGTGTCTGTATAAATGCAAGCTGTTCATTATTGGTAGGGCAGTGAAACAGAAGAAGAAAGAGAATAGAAAAATAAAACTAAAAAGGCTAACAAAAAGGGGAAAAGACTAAAATAATGGGAGAGGAGACAGCAGATGAGAGAAAGGAGGGAATGAGACACAAATAGGGAAAATGTAGAGATTTTACAGAATGTAAATCCCCAAGAAATAGAAGAAAATATGTAAATCTCTTATTATTTGCAGAAGGCAGCTAATCTCCAGAGGGAATTTTAGGTTGTTTACCAGCTATGACTTCTATGCTGCCTTTGGCAGTGCTCTTTTGGGTTGCCTCAGTTTTTGTAAATTTTAATTAGTATTTGGCAGCACCATTGCTGCTTCTGTGTTATCAAAGTAGGCAAGCATCAATATACTCCTAGCTGTAAAGCTTTTCTGATGACAAGCGATTACAACAGCTGACAGAGGTGCAACAATGGCATTGCCTAATGATAAGTAAAGATGAAAACAAGATTTTAAGAAAGAATTGCACTGAGGATGGCACCATGTAAGCTTTAAATACAAAGACCATGATTTTGTACATGCTTAACTTTACATATGTAAATAGTCTCCAATGGCCTCAACGTGACTATTCGTATGCATGTGTGCAGAATCAGAAACTGCTGCATAAAAATGGAGAATTATCCACTGGTATAAATATGGCCATCATTGGATAAAAGAAGATGGAAATAGTATGAGAAATTCCAAAGGGGCAGCTGTCTTAGTCTAGTTCAGTAAAAAAAAAAAAAAAAAAAAAAAAAAAGGAGTCCTGTGGCATTTAAAAACTAACAAATTTGTTTATTGCATGAGCTTTTGTGGGAGAAAAATCCCACTTCATCAGATGCTTTGAAGGTGGAAGAGTATTTTCCGTCATAAGGATTTCAGATTCCAAAATTCCTTCTGGAATTTTCCCTATCGTACTCTTAGGGTGGAGTCTATTTTTTTTTTTTTTATATCACAGGGTTCCATCTTTTTTTCTTTCATTTGTGCCATTAAGCCTTCTAGTTCTATCCCTAGTGAAGCTGGTCTGGATCAAACTTTTTATGCCAAGTGTAGATAGAGGTCAGACTCACACTGCTGAACCACAGAAGAATGGCTATGCATTTTCTATGACTTCAAGGAATGAGGAATATGTCTTATCAGCCTTAATTTTACCCACTCTGCCATTATTATTTCTCACTTACGGTTCTTGACTATAGCCCCAATCACACAAGTTATGTTTAGTATCATCATAATGTAATTTCTTTTTCTGGACAGATGGATGCTAACAAGGCCCAAATTCTGTACTCCCTTCCCCAAAATCTGTTGTTTAAAATAGTTTATTATTTTATTATCTACTGCACATGAACATAGCAAAAGTAGATTTAGTCATGTAATTTTAAATGTGACTCACAACCATTTTCTTATCTTCATACAACTTACAGAGATATCCAAAGCATTTTTGCTTTTTATTTTCCTGATGTAATTACAACACTTGCAATGTAAATATCTGCCTTTTATTTCTCAGCAGATGGTAAATGCTTGGCTTTTGTTGTAATTTTAAAGGTCATCTTCATCAGGTGACATTAAAGAAAATCATCTTTCACAGATGTTTGATTCCATAGCAGCCTGCAGAGAATCCACCAGAATGTTATTACGTATCTGTTACCATTGGGGAGCTTTTATTATTTAGCTGTCATCATTAAAAATTCAAAGCAATGGATTGGTGAGGCAAGATTGAATAGTTTTCACCCATTTATGGCTGCACAGTTGTGTTGGAAAGGAAAAAGGATAGGTTGCCCTTAGGAACAATCATCTTTTGGTTCTCTAACAGCTGCAAAATTTGATAAAAAAATTATCACATTGTGATAATTCTTCTGTTAACTTTATCCAGCAAAACAAAGTAATTATGAGAAGTAACAAAGAGGAAACAATCTGAATAGCATGTTAATTAAAATATCTGTATTGGGATTGATTGATGATCTTAAAACTCTTATTTGTTCACTTTATAAGTACCTCCCAGAAGGCTTACATTTAAAGGAAAACTGGGACCAGCATCAGCCTAATTTTGCAGTTATTTCTCTTCTCTTGGATGTCAAGCAACATTTTTGGCAGAAATGCCCATTTTACACTGGTTACAAATGCCTTGCAAACATGAACCAGTTACATCAGAATAATCTCATTCAGTCTGAGACGAACTTTTTTTGAATTATACAAGATATTGATCTACTATTGTTGCCAGAGTTCGCAGTTTGTTGAAGGAGCTGGCAGAGGTCAGAGACTTGCTTAGTATTTTGCTTCCATTGCACTTTACTTTCCTTCCTCTCTTGGCATCTGTTCTTACACTTGAAACTAAAGTTATAAAAACATTTGGAAACATACAGGCCATGATTCATGGAACTTCTATGCTGCACAGGCACTAAGAAATTTCAAAATATCACAGATCATATTTCCAGTGGAAGCAAACTATGCCACAGAAAAGATAACTTGCTGCACAATAAAGTCTTTTGTACCTGTCATCCAGCCCTGCTTTTGTTAGACCTATCTGAAGGTAACTACTGTGGCTATGTTTACACTTACACAATTAATTTGAAATAGTTATTTTGAAACAACTACTTCAATTTTAATTTGAAGTAATTATTTTGAAGTAGCACTATTTTGAATTTATTATTTTGAATTAAGAGTCCAGAGAAGACTCTCTAATTTGAAATAATGTAGGAGTTATTATTTTGAAGTAGAGAGTCTTCACTAGACTCTCTAATTTGAAATAGGGAAAGGCAGGCAAAAGAATAGGGCTATTATTTCTAAAAAACCTATTCCATGGCTTATTTCAAAAGAATAATTTCAATTTAACTGCTATTTCAAAATAAAAGCAGGTTTTATTATTTCAAAATGGCACTTCATTATTTTGAAATACAAGAAATGTTTAATTCGAAATAACAAAATGCATACATGGACAGGAAAAAAAGTTATTTTGAAATAATTTAAGTGTAGATATACCCACAGTGCTAAGCTCTCACATATCAATTTTTTTTAATCACAAAATCAAATTTAGTAGAATTCCATGACTATTTCCCAAGCTGCGGTCCAGAGAAAAATAAAAATAGATTTTTAAAGGTATCTCAAAGCCTAACTTTCACTGGTCTTAAATGTTCGAGTCATATTTGTGCATAGGAAAAAAAGAACAAATTCAAGATTGTTTATACCACCTTCTGAAATGAACCAATAATTGATCAATAAAATCCTAGCTCAAATACACTTTAATTTGTTCAGGGGGAAAAATAAAGAATGCATAGGTAGGCTGGTTAGTGCTTTCCTAAAGAACTCCATGGCCTTTGTAGTTTTCCCAGAGGACACCATTCTTTCAAGAGGTCATCCAGTAAAAGTTATAAGGGGAACTATGTCAGGTGTTAAAAAAAGAAAACCTGGCATATATATGTTTTATATAAAACTTCTCTGTGACTCACTTTTCATAAAATCAGGTATAGGATATTACAAAATTCAACCACATCAAAAATAATTTTATCCCATACTCATTCTTTATTTCAAAACAGGAAAGGATTCTGCAATTGTTTCTATCTCCCAGAGCATGTTGTAAAATATAAGGTTCACTTGCCACATATGTGGCTGGGCAGAGTCAACACAGGAAGACATGGTGAAGAAACTAATGTTACTCTGCGTGTGAACAAGA
The DNA here is from genome assembly GCA_007922195.1 of Podocnemis expansa. NCBI lineage: Eukaryota > Metazoa > Chordata > Testudines > Podocnemididae > Podocnemis > Podocnemis expansa. The sequence continues at coordinate 18,821,679 of ML681966.1, read as the reverse complement.
TGCAATTTCTTTCATTGAATCAATATTAGCCTCTTTGGTCTGAGGGCCCATGAATCCTCTGGAACTGTGCAGTGCTGAACTGTGCAGCATTTGGATATTAGCTCCTCGAGTCAAGCACACAAGCTTATTTAAGAAGCATTCTTCTATTACTATTAGCCACTTTGGTAAGGCAGCCCTCATAGGATAGTGTATGAGTTATACCTAGATATACCACCTTTGGGTCAGGTAACAGTCAGTCATTCTCCAATCAAGGAGATAACTGAGTTCATAGATCCATAGATTTTGAGCTCAGAAGAGATCAATATGATCATCTACTCTAACCTCCTGCACCATGCAGGCCACAAAACCTCCTGCAATAGACACCCACACTGTGATTGAATCATTAAGTCCCCAAATCATGTTCTGAAGACTTCAAAGGTACAGAGAAACCACCACCAAGTGACACATGCCCCATGCTACTGCAGAAAGCAGAAAAACCCCAAGGTTCCCACAACCTGCCTTGGGGGGGTGCAGGGATTCCCCTCCTGATCCCAAGTACGGTGACCAGCTAATCCTTGAGCATGTGTGCAAGACTCACCAGCCAGACATCCAAAAAAGAATTCTCTGTACCAACTCAGAACACTTCCAATCTAACATCACCTCACAAGCCATCGACATATTTACTACCAGCGGTCAGAGACCATTTATATGTCTAATTAGGCTGTCCCATTATATCATTTCCTCCATACATGTATCCAGTTCAGTTTCAAAGCCAGCTAAGTTTTAGACCCCCCTGTCTATTCTACCTATGATGCATTAATAAGGAAAATGAGTTAACTTTGCAACATTAGAATTTTTCAAAAATAATTGTAAATGAAACAAGTCACTGGTTAGATGTTCTGCATTTATCTGGGAAGCTGATTTCACCAAGAAATTCACTTTAAACAAAATATGATAGAATTAGGGCAAAGACAACTGGAGTGAAATTCTGCCTCCACTGAGCTTTGCCATTGACTTCAGTGAAGCCAGGGGTTCACCATTGAACCTTTGTTTATTTACTCAAACTTTTAAACCTTCAAGGGGATGACGGTCATCAGCACTTGACCATCCTCAGCAAGTGATCAGAGTTTGAGACTCAGGAATTCCTGTGTACTCGGTTCTCACATGCTATATTGTCATGGAAAAGTCATTTAAAGGTACGCTGTCGATCTGAAAACCAATCAACTGAATGTATTAGTTAAAATAAATCCTATAACAGTCTCTTGCCCATTTTTTGTGCCTGTACAACTAAATTTTGCTATTTCTAAAAATGCTCGTCTCTCCCCATTGCTGTGTGAGAGAGGTACACGTAGAACAGTGAAACCAACCACTAGTCACAAATCTTCTTGGGACCAAAATCCTACTCATTTTATTAATTCTATACTTCTCTGGACTTCAGTGGGAGGTTTGCATGAGAAGAAGCAGCATGATTTGGCCCCATACACTTTAATTCCTCTATGACTACTTTTAAAAATCATTTTCACAAGTAACCTGAGAATGAAAGGTGATGTCACCACTCATACTCAGAGTACAGAGAAATCCAGAGTATGTTCAAAGAGTAACAAATGCTACTTTCCAGGCATGTAATTTAATGCCCTGATTCTGCAGTGAGCTCTGCCTGGGTGAACCGCTGTAATCATATGGAGCCCACTGCAGTTAATGATCATTTGTGCAAGCTTCACCCTGTGCACATGAACAGTGACTAAAATGATAAATTGATGTAGGATGTGTGCATATTCACAGGCAAATGAAGCATTTGCATGGTCTGTGTGATAACCAGAGCACCTGTTGCCTGTTCAAAATATACATTAACTATAAATACCCTTTTTCTTTTGGAGCAATGCTAATATCTGCCAGGATTGAGCCAAAATTCAGATTTTTTTTTGAAGAGCAGTTAATATGTGGTTCAAAACTATCTCAAGTTGATAATATTGTTTTAACCCCAGTAATGGCACTTTTAAATCTGGTCTGAAAGTTGAAGGGAAAAAAAATCCACTTTTTCAATTCCTTTTTCGGACTGCTGAAACTATTATAGACACTGACTGGTGAAATCTTCAGCAACCTACAGCACATTGATGAAATAAACTATTAATGTCTGGCAAGCTTTGATAAGAGAAAACTCACCAGTCACTAGAAAGACACTGTCACTTTCTTTCATCTAATATGCAGAAAAGAACATTGGGTCAAAACCTCTGTCTCCTCAATGTCTCTTCATATAGATAAGAATTTTATTCAAGAAACCACTTCTAACATTTGTACTTTTTGCAGTTATCAATAACATAACTTTCATGTTCTAAGGGAAAATAGTTGTGTGGTTAAAGCATGCAAGGAGACTTGGGCTCAAATCCCAGTTTTCCCTGTGACTATGGACATTTCAATCAGTCTGTGTGTCTCAGATTTCTCCATTAATTAAAGGGGGTTGATAATTAATAAAATAGATATCTGAAGATCTTAAGAGGGAACTGTAAGAATCCAGAATCAAACAAAAGAGAAACACTATAATTATAACTGAGAGAACAAATTGCAGCAGAGTCAATGGAGCTAGAACAATTTACACTAACTGTGTCCTCCCTCAGTAATGTAGTTTTAAAGATTGTTTTGCATAGATGTACATCTGCGTTTATGTTCCAAAGGGGCAGCTGTGTTAGTCTAGTTCAGCAAAAAAAAGCAAGTAGTCTTGTGGCACTTAAAGACTAGCAGATTTATTTATCGCATGAGCTTTTGTGGGAGAAAATCCCACTTCGTAAGACAGTTTGAAGAGAGGGATCTTACAGAATGGGATGAAAATAAATGCAGGGGAGTGTAAGACATGGGATCAGGTCATACTGCAAAAGCAAATCAGAGAATTTGTAAAGATTCAAACTCTAGGGAACAGCACATAGAGGGAGGGTGAAGTCAAATTACCTGTCATAATGTGAAAAGAATCCATAGTCATGATTGAGTCCTGTTTTCACACAATCTAATTTGCATATTAGTTCGATTTCAGCTGTTTCTCTTTGAAGCCTTGATGCCCCATTGATTTTCCTGAGGACCATTGTTAACAGATCAGCAACTGTTTGGTGTGTTTTTTTTTTCTTTCTTTTTTTTTTTTTTTTTGGTGATTTCTGATGTTAGTTTTGTGCCCATTTATTCTTCTGCATAGGGACTGTCCTATTTGTCCAACGTATAAGGTGTAGGGGCGTTTCCCGCACATGATGGCATAAATCACATTAGTGGATGTGCAGGTGACTATGGATTCTTAGCTATCTTCATGTGGCCCCGGCAGTAGCTACAGATAAATGCAGAGGAAGGATAGGAAGCCAAAGAAACAAACTACTTCTTTGTGTTATTTTAAAAGCCTCCATTCCTCAATTGTTACATTTTCAAAGCAGCCCTTTTGTGCAGCTTCACACACTTGAAAGGTTCTGCCTATAAACATTCACAACATGATATCTTTACCACCTAAAAACTCTCCTGTTGCTATGATGCTTACTAAAACTTGACAACACTTAGGCATTGGTATCAACACATAGCAGTCTAATACACTGACTCAAGATAGTTAAATTGAAAGAAGACTGCAAGGAGTTACAAAGAGATCTCACTAACCTGAGTGACTGGAAAACATAATCCCAACAATGCATACAGTATGATGAGGTTTAATTTACCTATTACCACTTAAGAAAGAGGTCTTGGAGTTACTGTAGATAGCTCTCTGAAAACTTCCATGTAATATACAGTAGCAGTCATAAACAGCTAACAGAATGTTAAGAACCACTAGGAAAGAGAGAAATAAGACAGTAACTATAATGCTATGATATAAATCCATGGCATGCCTACAGGTTGAGTGTTTCATACCACTCTGGTCACCCCAACTAAAATAAAATATCAGAATTCAAAACAGTATAAAGAATGGCAACAAAAATGATGAGGGGTATGGATCAGCTTCCATATGAAGATATATTTAAGGGGCTGGTGGTTTTCAGCGTGGAAAAGAGAGGACTGAGAAGGGATAAGATAGAGGTCTGTAAAATCATGAAAAGGGTGGAGAAAGTGAAAAGAAGTGTTATTTATTCCTTCATGTGACACAAGAATCAGGATCACACAATGAAATTCACAGGCAGCAGGTTTAAAAGAAACAAAAGAAGTACTTCTTTCTACAATGCAAAGTCAACCTGTGGCACATGCAGGCAGGGGATATTCTGAAGGCCAAAATTTTAATTGGTTCAAAAAAGAACTGCATAATAAAGTGAAAATGTTCTAAAAAATTAGATATTCATAGCTTAAAACATTATTTTTCTGAAGAAATTTGAGTTCTGTGAAAATATATCAGTGAGAAAATTCATTATTACTTCATGGTGACTAGGAACAACTTCATGATGCATACCTGTACAAACTCATTCCCCCCCAACCTCCTCATTATAAGAGGCGGTCAAAAAAATTAAAGCTGATTTTTATTTTCAATGAAAAACAAGGACAAATTTTTGTGAGCGGAAGGATGGTTTAGTGGTTTGAGTACTAGCCTGGGATTCAAAGGAGAAGGCATGTTTAATTCTCTGCTCAGTGACAGACTTACTCTGTGACTTTAGGCAAGTTTGTGTTTACTGGAATCTTTCATGTATAAAATGGGTATAATAACATTTCTTTATCTCACAGGGGCCCTAGGAGGATAAATATGTGGATGACTGAAGCGTGCTCAGATATTATTGTAATAAGGCCTGCCATCTAGGCCTGAAGAGGCTGAACAACCTTGTAAATACATAGCCCAAATGTGACTCTTAAAAACACACTAAAGGAGAAACATTGGTGGTAAGGGTCATTCCTTATCAATAAAATATAGATCTTTGACATTCATGTGTATTGTTGGTAGTTATTTGATGTTTATATGTATCATGGCAGAGGTTAAGAAGGTTAATGTTGTTCTGTTTGATGAGGAAGTCAAAAGGGAACATTAACATCTAGATGGACTTTTGATGTAACAATAAAAACTGTCAGTCAACTATGTTGATACACCTAATTACCTGTGGTGCCTAAGAGGTGAGGTTCCAGAGGTAGTCCACACATACATCATTATTTCAAAATAACCCATTTCAAAATGAGTTATTTCGAAATAAAGTCCTTATTTTGAAATAAGTTAATTCGAATTAAGGGAAAGCCTGCTTTCGAAATAGCCGTTGTTTCGAAATGGTTATTTTGAAACAAGGCCATTTGGACATGTTGTTTCAAAACAGTTGTTTCGAAACAATGGTGTTGTTTCGAAACAATGTGTCCGAATGCCGTTGTTTCGAAACAATGGCTATTTCAATTAGATGCGAGGTTTAACAGTTTCAAAATAACAGCTGTTATTTCAAAATAATAGGTCCCATTGTTTTGAAATAATGGTGCGTTGTGTGGACATGCCGCTTCTTATTTCGAAACAGCCTCTGTTGTTTCGAAATAAGAAGCCTGTGTGGACATACCCTTAAAGATTACCAAACTTATTTATTGCATGAGCTTTCATGTGAGAAAAATTTCACTTTGTCAGATGCTTTGAAGATAGGGAACTTACAAAATGGGAGGAAAATAAATGCAGGGAAGTGTAAGACATAGGATCAGGTCAGACTGTTACAGCAAGAGGTGAAAGTTTTGCTTCAAAGGACAATATACATTACTGTTCTCCACTCAAGAAAATATCTGCAAACTGCCATGGCAGTGTAAAATAGTCATTGCTGACTGTATTGTGTGAAGAACCCATTGAGTAAAGATCAACCATCAGCACCACTATGATCAAAGCCCACATGAAGAAATTACCTGTAAAATGCCCACCTTGCTACAATTGTAAGGGAAGCTTAGAGAGTAATCCTTTTATCTGACATCTGTCCAAGCTTCTCAGGAAGATTCTGGACTGTAAGATTGAGATCCTACCCAGCACCAGCCTGGAATCACCCGGTTAATTCTCATGGGAGTATTAGAAACAATGTATACATGGACTATTTAGGCTTCATTCCTGTGAACTGGATTTTTAACAAATGATGCTATAAAAGAAAGGACACCCATCCAGGCACTGGCTGTGCATCTAAGGGACTGTACAAGCCTGCAAAATCCAAATTCTATTGGAAAACTGATGTATATAAACAATGTACGTATGTGATTGCTTTAAAAGTTCTCTTTATAGTGTGTGTGTCTTCTCTTTTATAATAAACCTTTAGTTTTAGTTACTAAAGGATTGGCTGGCAGTGTGGTATTTTGGGTAAGATGCAAACTTTTATTGATCTGGTAATGTGGCTAATCCTTTGGGGTCAGGAGAAACCTTTTGGTAAAGAGCATGGTGTTTTAAGAAACTTACGTCTTTACTAGACCCAGTGGCTAATTTGCAGCCAGAGACTGAAATGCAGTAAAGACGGCTAAGTATATTTAGTGTTAGTTTCCTAATAACCAGTGATCTGAATCAGAAACATTGTTTGTTACTGGTTGGGGAAGTCTGACTTCAGGTCACCCAACAGTACTAGGAGAATCTGCTCTTCTTTTGCAGCTTGCCCTGATCTTTGCACTTTCAGGTGGATACCTGGCTATACTGAAAACCACTGACTCAGGCAGGCTGCTGACTCAGACAGCACTCTGGGAGCAGGGCGTTTTTAAAACTCCTACCCTGCATGCTGAGCTCAGGGTGGGGGAGCAGGGTTCTCTGGCAGCTGTGGGGCCCCTTTGTTATGAAATTGAGCGTGGGCTGTGGGGCATGGAGAGGGACAGAGAAGCCTCAAAGCCAAAGTGGAGGGGCTGCAGGAACAGGGTAGCGGGGCCAGAGCTGGACTGCAGTGAGAGCTGGAGCCAGAGCCAGGGGCATGGTGAGAGCAGGTGCTGTGAGGGAACAGACCATGGGGTTGCAGGCTACTGGGGGGGGGGGCTATTGAGGGAGCAGAAAGAGATGGGGGGTGGACAGGTGGGAGGGAGAAGAGGGGGCTCCTGGGGGGAGCCTTTTTGTGTCGCAAATGGCTGGGAATGCTTCCAGCTGTGTCACGACCATGAAAAGGCGAGAACCCCTGTCCTAGGTACAGCAGGATCACAGGCCATGTAAAAATGATTGAACAGTTTTTCAATCAACTAACCAACTATGGCCACTGGGAAGCATTCATGGACAGAGGACTGTTCTCTTGGGATGGGCTTCACCTGAGTACAGAGGGAAATAGACTTCTAGGATGGAGATTAGCAGAACTGATTAAGAGAGCTTTAAACTAGGAATTGATGGGAGATACTCAGGTAATCTCCATATCTGATTTTAATATTGAGAGGGAGGAAAATATGGTAAGAAAGGATATAGTAGTGGGTAGGAGAGTGGACATTAAGGGCTAGTCTTCACTGACAGTAACAAAATTTTTGCTGTCAGATGGACCTTCCCGATCTACTGTGAAGACCTGCTAAGTCAACTGGGAAGCTAATCTTTGAACACCAGCCTGGCAAGTGGAGTACCACTGAGTGAAAAGGAGGCCCCTCCCTCCAACTCAGCACAGTGGATGTGCTGGTCATAGGGCAGTCAAACTGAGATGTACAAGTTATTTTAAGTAACTTGAATATCTCTGTTTGACTGCTGCCAAAATTGGCAGGCAGCATAGATCTGTCCTAAGAGGAAGACTACTGTGAACATCAGTCTAACAGGTAGTACTGGAGGTAGAATGAGTGTGACAAATCAGCAAACAGCAAAAATTAAGATGCTTGCAATGCAAAGAGCCTGGATAACAAAATGGAGGGATTAGTGCTACTGAGGCAGGAAGAGAAAACAGATATTATCTGGATAACAAACATGATGGAATAGTAGTCATGACTAGAATATAGGTATTGAAGGGCATGCGCTGTTTAGGAAACACAGAAATAAAGGCAAAGTTGGTGGAGTAGCATTGTATATCATTGATAAGGTAGACTGCAAAAAATTAGAAGTAATGGAATGCATAAGACAGAGTATCTGGGTGAAAATTACACTGGGGAAGAAAGGTACTTAGAGCTTCCCTAGGGATAGTGCTTGGGGTATGCTACAAACCATCAGCATATGATTTGGATATGGACAGAGACCACTTTAATGTTCTTAACAAGTAAATACTGCTAGGAGCTGTGTGATTGTGGGAGACTTTAGCTTCCCAGATATATACTGGAGGACAAATGCTACTAATAGTAGCAGGGCCCAGCAACAGCTGACAGATTTCTTCACCAAGTAGTTGCTGAATCAACAGAAAGGAATGCTATTTTAGACTTGGTATTGGTGAATAGTGAAGACTTCATAGAAGATTTAGTTGTAGGGAACAACTTTGAGTCAAGTGACCTTGAGCTAATTCAGTTCAAACTAAATGGAAGGATAAATAACAATAAATCTGTGACTAGAGTCTGACTTCAAAAGGACTAACATTAAAAAAAATTAAGGTAATTAGTTAGGGAAGTGGACTGGACTGGGTTGAAGAACTCATGGACCTAAACACAGAGAAAGCTTGGAATTACTTCTAGGAAAAGCTACAGAAACCCTGCATCCCAAAGAAAAGGAAAAAAATTCATAAGCAAGAGTTGTAGACCAGGCTGGATAGGTAAGCATCTCAGATACATTATTAAAAGAAAGCAGAAAGCCAACTAGGAGTGGATGTTGGAAGGGATCAACAAGGAAAGGCATGACTTGGAGGTCAGAATATATAGTGATAATGCCAGAAAGGCCAAAAGCCAAATAGAGTTGGACTTTGCAAAGGGAATTAAAACCAATCATAAAAGCTTTTATAAACACATAAATAGGAAGAAGACTAAGTAATAAGCAGGACTGCTAAACACGATGATGGGGTAGAAGTTAAGGATAATCTAGAGGTGGCCCCAGTATCTAAACAAATACTTTATCTTAGTTTTAATAAGGCTAATGAAAGTTTAGGGATAGCGGCATCATAGCTAATGGGAATGAAGTGATGGGGGCAGAAATTACCACAGCTGAGGTACAAGCAAAGATTGAATAGTTTAATGGGACTAAATCAGGGAACCTGGACATTCTCCGTCCAAAAATATTAATGGAACTGGCACATAAAATTGCAAGTCCATTAGCAAATATTTTTAATGAATCTGTAAACGCAGGGATTGTAACATATGAATATAGAATTGCTAAGATAGTTCCTATTTTTTAAAAAAAGGAGAAAAAGTAATCTGGGTTTGACCTCAGTGTTGGAAAAAATATTTAAAAGAGGAAGCAGTTAAGGATACTAAAGTTAACAATAATTGAGACAAAATATAGCATGGTTTTACAAAAGATAGATCATACCAGACAAAACTGATGTCCTTCTTTGAGAAGATAACAGATTTTTCGGACAAAGGGAATGTAGTGGATACACATTACCTTGATTTCAGTGAGGCATTTGATACAGTTCCACATGGGGAATCATTAGTTAAAATGGAAAAGACTAGGATTTGTATGAAAATTGAAAGGCAGGCAAGGAAGTGGTTAAAGAGAAGACTATAGTGGTTCATACTGAAAAGTGGCTGGAAAGAGGTTACTAGCAGAATCCCTCAGGGATCTGTCTTGGGACCAATCTGATTTAACCTTTTTATTACTAACCATGACATAAAGAGTATGAGTGTACTAATAAAGTTTGTGGATGACACCAAGTTGGGAGGTATTGCTAATACAGAAATGACAGGGATATCATACAAAAAGACTGGATCTGTAAACTGGAGTAATAGAAACAGAATGAGATTTAATAGTGGAAAGTGTAACATCATGCATTTGGGGACTAATAGCAAATATTTTTGCTATTCACGGGGGATAGAGGAGACTCAAAGAGTTTGGTTTGTTTAGCCTAACCAAAGGGAGATGTGAGGGGAAATATTGTCGTGCCCTATAAATACATCAGAGGGATAAATACCAGAGAGGGAGAGGAATTTAAGTTCAGCATGAATGTGGACATATACATTAGCCACCAAGAAATTTAGGTTTGATATTAGATATTAGACAAAGGTTTCTAACCATCAGAGGAGTGAAGTTCTGGAACAGCCTTTGCAAGGAAGCAGTGAAGGCAAAAATCTAGCTGACTTCTGAACTAAACTTGATAAGTTCATGGAAAGTATGGTATGATGGGACAGCCTAATTTGGCAAGTAACTAATCATTCAGTACTAGAAGTAAATGTGCCCAATGGTATGCTAGGTGGGGTGGGTTCTGAGTTATTAAAAAGAATTCTTTCTTGGGTGTCTGTCTCGTCAGTCTTGCCCACAGACTTAGGGTTTAAGCAGATTGCCATATTTGGGGTCAGGAACAAATTTTCCCTTAGGGAAGATTGTCAGAGGCTCTCTGTTTTTTCACACTTCTCTGCAGCATTGGGCACAGGTCACTTGCTCTGAGATTCACTGGACCTGAAGTCTTTAAATCATGATTTGAGAACCTCAGTAACTCCGTCATTGACTAGGGATCTATTACAGAAGTGTGTGGGTGACGTTCTGTGGCCTATGTTGTGCAGGAGGTCAGACTAGATGCTCACAATGGTCCCTTCTGACCTTAAAGTCTAAAGTCTGTTATCTTCAAGGTCTGCTTCCAAAAATACCAAGAGTTTACTAGATTGTTTTGTTTTATAGAATTGTTTTCCTCAGTGCAAACTAAAAGAAAATGAATTAAAAGGTTATCCCCAAATTCTTTCCATCTCTCCTGTTTGAGTGCTGTTTTGGTCTCAGTTTTCTTCAGCTTCATTTGTTCTATTTGCATTCCATCTAACTCAGCATCTGCCTTTCAGCTTTCCCCAGTATCTGTCTCTTCTTCCTGAAGAAATAACTGTACTGAAAATAACCTTTTTATTTTGGTAAAAACACCACCTGCTGGTTTTAATGGTGCTTCTCTCACAGCCATGCTGTTTCTAACTTTCAGTTTTAATTAATTAAAACACACCTAAGGAGCATTAATTACCTCCCCATTTTTTGAAAATTGAAAGTTAGAAATGTGATGGTCCTAGGTGCAGAGGTATGTGCAGGAATTTAAAGTTGAATATATTTAAAGGAGCACATTACACCCCCCCACACACACACACAAAGTTTGCATGACACCTCCCCTTCCAATTTCCTAGGATGCCTCTACTGGGGATAAACACCAGTGAGGAAGCAGCCGCTACTCCAGACAGTAGCACTTTCCATATCCATGAAACTGAGTGAAGGATGAAGCAGCAGGGACTACAGCTGCTGCTTCTCTTTCCCTGCTGCCGAAATCCCAGTCTGCTTTGTAAACACTCTGCTGAGCTGTCGGGTGGAGGCAGCAGCAATGTGTAAAACTGCGGCAGCAAAGGAGAAGCAGCAGTTTTCAGCTCTATGACTATGGCTACACCTAAAACCTTAGTTTGAAAGTTAGTTCTAAGCCCCCCACCACCTTTTTATTTTAGTTTGAACTAACTTTTAGTTTGAATTAGCTGCACTTTTTTTACTTTGAACTAATTTTTTAGTTTGACCTAGGCAAAGCCTAGAGTAGACAGGGTTCAAATTAGTTTGAATTAAGACTTCTTAATTCAGATTAATCTGCTAGCGTAGACATAGCCTAAAAGTGGGGGAACAAAGAGCTCAGTTGTCTTCCTGCTACCATGCTGCTTCTTCCCTCGCTGGACTGCAGGGGAACTGGAAGATTTGGGAGGGTTGTTCACTTGCTTGCCATCCCCTTTGCCCACCCATACCTAGGTTAAATATTTTAAAAGTTTCAGGCAATGACTTCAGATTTAAAAAAAAATAATAATTCAGTATTCATCTCAGCAAAATCCATTATTTTGACTCATAACTTATAACTGTTATGTATCTATGTCTGAATTGCACCACATTTACACCAGAGATCTCTGCTGTATCTAATTAATGATTTTTTGGAAGAAGATCATGGCTCCTTCTACATACCTACAAAAGATAGGAAGTATCCCCTCACTTTCTTCTCTGAGCTATATGTATTATGAGTCACAGTCTAAGAGAGAACAGTCTCTCTGATTCTGCTACTTTTGTATGTGTGCAGTGGGCAGAGAATAGGCATACAGCAGAAGTGGGCGAACCATGGCCCATAGGCGACATCCAGCCTACCAGCTCAAAGCCACTCCTTTCATCCCCCAGATCCAGTGGCAGTCCATACTGTGGCCAGAGCACCACAACTGTCTTTCCCCTTCCCAAGTCCAGCAGCGACTTATTCTGTGGCCAGAGTGCTGCTGCCACTGAGCTGGGAGGAAGGTGCAGTGGCAGCTCATGCTTGGACCAGAGCGCTGCCACTGATCCACCTCCCTCCCAGCTTAAGTTTGGGAGAGAGGGAAAGTGAAGCCCAGCTTTACCCCTTTTTTCCAGGAAGGGGGAGATGACCACTCTTCCCTGCAAGCCTTGCCCTTCCATTCCCCTCCCCATCTGTGGCTCACTATGAGTGGCCATACATGACATGTGGCCCTTAGGCCAAATATGTTGCCCACCCTGATGTACAGACTTGAGACTACCTCCATATCCTCAATACACCAGACAGCACAGTGAAATCAGTGCTGAAGAGAATGTAATATACTACTTATACTGGCTATTAGCAGATTGCTTCTCCACTGAGAATTCCTTTCCTGCTTCCCTCCTCCTCCTCTTCCTCCTCCTCAGTTTTTTCCCCCAATTCTCTCCTTTCTATGGACCCAAGTGAAATCTCAATCTAACTACTAGATAATTTTTTATACATGATTTACTGCCATGGAACAGCAAATCCATATATATTTTCCTGTGTCTGTTAGCACAAGCTTCCCAACACTGCCCCACTAAAGTACCATAAATTTGCCATACAGGAAATAGAGAAAGAACCACAGGGTAACAAAGTGAAATGCTGCATGGCCTTTTCTTTACCTGAGAAAAACCTCACAAACGACATCAAGAGGAGGTTTGCCTGAATAAAAACTAAGAGCCAAATCCTCCATTCTGCAAGTAGAAATAGCAGAAATAATGGGAAATTCTGATGTCTTCCTATCCAGAAGCAGGGATGTTTACCTCACCATGGACCCTGGCCTCAAAAGGGCAACAGGGTGAATTGAAAGAGAGAAACCAATTTCCTGAGGAATCACCACAAAGCTATAGCATCTGTAAGAAACAGGAGACAGAAAAGGAGGAAGGCTACTTTCAGGGGCCATGTTTATGGCACTTCAAGGGCTCAGGATGGAGAAGTTCAAATGTAGTTTTTACCCTCTCTACAAGGCCAGCTTTCACAAAAGTGATAAATCTCCATGGGTCTGACAGGGCAATGCTGCAGGCAGACATCATCCCTGTGTTCCTTGCCCCATTCCTCTACTCAAACCATGCTGATGAAAACATACAGAAAGGCTTCCATATACTTCAGGAAGTTAGAAAGATGATTCCATTCATGTCCATCAACTCTTTCTCCCTTTTGTGCATGTCAGTTATTTTTGGTTGGCACATGCAGTTTTCATCCTCTCCACAAGGGCAACTTGGACTTCAGTATTTTACCCTTAGAGCTGATAGAACGTCTATTCTCATGACTAAACTGGTTGTTAGGTGTTAATTTAAGTGCAATAATTGAGAACTGCCAAGTGTCAGTGCAAGAAACTAGATGACATACAAGGTTTATATGTAAGTAACATTTATTTATTTATATATAATTTAGGCTTATTTTATTTTTATTATATATTTTATATGCTTATTAGGATATTTCCAACATTTAAGTATGTTATAATTAAGGGAAATTCCAAATTAAAGCAAATCCCGAATTACAAAAAGTAGGCAGTAAAATTCATTTGCATAAAGATATATAACCCACACTGTCTGTCTGTAGTATGGGTTGAAATCTGTGTCCAATATAGGACTAAAACCAGTGACTGTAAATATCCTGGAGCTGCTGCTATAGACTATGAACCTTATCCAGGAAAATATTTAATTATGTCCAAATTTCCACTGAAGAAATTAAGTCAACAGTACTTGTGTAAATGTTTAAAATTAAGCATGTGCTTTCCTAAGTAGGGACAGACGTATGCACACAGGTAGGTGACATCCCAAATCAGTGACCCTTTGACACTTTTGTACTCTGATGAGGTCACTGGACCCTGGTAAAAATGGATTCCATGGGTCTTCTCCTTGTTTGTTCCCAACTTCTCTGTCCATTGCTGTAGAAAAACATTTGATAGTGCAGTTTGACAAAAAAGCAGTTTATCGAAATCAAAACTATTTACAGAAGGATTTCAATTTTGATGAAATTTTCAATAGGAAAATAATTTAAACAATTTATTTTGATATTCGAACATCTTTTATATTGTATTATACTTATATATTAAAAAGCATTATGTTTCAACATTATCTGCACGAAATGATTCAGCATTATTTTATGCAAGCTTTTTTTTTCTTTTCTTGTTTGATTCTAAACAAAAGCTTGAGGAATATCCATTCCATGGGAACCTCTGAAGTTGTGAAATGTTGATATTTTGACATTTTGTTCTGATTCAGAATCTTTTCATTATTTAAATTTTTCATGGACTGAAAATTCAATTTGCCCATCCCTTCTTGCCCAGATTTCTGAAATCTCTCACCAGAAAGAAGTATGGCCACTTACAAGTGATTCTGTGCTTCCCTGTTGCACACAAAAACCGTGTTCTCCCTATTATTCTACAGAGTTGACTGAATAATAAAACCTTTTATTCAATTAATATGTTTTTCATAGATTCATAGATTTTAAGGCTAGAAAGGACAAATTTGTTCATCTAGTGTGGCTCTTGCACAATGCAGGCCACAGAATCTTATCCCATCCACTCCCTCCTGCAATAGACATCTAACCTATAATTAAGCTACTGAGGCCCCAAATCATAGTTTAAAGCAGTGCTTTCCAACTGTTTTGGCTCAAGGACCACAGATATCATTTTTACAGCTGAAGGGCTGCCAACCTCCAGCAGGAGGTCCAGGTCCTTTCCCACACCCTTCCACCCAAAAAGCAGATGCCTCCTCACTTGCTGATCTCCCATCAACCTGGCTGCAGCAGGAAACCTCACACATCCTGTAGCCCTGTGCATGCCAGCTGGTTTCTAGGCAGTGGCTCCCTTCTGCAGTCAGAGAGTTGGAAGATCAATGTTCCCTTCCTCTGGCTCCAGAAAGGACCCCAGCAGTGATGAACTTAGCCATGCTCCCTGCCCCAGCCAGGTGGAGGGAAGTGCTGATCACCTATCCCTCTGGTTGCAGCAAGGAGCCTGCACTGGTCTTTTAGTCCCGTGGAAACATGCTCCACCTGGGTCCTTAGGCAGTGGCTCCATTCTGCAGTCAGCAGGAGGGAAGCCATGGGCCACACTGAAAGCTCCCAAGGGCCACTTTTGGCCCCTCCGGCCACACGTTGGGAACCACTGGTTTAAAGACTTCAAGATCCAGAGAAACCACCAGCAAGTGACACATGCCACACACAACAAGGTTTGGGGAAAAAGCATAGGCCCCTAAATTGATTCATAAACTGATCAAACTGCATTTATAAAATAACTGGACTCCAATCAAAGTCAGTGGGAAATTTGAATAAAGCCTGAAAAATGAGAAACCCTATTATGACTTTCACCCTGTAAGAAAGATATTGCCTGATCATATCGTGAGGAGGCTGGTAACATAGGCAAAGTTATCAAATTTAACTGCCTTAAGCAAGAATCCCAAATCCATATTTAGGGTCCTAAATAAAATGTTTATGGATTTGAATTGCTAATTTAAACAGCATGTTAAAACCAACTCCTGTAAATCCTTAGGGCAAGAGGTATCTAAAATATCTTTGGGTTTGTATACTATAGTGAATAGGAATTAAGTAGAATCCCTTTGAATATGTTGTAAGCACTTGAGCGACTATTGCTATTTGTATTTCAAGAGCCACTAGATCTATGCCAAAGGAGCAGCATGTATATTGAGTCTGTTTTGCATACATTTTATTTGGACCCCAATTTATCCCTGTGATTCATATTACATTTTGTGTAAAGACCAAAAGACAACATGTGAATGCTTGCCTCTGCTGTGCATTTTAATCAGCAGTACATTTCATGATTTCTTAACCTGGATCACAATTTTAAACAGATGTGTGTGCTAAAACTCTAGCAAGAGCCTCAGTCTGTAAATTAGCAAACCAGATAGCTAATGTTATCAACAGTCTGGATAAACAGTTCCCTTTATGCTTCCTATATCACAGTCTTGTCTCTTTTCTTTCACAAGGCTGATGATTCATTACACAAAATTGACGGCTTTTCTGGAGTAGCCAGGACTATGATAACTTTCATAGCATTAATGAAACAGCTAAAAAGGGATTATTTTTACCTATTTGCTCCTTTACTAGAGAAGGAAAAGATAACTATCATTTATCTAATTTAAAGGAAACTAACGTCTTCTCTTATAGATAAATTTCCTCACTCTAGTCTGTTTTCCCAAGAAGCTTTCTAATGTTACAAGAATCAGCTTTAAAGGCTTAGATATATTTAACTAAGGAATCATTCCAACTTCTGAGAACTTGATCAAATTCATCTACCTCCAAAAGACAATCTTTAAACATACTCTGGATTTAAAGAAGTGAAGAGTTATAGCAGATAAAGACACTGTCTTACACACACTGACAAGTTCAAGGCAGTGATGGATAACTTTGGAATAAGAAAGCTGACACCATTGTGTTTTTGTACTACCAAGGCAAGTACAAGTAAATAAATCATTGAGCAGATTGGGTTTTCAAGAACAATGTGATATGGTTTGGACATGTAATATTATTAAAAAAGAAAATAGAAAAAGATAAATCCACTTTCATAATTAGAAAGGACAGCAAATATGTGCAAACATCATTTTTGTGAGAAGTTAAAACATTTAAAATACAAAAAGGCAAGAAAGTCAGAGTTAAGGTCTCCACTTCAATCTTACCTAGCTACATGGGAGCAATGCCAGAGTTAATTATATGATTGCACAACAAGCAATATAAAATTCTACATACTTACATACAACAGCATAGACAAAGGAACCATTCATTTCTATTATATTTAAATAAATGATCTGTTAATTGCTGTGGGCTAGTTTATTGAATCTATTACTTCGGTAATACAAATTAGCCTTTTAGATGACAGATTTAGATATCTGAGGATAGGCTTTGTGTAATGAAAATCCCTGTGCTGTATAGTGGGAATAAGGACTCTGTGCTAGCCTTTTTTAGATGGAAGGGGGATTCATGCCGAAAAGGAATCAGGTCATAGTGACAGGCTGGCAGAACAGCCCTGTGGTACAATGAATGTAAAAGCAGACTGTTCTATAGCACAAGTAACTTTGATTTTGGAAGCAAAGATGCTCAATTTCACTCACTATGTCAGGGGGTTAACTGAGGACACAGGGGCAACCCATAACAGCCTCACTCCAGGGTTTTGTGAGTTCTTAGTACCTACATGTTATTTAACACTGCATTGGTGTCAGATTTGAAAAAAATGCCTGTCTGTTTATTGTTTCAGGGAAAGGGCATTCAAGAGTTCTACAGTGTATTACAGTTTGTTATGCAAACTGGCAGGAATATAAACTGGAGGGAATTTTCAGAATCCCCTGAAGACATTGGGCACGTAACTCCCTTAGGAACTTAGGCAAATTTCAGCCATGGACTTAAGCTTGAGATGAAATCTTGATTCCTTTAAAATCAATAGCAGCACTCAGTGACTTCAATATGGCCCAGAATTTCATGCTAATGCAACAGAATCACTTGTACCCATGTGAATGGTTTCACAATAAAAAAGCCATGTAAGTGTAGTCTTAGATATCTACACACATATCATGATGCGTCTTTGGGAAGTTCAGGAGATGATTATGCTGTGCATGCTCTTTTAAAATAGCTGTATCCTAAGGATTTGTTTTTCAGTCAAGTTTCTTGAAACATGGCAGAGATCCTAGTGCCAACCAGGAAGACATATGAGTGAAATTTAGCATTAAATCAGTTTAGATTTAACTCTGGGCAAAAAAAAGGAAATAGGAAAGTATCTGGACACATGGAGAAAATGTGTTTTTCATAAGTAAGAGAACGAGGAATGGATTTTTATGAAATTCACAAAAAAATTATGAGTTGAGACTAATCATGAGATTTCTGTTCATTCTATCTGAAGCACCCAGCATTGACCACTGTTGAAAGCTAAAATACTGGGCTGGATGGACCATCGGTATGAACCTGAATGGTTGTTCCTACAAGATATTTTAATCCAAAATTAATTTCAGATAAGGGTGTAACGGACTGACAAGACAGTATTAGAATGGACCAGTCAAATCATCATAACCAAACTTCAAAATGGTCATTTTCACTGACAGACAACTAAAACAGAATAAAAGTCAAATTCTTCGCTTAATGAGCCTCAGGACTGTGTCAGAACTAGTGTATTAAATCAGTTCATTTGAATCTGAGTACATCGATGCTGATACATTTCAGTTAACCACACACATAACAATGCATTGTGGCCTTATAAAATTGCTTTAAATAATTAGCAGGCCAGATATATAAACCCAGTTCCTCTGATTCTTTCTAACACCAGTTATTCCCAGCTGCCAAAATGGCCTCTTTGGTCATTGGCAACTGGTATAATTTGGCTACTCTAAATCATATCATGGGACTTGCCTGAGGCGAAGCCATTCCAGAAGTGCAGATGCAGAAAGGCAGCATAAAGTCTTTTGCATTCTCAAAATAACTCCCTCAAACAAAGCAACATCATTCATTCAGTACGCCAGGAGGGTTTGCAAATCTGTAGGTTACAAAGTTTTTTTTTTTTTATGGAGTCTTTGGCTATAGAGTAGTTTAAAAAAAAATGTGCACACACGTGCACGCACACACACACACACACACACACACAAAAGCAGCTGAGTGTACCCAAAAGAACTAAGACTGGGCAATTATTATCTTCTAAAAATTGTGAAATTTGTTCTGGCTGAATGGGGAAGATTAACCAGAGTGAGACAGAAATATTATGCAAACCAAAAAAGGACTTGTGTGACACTTTTAAAGACTAAAAAATGTATTTAGTGTGTCAGCTTTCATGGGCATAGCCCACTTCCTCAGACGCAGGAAATGGAAACTGCAGTATATTTGGTATATATACATGTAGAAAGAAAGAATCCTTCATGCAATTTTCATTTCCTGCATCTGAGGAAGCGGATTATGCCCACAAAAGTGAATGCATTAAATAGGTTTGTTAGTTTTTAAAAGTGCCACAGAAGTCTTTGTTTTGCTGAAATAGACTAACACATCTACCTCGCCAGAAAATATTATGGGATGTGACCAGACCATTGCAGGAAAATCTCATTTTAGGGAGTGTGGATGGACAGGGATTAACTCAAATGCAACTGAGCTTGCATATTTGCTGAAATATATTGGAACTAGGTCTATTTATTTTCACTTGTTATAAACAATTTCTATGGACATTCAAGACTGAAGAGTGAAAAATGTTGAGATTTATTTTATTCAATTAAAATAATAAGAAGAATGTCTGGAGTAGAAGTTACAGTGTTAGCAACTTTTAATTAAAAGTGTATATATTTTGTGTGGGTTTTCTGCCATCACCTCTGTCTGCTTCTTGGAATCTAGTTCTAATGCACTCAGTGAAGATCTTTTAGCTGAACCAACAAACACTGTTGGTAACTCGCACGTTTTAATAACTATATTGTATATTTAATGTTTTTCTAGCAGAGGTTGCTATTGAGTGACATGCCTATCAGATCATCCTGGCATCCTGGCCACCTCTCATCACACATTTTCAGACTAAGACAATAGCTTCTGAGTTTTTAGTTTGAAGCTATTTTTGCAGAGCTTGACTCAGAATACATCCCTACTTCAAATAAATATAAAATATACAACTAACTAGAAGCAATCACCTTTTTAAAACTTAAAACAATGTTTTGGTTTTCCATCGTAGTTAATTTTTCATGATCAGTTCCCTCTACCTTTAGAAGAAAATGCTGCTGTCATCCCCCAGAACTCCATTGATGGAAAGATGAGCCTGTGCTTCACACATGAAACAGCTACTAAAGCACTTTCTAAAGGTTTAAGACAATCATAAGATAGGAACTTCATATTTTTAAAAATTATTTTTCATCATTATATTAATACTTCTTATAACGTGTGCCGTCAGTCTTTCCTGTGCATTCATAGAATGAATAAGTATTGAAAGACATGGTGTGACTACTACTAAAGACTGTGTCAGTTAATGGACAATGTGTCTGGTTTATATTTCAACAGTTTCAGAATGTTGATTTTTCAAGAAAGGAATGATAACAAAGAAGCCATGACAGCCAAGTGTAGATTAGAATGAATTCTTAATTCTTTTAGCATTGAGGAGGAGTACTTTATGGGAGAATGCTTTTACTTGTCATCAGTGAACTGCAGTGCAGTATAATATTAATTCATTTCTAAATCTCTGTTTGCTCTCCTTCCTCAAGGAATTTTATTCCTCTGTAGCAGGTTCACACCACATCTCATGCTAATCCATGTTTTTTCTCCCACAAACCATGCACAGATCACAGCTTCATGCTCTCATCTGTGCTCTTTATTTACAGGCTTTTCCCCCTACCAAATATTTACAAGTACAGTTCAGGCTCAGGGGCCACACTATCTCAGCCCCTAATTCCAGGCATGTCCCCCTCCAACCGAGGTTTCTCTCTCCCAATCTGATGACTGACTGACCTGCCCACTCTCCTGCCTTCCTTCCACTCCTGTTACCCATTGCTCTGATTCCAAAGGAGCAGCCCGTGTTAGTCTAGTAAAGCAAAAAAAAGCAAGGAGTCTTGTGGCACTTAAAGACTAACAGATTTATTTATTGCATGAGAAAATCTCACTTCATCAGATGCTTTACAGAACTGGATGAGAATAAATGCCGGGGAGTGTAAGGCATGGGATCAGGTCATACTGCAACAACAAATCAGAGCATTTGTAAGGATTCAGATTCTAGGGAACAGCACACAGAGGGAGGGTGAAGTCAAATTACCTGTTATAATGTGAAAAGAATCCATAGTCACAATTCAGCCCTGCTTTCACACAATCTAATCTTCATACTATTTGAATTTCAGCTGTTTCTCTTTGAAGTCTGAGTCTCTGGTAAGCCCCCTTTGAGGTCCTGCCTGTTAGCCCTTATAGGGCTGATCTAATAAGCATAACAGCTTCTCCCTGTTAGCCCAGTCCCTACAAGCTTGCTCAGATAGCTTCACTCCTCCTTTGATTAAGATTGCAGGGGCAAAGAGATGACTTAGCCAGCACTCTGTCACATCCTCCCTAATCTCCCCATGCACGTGTCTTCCTCCAAATAGTCCAGTCCTCCCAAATCAACCTCTCTCTTCTTTAATCATGAACCAATTTATCCTCTGGGTTAATTCCTTTCCTGTGCTCTCCCACAGTCCATTCTGGCTTGCTTTGATTCTCTGCAGATTCCTTTCATAATCCCCACGAGTTGCACTCCTGTCTCACTCATCATCTCTCTATGTCTCTTACTCATTGTAACAGAGAATCTTCAGTGTTAGTCTTCAAACAAGTTCCAACTTGACCTGGTCAATCCCAGAAAAAAGTCTAACCTCTCTCCCCTCCACTGTAGCCTGATCAGCTACCAAGGGTTACTCACTTGCAAACTAGGCACTGTTTTAAGGAGTCCCTAGGCAGTGACTCCCTTCTGCAGCAAGGTGGATGGAAGATCAGTGCTCTCCTCCCTCTGGATCCAGCAGGAACCCCAGCACTTATTGATCATATTCCAGTCCCTGCTACAAAGAAAGGGAGGGGAGTGAAGCTCTTCCATCATCTTGATTGTAGCAAAGAGCTGCATCATCTTTTAGCCTTGCTCTGCCTAGGTCTTTGGTCAGTGGTTCCCTTCTTCAGGGAGCAGCAGGGGAGCTATGGGCCACTTTGAAAGCCCATGAGTCACTTTTGTCCCCAGTGCCACAGGTTGGGAACTAGTGGTTTATAGAGTCATCTCTTATCAATACACCTTTTAGCAAGTTATGGTTCTGTTTTACATGTATTGTTGGCTCTTCCTCACTTGTTACTTGACAGATACTTCCTTAATAACCCTTCAAGTTAACAACAGTTTACCAATCAACAGTCTATACTCAAATATATATGCAGCTCATTCTGGTGTGATAATCAGTCCCTATAAATAACCACAAATTATTAAGGGACATCACTTTTCTTTCTCCCTACTTTACTTTCTCTTTGCCAATATAGGGGATTAGAATCCATCAATGATAAAAGAAAAAGCAGTAGCAATAAACAGTATATGCATTTAAGTTTTCACTAAAATGGCCAGCCGACATTCATTAATGTTTCCTTTCCATTTTTTAATGAAGCTGTCTGTAAGCAAGGTATCCTTTTGACTAGCAGCTCAAACGGGTATGATAGTAATTGCTGTTGATGATTTTTAACTACACTGGGTTCTTTTTCTCAAGATACAGTATACAATTACTGCACAACTTGGTGGTGTTTTATAAACAAGCAGACTTACATGCTATTTACTTTTTAAAATGTCAAATATAAATAGATATGGTTCTTCAGAATAAAGTATTTCTGTTTTTCTCCAGTACATATATTGCCTTGAGGAGGGTAATATTATGGAACACATTCCCTTATGGGCTTTGCCCAAGCCTTTAAATATTCCATGAGCAAAAGTTAGAAGCTAAAAAACAAAACAAAAAACAAACAAACAAAAAAAAGCTGCTTAAGTTCATGTCAATAAAGAAAGGAAACAATACTGTTAAGAAAAGACATGAATTCAGGAAGGGACGAAGTATTCTGCCAACAGCTCTAGCAGTAGGCAAAAGAGTTGTGTCAGATCCTATGGCCTGTTCTTTTATTTGACCAGAGCAAGGTATCAAGCTATTGATCAATACATAAAGGAGAGACAGAAATTACTAACCTTTCAAGCGGAGCAGGTCTTGATCTAGATGACAGCAGTGACCCTTCCAAATAAAACTGATCTTAGTCAGGCACTCAAAGACCCTTCCAGGGAATGGCCAACAAGATGGACAGGCTCACTCTACCCAGTGTTCTTTAGTTGAGCAAGAGCCATCACATGTGATGCACTGTTACTAGTTGGTTCCTCCTCTGGCAAAGATACTGGTTTTTCTGCATAGTCAATATGGCTATGTCCACACATACATTGTTATTTCAAAATAAAGTCCTTATTTTGAAATAAGTTAATTCGAATTAAGAAAACGTTAATTCGAATTAAGGGAAAGCCTGCTGTCGAAACAGCTGTTATTTCATAATGGTTTGAAATAAGGTCATTTGGACATGTTGTTTTAAAACAACATGTCCAAACAGCCTTATTTTGAAATAACCATTTCAAAATAACAGCTGTTTCAAAATAAATGGGGTTTAAACTGTTTTAAAATGACGGTTCTTATTTTGAAATGACACAGCCTGTCATTTTAAAATAATAAAATGTTGTGTGGACCTAATCTTTTTTATTTCAAAATAACCAGTGTTATTTCAAAATAAAAGAGACGTGTGGACATACCCTATACCTGGATGCTGTTAATACCTTATTTCTGAAAACTAATAACCATGTTTTATACTATAAATCAATAGTTCTCAATCTGTTGCCAAGGGGCCAAGAATGGCTCATGGGGCCTTTCAAAGTGACCCACAACTCCTCTCCTCCTGGCTGCAGAAGGGAGCTGCTGCCTAAGAACCCCAGTGGGTGCATTTCCTCAAGTCTAAAAGACTGGTGGTGGTTCCTTACTGCAGCCAAGGGGATGGGAGATCAGCATACCTCTTCCTTTGGTTGTACCAAAGGAGCATGTCAAAGTGCTCCACCTTGGTTCAAAGGTGCTGTGGTACTCTGCCAGAGCCAGAGGGAGAGGACCACTGATTTTCTGCCCTCCTGACTACAGAAGGGAGTCTAGGGACCAGGTGGCGTGCACAGGTTTATAGGACACATGGTTTCCCTGGTGGAGTCAGGGAGATGAGAGATCGGTGTGAAGACTGCCTCCTCACTGACCTCCTTCTGTATGGCTGCTTTGGAGGGTGAGGGGCAACTGCTGGTAGAGACTGGTGGCTCCTCAAGGTTCTAAAAATAGTATCTGTGGCCCTAAAGCCAAAAAGGTTGGGAACCACTGCTGTAAAGAGATTAAAAAGTGTATATTTTCATTATTTTTCATTGTGTTTCTAAGTTAAATGTGATTTTATTTTATAATTGTTACTGTCATAGAGCAAACCAATAGAGGACCATTACTATAAGCTCTCCAGGTCAGGAAGTCTTTCTTCCATGTTGGGAAATCACTTGGAACATTTAGTGCCACCACAACATAAATAATAATAACTATTGTTATTATACCACATAGATTCATAAAGAATAAATCATTCAAAACCAACTTAATTTCTTCTTTGACTAGGTTATTGGCCTAGTAGAATTGGGCAAAGCTGTAGATGTGATTTATCTTGATTTTACTAAGGCTTTTGATACAATTCCACATAATATTCTCATAACCAAACTAGGGAATTGTGAACTAATGAATTGGATAGTACAGTAAGTGTGCTTTATAACACTATTTTTAGAGGGGTTGATAAGACTTTGGAAGACAGGGTTTGAATTTAAAATAATCTAGACAATTTGAAGAAATGGTCTACAATCAAGTGCAAAGCACTACATTTAGGGTAAAAAATCAGTTGCATGACTACTAAATATGAAATAACTGGCTAGCTCATCACATTTCTGAGATGGTATAGGAAAGTATAGTGGATCACAAATTGATTGTGAGATAACGATGTGATGCAACTGCAAAAACGATAATACTCTGGGGTGCGTTAATTGTGTCACACATAAAATATGAGACGTAATCATCCTCCTCTGCATGGCTTGGGTTAGTACTCATTTCAAGATATAGTACTGTGCCCAGTTTTGGATGCCAAATTGTAAGAAACAGATGAATAACCTGGAGAGAGTCCAGAAGAGAGCAAAAAAACTAATAAAAGGTTTAGAGAACATTACTTAAGAGGAAAGTTATAAAAACTGGGCATGTTCTAAGGAAAAATAAAAAGACTGAGGGAGCACCTGGTAACAGTCATCAAATACGTTAAGGGTGCTTATAAAGAGGAGGTAATCAGTTGTTCTCCATGTCAACTGAAGTGCGAACAAATAATGGGCTTCAATCTGCTGCAAAGTAGATTTAGGTTCGATATTTAGTGAAAAACTCAACTGTTAGGATAGTTAATCATCAGAATAACCTTTCAAGGAGGAATACTCACTATAACAGGGGTCTCAAACACATGGCCTATAGGCTGCATCCAGCCCCTAAAGCTATTTCCTGCGACCCACAATGAAATGACTGTTACCAATTGTAAGCGCTCGCAAGCGCGGGGAGTCTCTGGCCCACCAGGCAAGCGCCCCCGGTGGGTCGTTGGGGAGTAATTGTCTCCGGTATCCCGACTGGTCCATCCCCTCCCTTAGGGATGGGTCACAGGGAATTGATTCCCACCCCCGGAAGGGGGGGGTTAAAAGTCAGCTGGAGGTTGGGTCCGTCAGTTCACCCAAAGTCCAGGCACATAAGTGGGCGTACAAGCCCTAAGATAGTTGGGGTTCTGCAAGGAGGGGGTAGAGGTGAGGTGAACGCCTCAGGAGCAACAGGGGAGAGGAGGGGGTAGGACACAGGCCCGCCCTACTCCACTGTGTCCCAGCCCAGGGCCCTAATAGCAGCCTGGCCTGTGAATTCGGGGGTCAGCGGGGGTCCGGCCGCAACACGCTGACCCCGCTCGGGGTTGTGCAACTCCCCTGGGCTACTACTCCCCTCCTCTACCCCGAGTACCTGGTCGGGGGTAGCGTCCACATCCTCGGGGTACTCGCTGAGTGGCACCGAGTAGAGGTCCTCCATAGCGTCCACTGTGGGTAGATCTGCAAGTCCCAGGCTGATGTCCATCTCCTCAGGGGGTAGCTCAGGTAGCGTTGCCAGGTCCGAGACACGGGGGGACTCCCCCGGGGCTGCTCCCTCCTTGGGTTCCACCTCGGGGGGGGCCAGGGGCAGTTCTTCCAGGTCCCCCCCGGTAAGGTCCGGGGTCCCTGTTCTGGAGTTGCCCCGACATCGGGAAGGGGTCGCAGCTCCCGGTGGGCCCACTGTCTGTCCTCTGCATAGGGGTCAGGGTCCTCCCATGGGACGCCCACCGTGGGAGGTCCCAGCCAGCCCTCCCAGCGCGGGGCTGGCAACCGGTGGGTAGTCCTAACCCTCCTCGGCTGCAGCAAGGGCTGGTTCTGAGGAGCCTGGAGGGAGACGTCCTTTCCCTCGGGTGGCCAGGGCTGAACTGAGCTCGCTGGCTCTGGCTTTATACTTCCTGTCCCGCCCCCTGCCTTCTGGTGTGAGTGGCAGTTCCGCGGCGGCCATCTTGCGGCCTCTGGGGGCGGCCATCTTGCGGCCTCTTTACACCAATATTTGCAATATTGTTGTATGAAAAGTTTCCAGTGGTGCAGCCCTTGGGCTAATGTGCTAGTCTTCATGCGGCCCTTGTGGTGATTTGAGTTTGAAACCCCTGCATTATAACAACATGTTAGACAAACTCCTATCAGAGATGGTGTAGGTATTCTCAATTGTGTTTCAGCACAAGTAGCTGAACTAGATGATCTCTCAGCATCCCTTCCATTCCTATGTTTCCATTATCAAGATTTGTACAATGTTCCGGGCCATGGGAACTCAGACTTATTCTTTCTATAATGGAAGTAACAGCTAAAAATTAATAGAAAAAGAATATGATATCAACAATTCAGTTACAACCTCCTATGTTTTGGAGAGCTTCTAACAGAGATTACATTCTCTCTAAAAGTGTAATCAGATTCCTACATGAACGTTTTCTGTAGGTGATCTGAAAGAGAAATTAATTTTCCAGATTAGCAGATGGATCCTGTTTCATATAACCTAGTCATTTTATTGATAGTAAAGGTTTGTGTTTTTTTAATAGTTAGGTGAATCCTGTTTATTTTATCATAGCTGAAAACATTCCTGTGCTTCCCTTCTTAAGTTGTGTCAAGTGATACTTGTCTACAGCTCAGGAACTGAGCTGTAATATTTTGTAAAAGATATTAGCAAAACTTTACAAGGAATAAGCAAAAAAGAAGAAAGAGAGAGAAAAGCAAGAGAGTTAGAAAGAAAGAAGGATAATACTAGATACAAGAACAGAAGTTTGCAAGTGAATATTAGCTCTTCCTTCAGGTCTACCTCCCAGTAAGCTCATTTGCTATAATTTTTAGTGAAACTGAACATGAAAGGGGTGTGAACATGGTGCTAAGAATATACCCAAAAATGTGGACAAATGTTTCCAGGGAATATGTTTGCATTATTTAGATAGCTCTGTCAGAGTAGCTCAATGGGAAAAGTGGTTAGGATTAAATTCTGTTTATATTTTGAAAAAGGTGTTTCTAATTATCGCTTCTGACTTTTTACATGTACATCACTGTTTTTACCTACTTCTTCCCTCCAAAATGCCTGTGGAAGTTGCACGCAAGTAACTCAGAAGAGAATTTGGCTCAACATTTCAAATGTCTCCAAACGAAAGAGATTCTGATACCTCTCAGTGGAACAGAGTACACAGCCACAATTTCTGGATAAAATAAACAAAAAATTGTGAAGAACCTTACCACAATTAAACCCCATCAGATAGCCCAGGGTCAAATTCACTGCTAAACACAAAGACTACTTAAAAGTCACAGGGAAATGTGGTTTTGTTCTTTCTGCTAGTTTTCCTATTTGTCAAGGTTATTTTGAATTCTAATCCTGTCTTTCAACATGTTAGCAACCGCTTCCAGCTTGATGTCATAAAGAATAGCTGTCTAAGGCACTCTTCAACTCATTAATGAAAATTGTTGAATAGTTCTGACCCAGAACAGACCACTGAGGGATTCCCCCCCAGTCTGACAGTGAACCACTGATAATTACTCTTCGAGTACAACAAACAAGGAGTTCTATGGCACTGTTGAAGATAAACACATTTATTTATCACATGAAATTTCATTTGTTCCCCTCTTATAGTACGTTCATCTAGACCACATTTCCTTATTTTGCTTCTGAGTTAAAAAGTCTTTCCAAAATTGTAAAAATATTTCCATTTTCCAGTTTATTGCCTCTCTTTTTATGTGCACTTCCATATTTATTAAAAATAAACCTGTTTAAAATAAGAGAGATGGGGTAATCATTTCTTCTCCCTTTTGAAAAAAAAGGCAGTATTCCATATTTTTCAATCAGTCTTAATTATAAATACTAAAGTTAAGAACCTTTTGTTAAATACCTCTTTTGAATTATAATATTTGATGGCTTTACAACTGGCAAAATATACAAAGTATTTTTATTTGGAACTAGTCATTGCCCTTATGGAGGCAAGTCCATTGATTTCTTTTTGGAACATCTTTGCAATCTGACAATGTCTGCAGCAGTCTTTACAGAATGTCAACAGGAGAATGCTAAATCAAAAATGTGAAACAGGTCTCCAGTTTTTCCTGTGTAATATTATCTCTCTTATTTTAACAGGAATTGTATATTTGTGATGATAACCTTTGTATCATTGTCATATTCTGCAATATGAGCAAAAAAAATAATGTGTTAATACAAATGGAAAAGTTGCAAATAGGATAGAAGGTGTTGCTAATATGATTTTTTTATATTAGGGCAAAAAATATACTTCACTGTTGTAAGTAGCAATATGGCATTATCTTCACCATTTTCTTTCTCTCAGTAACATTCAGTTTATCATCATAAATTTGGTTTAAAGTATCTTAAAATCTTTGTTGTGAATTGAAGAAACATGGCATTTGTGCCTGGGAACTGTAATGAAGGAGATGTAAAGTGATAAGGTTTTCAGATATGCATTCATTTAGAAGCATTTCTGAATTCACAAGATGTAAATTATAGTCTACCATGTAGGCATCAAATTCTACCCTAGAATATACATGCATACCTCCCATTAACTCACTGGTTTTTGAGTGCATTTGAGGGAGGAATCCAGCCTTTCGTTTTGTGTCTATTATGTCTTCACACCTTTAATATGGATTTTCATATTGGAACTAACAGCCACAGGATGCAATTGAGGCCAAGTTATGGACAAGGTTCAAGACAGGATTTCACATTTATATAATATCAAGTTATCATTAATGTTAATATATTTTGTGGATAGGATATTATATCATGTTCTGGGTTTAAACTAATTTCTAGTTATTAATGAGCAGGATGATGGGGGTTGAGATTATTTCACCTTTGCCTAGAGGGTTTATACACCTTTCTCTGCAGTGTCTAGTGATGGACGCTGTTTGGACTAGCTACTGGCCTGGACATTGGACTAACTAAAATCTGGCTCTGATCCAATATGGCAACTCCCATCTATTTCAGGATTTTTCTTTGTCAGAAGGATACCTTGGGTGATAAAATAGCTTGCATAGTTTGAAATAGGTATATTATTCAGTTGCACTATCATTTAAAATTGGTTTTAATACAGAATTACACTGTAACATACCTGTAACAGCTAGTCTTTGTGGTGTAATACAATAAAAAGATGTGCTTACTGCAGAGTCATATCAATTAATTACATGAATAATTGACCAATTTTCTTCCATAGTTTAATCTTGTTAAAAACACTTTAGTTACTTTTAAGATGGTAGCCCCTATGCAAATACTGTTCTAGTAACCTGCATTTCAATTTTCTTTTTCTTAATTTGCATCATGTTAATTCTCATTTAAATACGTAATTGTTTCATTAAAAAGTCTTAAGTGATAATATAGGATTGATACTCTTCAGATACTTCTTATTTTTAATGTCTAGGCACCCGTGAATTACACCATTTTCAATCTTGGGTGAAGGGCTGCCATTAGGAAGACCACAATATATATGGCTTGTTAACTGAATACAGATAGAATATAAACTCGTACTTTAAAACTGACTGGTTAATAGGCCTCTGGGAGGAGTTAGACCTCAATTTATATTACATCCCTGCAGATTATAAGGTTGTAACTAATAGTTCTCATTATCTATCTCATGACTACATTATAACTAGTGCAAGCTTTAGGGCAGATGGTTACACTATGACATTGTGCTTGCCTACCTCTTCCAATTCGTGACAAAGGACTTATATAAAATTGGCCATATAAAAATAAAAGTGTTCATATTCTGTATAAAAATGACCAAACCATTTGTACTAATGTTGATAATATTTCTTATGGAACAATATTAAAGCTGCTATTCACAACTGATATTGTTTCCTCCAAACAACTTCTAAAGGTGATAGAATTAAGTTCTCACTACATAATTAGCTGGGTATTTTATGTGTCTCATCACTATATTATTTAAATATCTACCATAGTTTGAGTATCTTTCAATAGAAGAATGGGTGGAGCAGAGGTCAGAAGTGTATGACAGACAGACAAATTAGAGGTAAATTAATATAATTTCATTTTGTAGCTAATGATCTTTAAAAGGTAAAATACAGTTGCTTTTACAAATTAAATTATTATATGTGGTCTTTTTCAGGACCTCCACCCCAACAACATTTTCTTCCTCAATATACTCAAGGAAGATGAATTAAAGCTTGGCCTTTGTTCTAATTTAGATCCTGTTGTTCTTTCATTTAGTAAGTAAAATGGGAAATATTATGTACCTTTGATAAAGATCTTTATTGGATCCACTACAGTGTAGGGGAAGTTTAAATGGGATTGCTCCACAGTGTTTTGGGGGCCATCTCAGAAAACATTTTTGAACTCTCCACCTTGAGTGACTGAACAACAACAACAACAAAAAAAAACACCTAACCAAAAAAAAAAAAAATCAACCAACAGAATTGACTGGCCAATCAAAGGAGCAAAAACTTCCAAGCAATCAGCACAGCATACAAACAGAGAAAAAAATGGGTGTCATGACTGAAAACTGGGAATCAGGGAAACCATCCTGCTCATTAGCTCTTTTTACTATCAAAACAGAAGAATAAGGACATTTAAGTACGGGACAGATCCTCAAAGACTGAGTGCTGCAACTCCCATTTTATAGACACCTAGAAATATCCCTGGAACATCAGGACCTATAAAACCTGAGTTAGTCACCTAGGTGCTATTTACAAGGTACAGATATATTTAAGAAATGAATTCCTAAAAGGCAACATTTTGAGCAGGAAAAGTGTTTTTCCTTTCACTTAATTGCAGCTCCATTTTCGGCCAAATTGATTATACCATAGTCATATGGCCAAAGGATACCTCTCCCCCACTGTCATCCACAAATAACTGTGACTGTGGTAAGGAGAGATGGGAAGAACCACCAAGCCCTCACTGCTAACTTTGGAAAGGTCAGCCTTCTCTGAAACCATCATCTAAACTGTTTCATCAGGAGAGTGATTTGGAAGCCTTGGATATACTTTCTGTTTCAGAAGAGATTGTATTTCTATAGGAATCTTCCATAAACTAGAAACAAACTCATACCGCTCCGAAGACCTTTTTTCACTTATTACCCACTATATTTTCTAATATTTGACTATACAGCTCAGTAGGAAGAGAAAGTAGATCTAGAAGTTAGAGAGAAATGAAGAGAAATTGTGCCAATTCTGAATCCAATAAGATACCATACCAAAGAAAGTTAGCACAGCTGAGTGTGTGACTTGTGATCTGCTCCTTAATTCCATAAAGATGACAGCTTTTAATCCTAAATATCTCACAATCTGAAATACTGATGATGTAGCCATCAGCCTGAGTCAGGAAAGTTCAGAAGAATATTCAGTGCAGATTAAATGGAATGCATTAACTCAGAAGGGAAAAGAAATTAAGACTATTTCCTGTAACATTTTTATGTGGATTGTGGGGGAGGAGTATTTTCTTCTAAAGAAAAACCATCTAAGCATTTTTAACACATTTCTCCCCTGCTATGTATTAGAATTCCACATTGCACACTGTCCAAAGAACACTTTGCAGCTTCCAATCTGGTTTTACACTCGCTTTCTCAATAGAAATTTGTTCTCTTGGGACCCTTTTTTGCTCTCACTGAGCTACATCTCAATCAGCAGACAATTCACTGAGGAGATTCAGTTTGAATTCTTGCTTCATCTAGTCACACTCAATTGAACATAGATGCTTGTGATCATTAAAGGCCACAGTTTTCTTCTGACAGTCTCATGGAAGAGGTCCAGAATTACTCAATGTCTGAATTTCATATTTCTCTGAAATTGGAAGTGCATGCTGTGCAGTGAGATGATCCGTTCCTGATTTCTTCCCTCTACTCTAAAAGTTTATTGTTACAGCTGGGATATCTTTGTAAGGGAAACTGGCATAATACAATGTTGATAGTCATGCAAAGTAAACAAGCCCCCATTCTCTGTGCTCTCTACAGTTCAAATCATTGAAGTCTTTAGAGTTGTGGGAATTTTGAAAACTAGTTTTCGTCTGAAGAAATGGAACAGAAATTTGTCAATAAAAATTAATTTACAGTCACAGGACAATTAAGGATTCACACAATGTTACACAAAACTATGGGGCAAATCTTGTCCTTTCCTCTATGGCTATGTCTACACTGGCAGTTATTTCATTTCAAAATAGCTCTGCCAATATTAACTCAAAATAATAAATTCAAAAAAGTACTTCTCTTTCAGAATAAAGCAGGAATTAGTATTTTGAGTTAGAGAGTCTACATTAGACTCTCTAATTAGAAATAGATCCCCCCCAACAGGTTTCCCCTCCTGGGGAGAGATGCCACCTCCAGGGCAGCCAGGAACCCTAGCAGGGCTGCGCCCCCCGCCAGGGCAGCCAGAGAACCTGTACTCCCTGGTCAGGGCAGCTAGGAACTGAGGAGGGTTGGGTCCCTCCCAAGGCAGCCAGGATCCCCGGTGGGGCTGTGCTCCCCCCCCCTCAGGCTGCTAGGGAACCCTGGGGGGCTGCACTCGCAGCTAGGGCAGCCAGAGAACCCCTGAGGGGCCATGATCCCTGCTGCGCAGCCAGGGAATCCCCTGTTCAGGATGGGGGGGGGCACCAGGGAGCCAACAGCCCGTTCAGGATCAGAACTGCTTGCAGCACCAGGCGAGCAGCATCCAGCCTGGTCAATTTCACAGGAGCCTGACCAGGGTCCTAGCCCCCTGCTAGCACCCCTCCATCCTGAAGAGGGAGGCAGGAGGGCACATCAGCATGCTGGCAGGGGGAAACAGCACCCCTGGTTCCCTGGCTGCGCAGTGGGAAGCACAGCCCCACAGGGGTTCCCTGGCTGCCCTGCCAGGGATTCTGTCTCCTACTGGGAACAAAGCCCTGGGGGGCGGGGGGCATCTGTTCCCAGGCAAGGAATCCTGCCCTGTCTGGTGAGGGACCCCGGGCAAAATACAGCCCTCCAGGGGGAATCCCCTGATAATTATTTCGAAAAAGCCAATTCCACGTCCTGGAATGGCTTTTTTTGAAATAAGTATTTTGAAAGATTTGCTCTTTTGAAATTAAAGCAGGTTTAATGATTTTGAAAAAGCGCTTACTTTTTTTGAAATACAGAACTGCTTTTTTCTGAAAAAGCAAATCCCTGCCAGGACATGGAAAAGTTTTTTTTGAGATAAGGCTTCTTATCCCCCCAAAAAAACAACTTTTCAGTGTAGACATACCCTATGGCTGCATTCGTGGTTGCTGGTGTGTTTCTCGTGCACAGAGGGGAGATCCTGACAAGCATATGTGGATGATTTGTTACCTGACCTTTCTACTGGAGTGCTCTTAAGAGGCAGGCAAGGGAAAAATGCATGGAATCCACAGAAAGGGAGACTGTACTTCCTGCTTCCTCTGAACAGTAGATGAGCAAACTCTGGTGTCACTACTCACTGGGAAAATTAAATAAAAATTGATGGGAACCTGATGGAGTTTTCCTCTTAGGCAGATACTTCCCATATGTTTTACTGTAGGAGATAGGATCTGGCCCACATATATTTGTGTGGCTGTGACTAATATAATTAACATAAAGGTGTCCCTCAATCTTGGTACATTCTTAGAATCTCAGAACCGATAAACACTCTTTACCCTAAATGCAGCAGTACTCTTGACTTAGAGCTATTATTAGTACAAATAGCAAATAGTTTCACTGTTTCCAGTTTATAAATACACCTATTCATAGCTCTAGATACTTACATCATTTACATCTTAAGAAACACATACAAAAATGTTCAAGTGGATCCATGGAACACTCTCCAAGAACTGTGCCACCATTTCCCTCATCGCCTGCCTTAGCCCATATTTCAGGTAGTAATATACTGACCAATGCACATCATATTTTATAGCCGTTTATCCTGCCTGCACAATGGGTTTGTTCCACTTTCTTGTCATCAATGGCTATAATTACAATTAAATCCTGGCACCACAGTGATATACAACTAAAACAGTTACTTAATATTACCTTAGACTAGATAGAGTACTTTGTTAGTTTTTGCTGACTAAGACTATAAAAATGGTCACACTGCATCAGACCAATGCACCATCTACCTCTGTAGATTGTCATCTGACAGAATCCAGTGCCAGATGCTTCAAAGCAAATGAACAGACTAGGGCAATCATCAAGTGATCCATCGCATCATCCAGTCCTAGCATCTGCACTCCGAGGCTTAGGATACCCAGAGCATGGGGTTGCGTCTCTGACTCTCATAGCTAATAGCCGCTGGTAAACCTACCCTCCATGATTTTACCCAATTCTTTTTTTAATCCAGTTATCATTTTCATCTCGTAGTACCCCCTGGCAATAATTTCTGAAGGCTCACTGTGCATTTAAGTAAATAAGTGTTTGTTTCAATTGTCTATTAATTTCTTTGGCTGAATCCTGGTTCTTAGACTACGTGAAGGAGTAAATAACACTTCTTTCTTCACTTTCTCCACATCATTCATAATTTCGTAGACCTCTGTCATATCATCTTTAAGTCATCTCTTTTGCAAACTAAATAGTCCCAATCTTAATCTCTCCTGACAAAACATCCAGTCATCACAGGCAGCACCACCTGCTGGTCTCTCTAGGGCCCCTTTCTGCTACTTGATGCATACCCCACTGCAGATCTCTGCTTCTGTCTCTGCAACTTCTGGTACTTTTTTTCCATTTCTTGGGCCTCTGGTCACATTACTATGCATGTTTCCCCTATGTGAGGTGTCAAAGTCTTTCCTTACCAACAGTCTTAGGCAGTCTTCCCATTTACTGCCTCTATGGTGACTCTTCCCCACTGGCTAGTAGGGGAACCCAGGCCTCCCTTCTGTACTGGTTACCAGCTCAGGAACCCTCTAATCAGCACCAAGGTCAGCACCCTCCTGGACTTACTGACTTTTCCTGAGCCACTTCTCTACTTTCTGGCTCTCCTCCATTGTCGGGGTTTGCCAGCATAGGGAAAAACTGTAGGGTACTTGCCTCCATAGTCCCAAACACATCACCCTCCTTCCAGGGAGTGACTGCAGACTACTTCCCTGCAGTGCTCAGATGCTTTCAACCACCTTGCTTCATACAGACCCCATCTCTTCCTCTACAGATGAGTCTCCTAGCCCTGGCTTTTCCTCTAGTTGCAACATGGGTTAATTTGCCCAGCTAGCCACTTTAAATTTTCCAGGCCTCCTGTGGAGTAGACAACCCATCACATTTCACTACATGGAAACTTCCATATCTTTAAGCATTTTTGTTGCCCCCTCAGAACCTTTTCCATTTCTCGTATCTTTATTGGGGGATGGAGGGCAGAGAGGACAGATAGGGTGACCAGAACTGCATGTACTATTCAAGTTGTGGGCATACTATGGAGTCAGAGTGGTATCATGATATTTACCATCTTATTATCTACCCCTTTCCTAATGGAGCCTAACATTATTAGTTTCTTTTTTATTGCTTCTGCACACTGAGCAGATGTTTTCAGAGAACTACCCACAATGACTTCAAGAGCTCTTTCTTGACTGCTAATAGTTAATTTAGACTCTATCATTTTGTATGTATAATTAGTATTATGTTTTCTTGAATACATTACTTTGCATTTATCAACATTGAATTTCATCTGCCATTTTGTTGCACAGTCACCCAGTTTTGAGACTAAAACCTCACACATAAATAGTACACGAGATAGTAACATTAGGCTAAGCAATTCAATTTGTAATAGTAGCTGATACGACATGGCGAAGTTAACACACTGTGAAAGCATCATTAAAAGCTCTTAACATCTGTTTTTCCTATGTTGTCTTGATAAATATTTCTTCACTGCACAGGATTACAAAAGCAAGACTTCCAGATCCTACTCTAAGTATCTATCAATCTGAACTAGGCAGAACAAAGAATACAAAGTACACTGAAAATCACTGAATGAATGCTAATAAATAATATGCCATTTCTGTTGTAAGATTGTATATTGATTGAGAAATATTTATCATCCTTGGTAAAATGCTCAGACCTGTACAAATGGAAGACTGTGGAACTGCAAAGAACACAGAATTGTATCTGTAGCTATATCCAGCACATAGTCATTTGCTCGCAGATTATTTATACAGCATACAGAGCAGGACTGGAAGTGATTGAAGAGGATGCCAAAGACAATACTCTGCCTACAGGATATATGTGATCCCTTTAAAATTGGTGAAAGACTAATTAATCTTGAACTGCTGGTGGATGATATAAAGACAATATGCCCTAGCCTGATAATGCTTTGGGGTGGCAGAAAGACAATTAAAAACTGAGCCACAAATTTCTTGACAAGACAGCACAGAGAAAAAGAATTACTACATAGGTGTGTAAAAAGTTAAAAATCACTTAAAGTAAGACTTCAAATTCAATCTCTGTTGTACACATTATAGATACAGGTTAGCAAATTAGGGATATTTGAACTCACAGCTCATGTCTCATAGTGCAATTTTAACGAGGGGAGAGGGACTTTTACATAATTCCCGGTAGTACCACCTTCAAAATAAAAGGAGCATTATTTTTTCTATTAGATACATTTGTGCTGGCAAATACCATTATAGCATTTGCTTTGACAGGTGTGGCCTGCACCTCAGAGTACCTGTATTATCTTCCTACCATCCAAACCTTGTGCTTCTCACCTAATATTCCTAGTGTTAGTTAATCTTACTCTCTATCTCATGTGATATACAAAGTGTTAGATTAGATGACCACAGTGATCCCCTCAGGCATTGGAATCTGTGCATATGTCTAAAATTGAATTAAAAGCTTCCTAGAATAGGAACCAGGTCTTTATTTATTTTGTAAAACACCTGGCACCACTCTGGGAGCTATATACATAATAGGGTAGCAATAAGAGTGGCCAAGATTTTCTTAAAGGTGCCTATAGTTTGGTTCTGAAATCCTCATTTAAAAGCCCTAATAAGTGGCCTGATCTAGAAAAGTGTTGAGCACTCAGCAAGATACTGGTTGCACTCAACATCTTTAAAGGCCAGGCCTTTTATTTATGCACCTAAATATAGACTTTGCCATCTAATTTTAAGCAAATGTTTGAAAATCATGCTCTTGACCAATATGTCTGCTTATCGTATTGATAGGCATCACATCATGATACCTCCAGTGAAATTCTTCCAGAAGTTATATCAGTGTCTGCTGTGGGAAGAGGAAGGGGGTTTATTTGGTCCTTTTGTGCCTGATTACTTTGTTCCATGTGACATATATTACTCAATGTAACCAAATGCTAAATGAGACTTTGAACAGGCAGGGTTTGTG
The DNA here is from genome assembly GCA_007922195.1 of Podocnemis expansa. Taxonomy (NCBI): domain Eukaryota; kingdom Metazoa; phylum Chordata; order Testudines; family Podocnemididae; genus Podocnemis; species Podocnemis expansa. Next base: position 18,784,147 of record ML681966.1, on the reverse strand, counting down.
GGGGGTTTTTTTTTTTTTTCCCGTTTGTTTTCTGCATGCAAAATTGGGATTGTTACCTGCAAGTTAACCTGCAGGTAATCCATATCCTTGCTATTCCCCATATGGGTAGTTTCAGGCAGCAGATGCCTCATGTAGCTCACACATTTCTACTATCACATATAATTGAGCTCCATCCTTGTTTACAGTGTCTAAAGTACCCTTGACAATGTGTTGTTTAAGGGTATCTGCATTTCAAAAGAACAATAAACGCAAATGCACAGCTTACTCACAAGCTAGGTAAAAAAAAAACAAAAAACCAAAGCATTTCTTTTATGTTTGTTGTAAGGATAATACTTTACAGCAAAACAAGGAGTCTTGTGGCACTTTTAAAGACTAACACATTTATTTATCACATTAGCTTTTGTGAGAGAGATCCAACTTTGTCAGATGCTTGGAAATGGGAAAGAAAGTGCAGGATGCAGGGATAAATGCAGTGAAGTAAGTTTAATCACAGGATCAGGCCAAATTACTTCAGGAAATCAAATAGGTTTGTAGTAACCCTTGGGGAGGAAGGGGTTAATACTCTGGTCAGTGAGTCCCAGGACAGCCAATAGGAACAAAGCACAGGTTTTTGAATTGGAACAGCAGCCTTGCCTGTGCCTGTTTGGATGCAGCAGAGCTCCTGGGAGGATGAGGAAGAGGCCAGAGGAAGGATCCAGTGACATCCTTACCCAAGATAAGCTCAAGTTTGTTACTGACCGGGCATGAATAGCACAGGGAATGTTTACTTAGACGTGGTCAGGGTATTTTCTTTGTTTTTGGATTTCTCTGTGCTGAGCACATGTACCCCCTCCCCCTATCTGTAACTACCGAAGTTAAATCCCAGAGAAGCAACTCTCTGTGTTTCTTATCTGTTCTTTTTAATTAAAGATTTTTACCTTTTAAGTAAGCTCTGATTCTGTGTCCTGAAAGGCAAGAGGTTTGTGTGCATGTACCTCAGACTGCACAGACAGCTACTAAGAGGGATTCTGTTCCATTTTCAGCTGATATCCCAGCTTGGGTTCAGTCACTGTCCTGAGAGAGGAATAAAAGTGATTGAGGATACCTCACAGGAAGAAATTCCCAAGTGCACCTTCCTGGGTTTCAAGAGGTTTTTGCATTTGGGTGGTGGCAGCGATACCACTCCAAGGCCAGGAATTGGAGGCCTTGGAGAGTTTTAAGACCAGGTGTTAAGGCCAGTGGCTTTTAAGGCCTGTTGCAGGTCCCCACCTTCTGCACTCGGAGTGGCAATACAGCCTTGACAAGGTTGTATTGAGTCAAACTGAGCAGAACAACAGATAGGAACGGGGAGAAGGGGGATAATCATTGTTTATAATAAGAAAGCCAAGAAATCTCTCTACTCAAACCTGATTTGATGGTATCAGATTTTCATATGAATTCTAACTCCGAAGTCTCTCTTTGAAGCCTTGAGCTAAAATAAACCTGATAAAGGACAGTCTCATGAGAACTCATGAGAACTCATGATAAAAAAAAAATTGTTAGTCTTTAAAGTACCATAGGACTCATTGTTTTGCTGAACTAGACTAACAGGGTTGCCTCTTTGGAACTAAGAGTTTGTCATTATTGTTGCGGTAAGATATTATTCCAATATGACATCATGTACCCACTCTCAGTTGTTGCTTTCAGTTGCTCAGTATGAGAATCTAAATGTAAGAACAGATGCTATTAAAAAAGAAAAAAATATATTTTATTTATTATGCACCAAGCTCCAGAGTAGCAGTACCACTCAAAATAAATACACTACTCATGCACATCTTTTAATATTTTGCCACACAAATGACTTACAGCTGAAGCAGGCACTAAATAATTTTCAATGCACCTTGGCACTGCTTCACTGATAACAGTTAGACCATTTTCTTTTCTACCAAATGCTTGTTGTATCCGTATTGGTGCCTGCATCTATAGGAGACATTTTAAAAGCTAGTATTTCACATACATGGATGGAAAACAAGAACTTAATTTTGAAAATATCAATATAGTACTTGTTACTGTTCCTTGGCTTAGTATTGAAACAAAACAAAAGATGAATCACTCTTTTTTTCATTACTATTATTGTCTTCAAATTGTTTGTCTTTAGTTTGCTAGGTTTTATATCATGTAACATGGAAACTACACATTGTAATGAAGACGCTGACACAGAGTTTTGAGCAAAACAAACCCCTCATTAGTTTAAGAATCAGTTTCTAGAATTGGTTTCTAGAATTATTGGTTTATAGAATTGGTTTCATGTGCTTTGTGTTCTGAAGCAGAACTACAGTAATAGTGTTTTGCTTACAGAGCCTTTCTTCAAAATTAGGTGTGCTTATAACACCCTAGCTCTTATGCATATGTATCCATATCCTCTGCTGAATGGAAATAGAACTCCTCTAGTCTGAGGAAACACTAGTTAGCATTCTTGTGCTCTGTTTCCAGTTCTATAACTGATTTACATCATCATTTGGGCAAGTCACATTTTTCTCAGTTTCCCTATTTGTATAATGGGGAAATAATACTTACCTAAGTCACAGTAGTATTGTTAGGCTTGATTAATTATTGTTTGCCACTCACTTTGCAATTCTTGAATGAAGTGTACCATGCTAAGCATTTGAGATAACTTTTTACTGTTGTTGACCCACAAATAAGATATTATCCCTGATGCAGATCTCTCAACAATCTTTTGTGATAATGCAATCAACATGTCTTGTCTACAGGAGAAAGCTTGTAAGAGAGTTAAGACTTATGGGGTATTATCATTGACCTTTGAGAAAGACCTAAAAATCACAGAACCAAAAGTCATGCCAAAAAGACTTTTCTGTTTTGACAACTACACTTTGTTGATATACTGCACAAAACTTCATTACTGCTTTGTGCATGAGCTAAAACTATTTTTATAAGATGGACTATTAGCAAACAATAGAAAGCAAATCTGTGGGTAGCCTGGGCACTTTACAATATGCTGAGGAAACATAAACACAAAATAATTCTAAGAAAAATGGGAAGATGTTCATTATTTTCTTCTTGTTGGTTTCAGGTGTTCTCCCTGTGTATCCTTTTTAAAATTTTTCATTCCAACTTAGAGATCTATGGAGTAGACAACCACAGTTCATGGTACCTTCTGGGTTTAACTTCAATCATCTTCAACTTGGGTCCTCTTGAACTTTCCCTGCTAATTTGATATTACTTCTGCTGCTCTGTGCCATCAGGAGACAGGTGGGCAGGGAATTATAATCAAAAGTTTAACTGATGAACTGGAGATATGAATAGATTAAACATCATTAAAATCATAATTTAAGAAAAATTAATTTATTGTTTCTCCTTTCCAGTAGCACTGCCTTTATTCAAAACTAAGCAAGTGACAAATCCTTTTTATTACACTTGTCTAGCATTGATAAGCCAAAGCCACTGTTTTTGGGGGGGAAAATAGCAGTTATGGGTATCTGGGAGAAGAAGAGTACACTGAAAGGATGGTATATGCTCTCTGGCATCATGGACACAGAAGGGAGCTGAGCACTGCGAGTAACATTTGGAGGTAGAGGGAGGATGCAGGCAGAGGCCTGGTGCTGAGTTTCAGATCGAGGCCAGCAGGGCTGGCCCTAGCCTAAATGACACAGCAGGAGAATAGCATCTTCAGCTCCCATTGCCCCCCATGCCATTTGTTAAATTTGAATCCCTTATTTGTATTGCATCTGTAGCCTTTCATGACTTTGATGCATGATTTGCACAGACAATTTGTCCCTCTCATATAAAATGATAAATTTGCATGCTAGGACCAATAAATTTGTATTTATTTACGCCATATATAAGGAAATAAAAAGCAGTTTCCTCTAAGGTTATAGAAACTTTTTAATTTTAAGAATAACTGAAAATGCGCCAACATCATTGGGCGACTCAGTCTTAAATAATGTTACAGTAGGTGACAGGCTTAAAATGCTAACCCTAGTCCTTTAGTTCAAAAGGGTTGCATTTCTCACCTTTGCTCTTAGAAGACTGAAGTGCAACATCAGAGAGATCCGAAGATTGGCCAAAGGTATTTTCAAGCAATAAGACAATAAGCTCTCTCAGTCTCTCGTCAGATGTTTTAATGAGCATGAGCTCCAAAAAGCTGTGCTCACTCGCTGTGAAAAGCTGTGTGAGCAGAATCTTCAAGTTATCCACACATCAGGAAAAAAGTGTCCTTCAACTCTATATCATGAATGAACTGGAGAACTTAGAGTAGAGATTGCTTCTGTGTGGCAAAATGTGCTGAATATTGTCCAATTTGACATAGAGGTCTTTTTCATTGACATATGAAAATTCCACGTGTCAGTATCTGGCAAAGGTTCATACAATTGTTCAAGAGTGCTTTCCTGTCCACTGGCAGTTTACTAAGGTCATACACCCCCCCCATCCCTGATCTTTTCATGGTCCTTCATTTGGCCAAACTATTCTTCAATGGACATTTGAGCAGTGTCAATGAGTGAACAAAAATATTCCCTCTTGCATTTTAATTCTAAGCTTCCCATCACCTTATCTGTGCCCTTCTAACCAAACTCTCTCTTCTTCTGATGAATGAGTTGCTTTGAAGACAGGCTTGACTCCAAGTTTTCCACCATTTCTTTGGCAACAATGATGTCGTCTGTTGTTTCTGTAAGTCACAATGAAATCAAGATAGCTTCTCATCAAAGTAGTAGCAGTTACAACTGACTTTCTAATTCCTTGCTTACAGTGTTTACTTGGAAGAGGATATCGTGCCAAATCACAATTTAGATCACAAATGTGAAGTCTGATCTGGTTTTCCAGGCATTGAGCCTTGTGTTGGATTACAGCCTAAGCTTTACTTGAGTGCATTAGGACACATATCCATTGCAGTACTCCAAAGAGACATACTGATTCTAAAGATGATGTTGCATCTGACGCAACCAAGTGGAGAGAACAGTAACCACAAGGCATGAAAAAACTTGTGGTTTCAGTGCAAAGATCCTTGCTTCGACACCATTATTTCTCCCCTTCTGGTTGCGCAGAACATGTTCTACAGTCTTAGAAAGTCATCAAACATTACACAGTAAGCTTAGTAAAAGACATAACAGTATTTCTTTTATCCTGTTGCATAGATAGGGGTTTGATAGACATCTCTGGAGTCTGATTAAATATGTCATTTATTAGTTGCTACTTACACTCTTTAAGTCTTAAAACAAGTACACGTTCACAATTAGAAAATAAAACAAGATTTGTAATATCGCAGCTGGGCTACTACACATGGGAAGCCCATATTAAAGGCAGGGGAAGGCTGAGCCTTACCTAAGAGCTGCTGCTACCGTGAGGCCAAAAGCATTGGGTCATGATGGTTCTGTCTCTTTTCTTGCCATCCCTGCTGCAAAGGCAAAAATTTTTATGTTCCAAGCAGGTTCCCCAGCACCTGGTGGTACCTGTCATTTGTTTTTTTGTGTCATTGATTGGACTTCTTCCCAGGGCATAGCTGAGGTAATCTAGAAAGCTAAGTAGCAGATACCGCCTTCTCAGCTGCCTGGGAACCTGCATGAAGCATATGAAGTTCAGTTCTCCACGCCTGCACATATGTACCCAGTGTGAGACTGACAGCATTCTCCTCTCAAGTTCATTTCTCTCCACCTATGACCATCACTGGCTCCTGGGCAAGGGGTGCTGTCTACTATAGAATCTGCTCTCAGCCTGCCCAGTGCCAGCCCCAGTTTTACGGTGGAGTTAACTCATTGCTGCTGCTGTGCTCTGCTTTTCTGGTTCCTTCCTCATTTCTTTCCTGCTCCAAATGTGCCTCCTCCTCACTTCCACTGCTGGTCCACATTGTAGACTGAGATTTTTGCCATCTCCTTAGTATCAGCAAATCTTGATTGGATAAAGACACATATGAGTAGGAAAACAGTGTAAGGCAATCTAGTAGAAATTTTCCGTTAAAATAAAGTTAGAAATAGCATAATATGTAATAATTAGTGGTAAAGTATCTATAAGTTATCATTTATAAGTGTTTAAAACAAAGTTAGTATTCAAAATGCACTCAGCAAGTGAAATTTGATCTCCATACATATGGATCATAGGGGAACAGACCCAATAGATATATCTCTTTAAGGAAAAGTAGGTCAAGATGGAGGATGATTTTAAACTTTTGAATTCCCTCATTCTCCCCTTTTATCAAGTATTCTGAGCTCTCCTCCCACTGTCCAGTTACCCCCAAAACCATTTGATCTCCACTGCGGCACTGTGCAGGTGTTGGATGAAATCATCCTCTCTGTGATTGGGTGAGGATAGAATCACCTCTTCTGTGAGTGGTTAAGAGAAGATGAAATTGATGATAGTGTATAAAAGAAGCAGCACAGCAGCAGAACTTTGGAGATTTCTCTCACTCCTTATTGGGTTCCACTGGCCCCGGCTATGTTCTGCTACACTAGGAGTCATACTACTACTCAACCCCAGAGAGAGTGACAACGTCTCTAGTGGAACTTTATGAGCTAAGTTGCGGGACTTAGTCTCAGAACGGTGTTTTCTGGACTTTGTCTCTGAGCTAGGTCTCTGGACTTAGTCTCAGAAGGGCAAGCCTGAATAATCAGTCTTGCATGCACTCCAGACAGGCAAATAACTGAGTCCTGCGGTTAAGTCTGTGAGCAACAAATATCACACAACCAAAAGCTTGCACGCACACTCTGCGACCAGAGGGTACAGCAGAGTGAAGTCTCTGCTGGGGGACTTTCAGGTCTCACTGTCTCTGGGAAGGAGCGGCCAGAGGGTAAAACTTGGACATCTTCCCAGTTGGGGGACTTCATGTCTCACTGTCTCTGATATAGGCTATCCAAAAGAGGCTGCACCAATCCGATACCTGAGTCTTGACTCAAGGTGCATGCTTCCGAGGGAGCCTGGTTCCACATAAGCCATACACAAGTCCCACTTCAAAAGCTCAAGGCTTTGAAGCTCTGGCATTGTCAGAACCCCTGCAGGTGTCACAAAGCAGCAGGTGCACCTGCGAGCTCTCAAGAACCTTCTGAGCCACCACTGTTCCCGTTGCTATGGAGACCGCAACAGCAGGAGACGGCAGACAGCAAGTGCAGAGGTGGTGAAGGCCAGACTGGGTACCGAGAACAAATCCTCTCAAACTGTGGTAAGAAGAGGGTCCCAAGGAGGGTAGGACATCACTCGTTCAGGGGAAAGACCAACAAACTGTTTAACGCGCAAACTGCTGATAGGGGCCCAATCCTTACAAAGTAATTTGTGGTGATAGACGAACTGGCAGGGAAAATTTAAGATAAGGAATCCATACCAGGTTTAAAAAGGAGTAATGTTAAAATCTGAGATGTCTCCATTCTGCAAGTGACTGATCCCCACTTTTGTACATGTAAGTGTTGTTTAGTGTTTTACTTACATAAAATAGTTTTAATGTGTTATATTACTGTTAGGCTATATGTGAAATGAGTAGGAATTCTTTGTTAATCCTCAGAATAAGTATTGTAATAAATCTTATGTTTGTTTCTGAAAAACCCTTGGCTCTAAGTCTTTTGTTGCTTCTGGTCTGTGCTTGATCGGCGGGCTGTAGCCGTAGTCTCCACTCGGGGCATTTGTCCATTTAGGCGAGGAATGGTCCCACCCTCGTTGCCCTAAAGTGTTGGAAATTAAGACTCAGACTGCTGGATGGTCTGGGAATTGATTTTCTAGGGTAACAACATGTCCTTACTCCTTTGTCTTCATTGCTGCTTCTTTTCCTGCTTTCTCTTCCTCCTCTCCTCCCCGATTTCCTCCCAGTGTGCTTTCCCTCTCTGCTCCAGCCACATGGCTTGTGGTGTTCCTGACTCCCTCACTCCTCATTGCTGCTGATTGCCAGATCCAACCAATTCTTCCTCTCCCCATTTACACCAACCCTCTCAAGTCACTGCGGCTGGCATCCTTGACTCCCTCCTTGCTGATGCTGCTTGCCAGACTGATTCCTCTCTCCTCCCTGCCTTCCCAACTGTTTGTCTCCTCACTCCCTCCTCCCACACCCCAGTTCCTGGGGGAAAGGACACGCAGGAGAGATCCATGTGGCAACAATTATGAGGAAGATGGAACAAAGCATGAGTGAGGCATGTGGTGGAAAAGGCAGGTTAGGCAGCTACCCTTCCCCCAAGGAAGTTTCTCAAACCTCCCATGCTCTTACTTTAGTTCAGCTCATTTTTTGTGTCTCACTGAACTATTGGTGATGTTTCACCCATTATACATCCATAGGAGCATGGCTAAGAACATTCTAGGAGGTTCAAGGAAAATGTAATTCTCAAAAAGTCTGTAAGGTTCCACATGATTCTACAATGATCTAGAGTATTCTAGGAGATTAGTGAAATATGAATCTACATATGGAATACTTGAAACAAACAAACATTTTATTTTCCCTTTTTCCACTATCAACACAAATGGCACTCTGAGCCTAGTGCCCGCTCCAAGCAGTTCCTTGGGTTGCCTGGCCCTACCCACAACCCTGGTGGCCAGTCTGTACTTAAAGTCACAGGGCTACATGGTGTAATTAGATGGAATATTGCAGGAAGCAATCACTCTTGAAAGCCACTATGTCACATCATTAGCATATGTGACTTCACATTCTTATTATCACTACTCTCATCATCTCTCCTTTTGCACAGCCAACTGATTATTCCATCTACATGTTTTAAAGGCTCTCTAGTATAGATTAAGACAAGAATCATCATTTAATGTGTTTTTGGGTGCTTCTGTAATTCAAATATTACTAAATTTATATGGGAAATGTGTGATTTTGGAATGCCCAGTTTGAGAGACCTTGAACCTTATTTTCAGAGGTGCTGAATATCAGCAAATACCAAGAAAACTCAATGGGAGTGGTGCAATAATTAGTACCTCTTCTAATTCAACTTACGTACGTCAAGTTGGGAACATAAAATCAGAGGTCATGTCAAAGATTTTTCCTATAAACATGATAGCATATTCATTGAACTCAAACACAGGCTCATATATGATAGGGCTTGAAGCCGGTGCTCCTTTGTAAACAGTAGTTTTTAAAAGAGCAGATTTAACTCCACAGGGATAGCCTGACTTTACTCTACATGATTTCTGCAGTAAACACTGCATAAAAAAGGTAATAAGAAGGAATATTAGAGTGAGTGAGAGAGTGAAAAGAACAAGAAGAAGTTGACAGCTAAATGACCATGATACGTTGACTGCCACCTGGGATTTTTGATTTCATCTATCCTGGAGATTAGCTGGACTCAAAATAGTTCTTTCCACATTATAGGATCACTCAGCAGCTGTGTGAGGAGGGCAGGGAAAATATAGGTACACTCCCTTATATATGCTATGGAAGTCACTAGAGCACATAGTTAAATCCTTATATGAAAGTGAACAGCATGAAAATTATCATAAAATAGTAATAGAGAAACTTGATAAATATTTCATCCCCACAAAGAATCTCATCCATCAGAGACCTTGTTTTTAATCACAGGAACCAAAAGACCAGGGAAACAATAGGAAACTTAGAAAGAGTTTGTGTGGAGTAACAAGATAGTTTAACTCTAGCAAGAGTAAACAGGAACAAGGAGATGTTGATCACTGGGATCTCACACACAGTTCCTATGAAACCATAGCTAGAATCTGACTTGACTTTGGAAGAAGCAATAAGCTAAATTCATAAATGTAGTGACTTAATTAAAATGAAATTATATCACAGCTCTATCTCTGTTCTTATACCATGCTCCACTGTCTTAGGGCTTGAACAAAAACCCTTTGAAACCTATTGAAGTGTTTCCACTTACTACAGCAGGCATTGGATGGAGCCATTAAATAGCACCTCTCACCCAAGGATATGAAAGCACATTCCAAATATTAACTAATTCAACTTCATGAAACTGCCACTGGGTATGCCCATGCTGGATCCTTAGGTTGACTTAACCTGCCTTAAGTCAACCTAAGGTACTCTCTGTCCACACTCAGAATTTATTAAGTTGACTTAAGCACTTGCTTAAGTCAACTTAACTCCTGACCTGAAAGTTGACTTAAGCATTAAGTCAACTTTCGAGAGCAGGAAAGGTTGGGCTGCCAGGCCCTTGCCTCCAGTGGCAGGAGCAGGGTCCCAGATGCTTGTGGCAGGTAGCTCAAGGCCAGAGAAGGCTCTGAGAACCCTGCTACTTGTGGTGGGTGGCTCAGCGGCAGATCTGGCTCTGCACCACCTGCCACAGGTGTTAGAATTTGGCTCTGAGGCCCCTGCCACTGCGGCAAGTGGCTCAGGGCTGGATCAGGCTCTGCACCACTTGCTGCTTGTGGCAAGTGGGTCGGTACTGCATCTGGTTCCTAGCCACTTGCCAGCAGCAGCAGGAGCTGGATCAGGCCTGTGAGGCCAGATAGGAGCCCTGGAGTCAGACTGCACCCTAGAGTGGGGGCCAAGCCCCATCCCAGGTTATGTCTACTAGTGTAGACATACCCTTAAGTCGACTTAAAATAGCCCCCCAGTGTAGACATAGCCATTAATTATTATTATCCTCATTTTACACCTGAGGAAGTCTAGGTAACAACAAATCAGAGGGTACGTCTAACCTTGGACAATGTGATTGCAGCTTGTGCAGGCATACTGGTCTTAACACAGCTACTCCTCTGGAAATTTTCTTATCGGAAGTCTTATGAAATATTTTTCAAGCCAGGTTTTCGGACAGCCTCAGTTTTCAAAAATACAAATTGCAAGTACAGAGGCAGGCTTGCAAATTAGGAATTCTGGAGTTGATGTGGCCTAAATGTTGTCTCAGAACTGGGACCACAAATTTGGGCTCACAAAAAGAGGCACCTCATTAAGACTTAATCATTTGCCCTTCAAATAAAAAAAAATATTTAGCATAATTTTCACATTGTAGTAAACTTAGAAAGCAAACAATTTATGTGACCTGTAATTTCCATTAGTTTTCTTAAATGGTGCATGGGCAGAGGGATATATATTCATTTAATTTTTACACACTACCTACATTCCAGTTAAGTAGTTAAGTGGGGCTCAAGTGATGCATCGACAAGGTGCTGGTCCTCTGCACAGGGCTGAATTTCAGTGTTGTTGTTGCTGAAGATACTTGTGTTGTCCCTGGGCCAGAGTATGTGCTGTTGCAGCACAGTGCTGCCACAATGTGTTTCTAATGCCCTAGCTAAAGTTGTGAGGATGATCCTCCAGAGACAGTAAGCCATCACATCACAAATTTTCTGCCTAACGTCAGGATAGCAAGAAAAGGGATATGTTTGGTGGAATGGAGTCACACTGATCCCTGACTGTGTTTTGGCCTTTGAGGACCATTTACTACCAACATAAATTCAAATGACTTGCAAGGAGACTGCCTTGGATCCCACTTTCCAGAGACATACAAAACTATTGTACTTGCACTCAAAACTGTTTCCTTAGCAAGGATCTCAATGTCTCATCATAATAAGCCACTCCATCTGCCTGGCAGCTCCTTCAGTGAAACTGTAATCCACTTTTTGTGACAAAACAAGGTATTGCAACACTATGTTGCTGAATTCACAAAGTGAGTATAAAGACATTAGTTCAGGACAAAAGGTGGAATGTTCTTCAGTTTATTTAAATTCAAAGCATCTCTGAAGATCAACAAATGTAGTATACAGTGTTGTAACAATAATACTTGTAGTTCTGTATTTCCTTTCCACCAAAGATCTCAAAGTGCTTTATAAACATTGTGAGAGAAATGATACTCTCAAGGCACTGCCTGAAGCAGGGGATAGAATAGAGTAGGGGCCTCAAACTCAAATCACTACAAGGACCACATGAGAACTAGTACAGGGCCGTATGAGGACTACCATGTTAGCCCATCACTGAAACCTTTCCATACAACAATTTTGCAAATATCGGTAACAATAGTGTTGTTGCAGGCTGCAGAAAATAGCTTTAGGGGCCCCATGCTGCCCACATGTTAGAGACCCCTGGATTAGAGTCTTAGCACCCCAGAGAGAGCACAAAGACTGGCTGGTGAGTCATCAAAGGATGACAGATGATGAACAATGAGATTTATGTAGAACCTATGCAGGGAAAAGGCAGTGTTCTACAGAGTCAACATTTGCATCCAGCTGGAGGATGCACAGACTGAAAGATTGCAACTTCTGTATTTTAGACCAGGCTTTATGTTTCTCCTACATTTGCCACGTGCTAGTCATTCAACATCTATCTAGTACAATCAATGCACAGAGATTCCTCACTGCATTGTGCATCACTGTATAAAATATTCTTTAAAAAAATTAAGCAACACCCTACAAGAAATACATTTTGGAATACAAGGAAAACTGGAACCTAAAGATAATATATTTGAATAAAAAATATATTGTTTCCTTTGATTTTTACATTTAGTGTTCCACATAACACCTCACACAAAATGAACTCAAACATTAATGACCACAAAAAAGCAGACCAGATCCTTCATTGGTTCTGCTTTTTTCCAGAACAGCAGAAGATATAAATATTATTGTTAGCCTTAGGGCTCTCTTCAAAATGCTTGTCTCTATCAGCTCAGATTGTGAAAAAAAGTGTCAGTAACTGTGTTAAACCACTGGAGGCTGAAACTGAAAAATGGAACAATAATATTTCAACCACTGCATGCAAGATCAAAGCTGTTAAGAGGGGTGACAGGTGGCATAAACTTCCCCAGGCCCTGACTCTCTAGTGGCATAACAGCACTCTGTATAACTATAATAAAAATAATCACAATAAAGACACTGCAAAAAGCTGCAAGTAGCCTGTTATATCTTTGACCGCAAGGTCCCTCCACTGATAGATCACCTAGCAGCCCTCCAAGAAGAAAAGTGTAATTGTATTTTATGTCCACTTAAATAAAAAAAAAAATCGCTGGTTGTCCTCCTATTCCATGTTTGGCCCATTTTAATGAAAATATATCAATTATAATGATTAATGATAAAACCAACAACATAATACAAGCCTATGATAAATGTTTTCAAAGAAACTACACTGCCTAAGAACCTGGCTCATATATGGCAGCAATAGTCATTGGCTATTTCTTTCCAACCTTTGTTCCCACAGGTTATGTTTATTCAAGATAAAAAGGTTAAATTGACTGAATAAAGGTGACTTGAATAATTATGAGTTTGCATTCATGCACTAAATTAATATTTTCCATTTAACGACATAATGTTTTACACTAAACTTATATTGATTTATGGTTGGTTTTAATTTAAGAACAAGAGAAGCATCATTACCTCACACTAACAAAAGAAAACCCTCCCTTTTCCCTAACCTTTGCTGTGTGATTTTCTTAGGGTTTCTTTGTTACATATGGTTATAATAATATTTCAAGAGGGCTATCTATCCTACCAGATCGTATTCAGCTTGGGGCAGTGAGAATCACATGTTGCAACCCAAAGTAGACTGATCATTATTAATTAGACAGTGCATCCACCAAGAGAACATTTATTCTGGACAGAGATGCAATCATAATTCAAATAAATAGAAAATTTCTAGTATATTTTGCCTCTTATCAAGATTTCACAAATTTATATTTAGTTACTGCCTATTTGGAGTTAAAGATATCTTGCCTTGTTTTCTCCCCATTATAGACTATTTCATAACAGCTGTGGTAACAAAAAAAAGGCTCAGAATGCAAAATCCACAAAGAGAAAAACAAGGCCAAAAGAGTGAAACAGAATGTAGAGGAAGATCTTTGTGCCCTCAACCTGTAGAAAAATTGTGCTGCAGATTTTCTCTTTAATGTAACCTCATATTTTTATTACTTCAGAAAGAAGCATGATCTCTAGTCAATTTACATGAAAAACTCTGGTATAACATTAGCTTAGAGGCTGAACTGGGAGTTGATTTAAGTGTTATGGTAATGGCAGACCTGCAGAGGGGAAAAGTGCTTCTCCAGTAACCCGCATGAGAATAAGAATGACAATTCAACAACAATCAGTGTCTAAGAAAAAGCTGTAGGCAAAACTGCAGAGAGTGTTGCATGCCACAAGTTTGCATGGAAGGAGGGCACTTATCTGCAAACTGAAATGTGAAATACTAGTACCTCATGTGAAGGTGTGATATGGATTGATTGCTGTGATGTGGATTGATTGTCACTGTAGACAGACAAGTTTTTAACTAAAAACACTTTTTAATATAGTTACTTTAGAAACAGTTCATACTATCACCCTAGTAATTGATGAGCCATTGATTTTAGTGCTACCGCTCAAGTGAACATCATGGGCCAGATCTACTGATGTGTGCTTTGTGATGTGGCATAGTTTGTCCCTAGATCTGGCTTAACCAGCACAGGGACGATTGTCTTAATTTAAGTGTCATCCTCGCCTAGCTCCTAACAGGTGCAGGGGCTCTTATGCCATGCCCAAAACATCTGTTATTTCGTCAAAAAGTGGACATAGTTGGTAATGTTCTTAGTTCTCTGGAGGTTTTTAAAGCCACTATACATTGTAGGGGGCTCTTCAGTTGTTCTAACCTGACACAGGAAGACCAACCCTTCATGGAACTGCAGCAGGATTAAAGCAACATTGTGTATATAGTCCCTGCCCTTTGCTCTGTGCAGACCAGTTGCACTCTAGGATTTAGCCCTATTTTCTTTGTGATAAAAACTATTCTTCTAGCAACTTTAGAAAAGTTACTACTCACTGAAACAGCCTTATTTTTCAATATTTGATCTACATGTACTTTGTACCCTACTATCTCTATGCGGCTACATAGATGCGTTGGTTTTATTGCATTTAAAAAAAAGTTAATGGTGTCAAATTTTTGCCTATGAATTCTAACTGTAGTTTCTCTATGAAGCTCTGATTTCAAGTTAAGCTATTTAAGTACTCTAAGAGACGTATTTCACAGAGTGACCATTAAAGTATTTAAACAGGTCAACTTTAAATCAAAACTTCAAAAATTCATATGCAAATTTAACACCATTACCTTGGATTTAAATACAGTTATGGGCTTGCTTTCACCTTACAAATAGTGATTTTCATCTATCTCAACCTCTCCACCTTTTTATTTCTTGTTCCATACTGCCTGATCCTGTGAATTAAAGTTCATTACATTTATATTCCCTCCCACACTGTAAGTATTCCATTTTCAAGAGTCTGATGAAGTGGGATTTCTCCCATGAAAGTTCATGCAATAAACAAATTTGTTAACCTTTAAAAGTGCCATGGGATTCCTGTTTGTTTTGAGAAAAGTAAGGTTAATATATTTGACATGTGTTCTCAAAAAGAAGAGGAAATGACATTCCTTTTCTCTTATTCATAAAGCAAACTTTGCAAATTTTAATGTAGACTGAATTTGTCATTAAAAGAGCAAACTGCATCTACGGTGTACGTAATACACAAGAGCAAAACATTTCACAACATGAGGCATTATTACAGTTAAATTGGATTGATGATCCCAATGTCACTTCTGATGAGTGATAAAAGGTATCTACATTATTTGTAATTACTACCACTTGAAGATCCCATGTGAGAGTAAAGATTATAGGGTAAAAAGCAGAGAGATAAAAGGTTCTCATTTATGTTCATTGTATTTTGTAGGGTTTTTTAAATGACAATTTCTGAAATTTTATGCCAATGTAGTAATACTAGGGTGACAGCAATGACTGCGTTGTTTTGCTTCTTGTACAGAAGCACAGGGAAGTAAAAGTTGGGTGTAAAAGCAGATAGGTATGCAAAGGTGGGAAGGAAGCAGTTTGTCCCTCTAATTTAAGTGAGTAGTCCCAACAGGATGGCAGTAGCATTGCTCACGTAAGGTGAATATCTGGCCCTGAAATGTTTGGAAAGGGAAGTATGTACAAACAGTTGAAGAAAAAGCAGCTCATGTACTAGGGGAAACTGATCAGGGACAATTTGTGTGTATACATAATTATTCTTCTTACAAGGGCCCCACATACCAGTGCTGGACCTGACTAGGCTTCAGTTTGAGAAGTACTGCAGAAATCTGATAGGTGAGCAGGTAATGGAGGTAAGCTGGGGCCCCATTCCTCAGTTTCTGCCCTCGGCTGCAGCAAGAATAATGCCAGTCCTAGTTGAAGCAGGTCTTTTAAGGATGGCTTTGAGCAGAGTTGCTGGTGAGCTTTCACACTGAAGTTAGGAGGAATGCCAAGTGTTAGGAGCAACATGACAGAGCGAATGATGGTGACTGAAAGCCATAAGATGAACCAATAAGGAAGACAAGGAGAACAGAATCAAAACCTCTTGGGGAAGGAACATTCTATTTATTTGGTCCAGCTTCCAACCAGATAACAGTGAGTAACCATTTATGGTACTATACAAATAATTATGACTACATTTTAAGAAGAGTGGAAGTGACAAAATTCTGTGGGATCGGTTCATAATTTATTTTCTTCTTATTCTTGCCAAAGGCAGCTCAGGTACTTGTGATTAAATTTCTAGTTTGCTTTAATCTGTAATGAATGGCTATTCTATTTGTGTGTGTCTAGTCAATTTGTTCATTGTTTAACAGAGCTTGGTATTTCAGTGGATCATGCTTTTGATTCATCAAAGCATTAAAGTTAAGCAGGTGCTTAAAGCTTGTGTTTAACTGTAAGCATGCAACTTGCCCTAATGGAGTCAGTGAAAGTACTCACAACCCACATGCCTATGATTAAACATGGGTTTAAGATTAAGCATGTGCTTAAAGTCTTTACTGGATCTGAGCTTAAGTCAAGTATATGTTGCTCCATTTAAGTCAACTATGTGTTGCTGTGTTTGGTAATTATTTAGAACCTGCAATTCCTGGCCTTGTTAAAAATTACAAAGACAACACACAAGTAAGGGTTCATTGAATAGACCCTTTAGAAGAGCAAATAAGTAGCTAGACCTGTAACTATTATTAAAAAATCTTAGAGAGACAGTATATAATGTTCTTAAATGTGCATATAATATTTGGAAGGATTTGGTTTTCTGCTTGTTTTAGATACATCTGCTCATACCATAACTTTCATTTTTCACTTTATTGTAGTACGACATTCCACAAGACACAGTCCTAAGCCACACTGCATTCTCTTGCTAATGAGCTGCTTTCCTTTTCTAACCTAACCTACCGAGTCATTTATTCTCTACTCTTTACCATGGTACCTGAGAACCTCTCTCCTAGCCTCATCTTCTCATAGTACAGCTGCTTCATATAGGATATAGGGTTGCTAGTGGACTGTTAACTATGCAGTCATACAAAATCTAGCTCATCCAAGCACAGTCTTCACTGGTTGACTACTTACTTTATTAATCTGGCTATGAGTTGGTACACACAGTATGTCACTCATCCTTTCTGAGTGGTTTAGACTTACTTTGGCTTGTAAATTAAACTGCAGATAAATATGTTTCACAGGTCACTTGAAAGTGCATGTGCATGTTTGTGTGTATGCATGCGCACAAGTGGGGCAAAGAAATGTTTTCTATTGTAAATGACACAAACCTCTGATTCCCATATTACACTCAATGTCTCTCTCTCTCTCTCCAATTTATGAGGAGACTGTACAAAATTGATTCTGAAGAACTTCATCATATGCTGAACACTATTGCCTCTGAAACCTTTTTAATGTCAGCATCAGATGCTCTTGAAAATGTAATGGATTTACCATGGTCTCCTCTTCCCTGACTGATTTGCATCTTTGAAATTTTGTGCAATTAAATTTCACCTAACTCTTCACACTTCAATGGTGAAGACTTATGAACCAAGAAATCAAAAAAATTGCCTTGAGAGTAAAATCTACATATGTTTGGATATACATCTTATGTAGTACAATCATTCTTTTTCTGGTGACAAGAAGAAAGAATTTTCAGAGAAAAATTGCTAGTTGATAATAAATGTTAAGCCTGGTAGTCCTATAACACCACTATTATAATGTGTTTAATTAGGGTTCCCTTGACATATAATTAATATTATAAACATGGAGAAGAGACAGTAGAAGGAACCAGAATGATCCAAAATTAACCTGAAAGACTAGTGAAAATAAAACTTCTTCTTTTTGAAAGATAAAGACAGAGAGGCAGAAACATATACAGAGTTGGAAAGGGAATAGAAAGGATAGATGCTATGAAAGTATTTGGGTGTGTGTATGTCGGGGGGTGAATTCCAATAGAACTTAGCTCTGTAATTCACACAAATGTTACTGGTAGTAAATCTCTTGGCACAGTAAAGAATTTCTGTACTGAGATTCTACAAGAAATAGGTGACCAGGGTCACAAATTGAAATCAGCACAGAAATACTGCATTGAACTGTTATAGCTGTATTGTAATAAGGCTGGCCTCAGACTCTATATTCTTCTTCTTAAAAAAATAAAAAGTCAATAAGAAAATAAAAATCAAATTTGACAAACATTTAATCAGGCTTTTCTTCACAAACATGAGCTAGAAACTTGGTTTTTAAAACAAAATGTGAAATTGTCATGTAATCACACTATTCCAGGAGCTAAGGCTTTGAGAAAAATCAAGAAAATATTGCAAGAACTGGCAACAACAAACAATTGTAAGGAACCAAATAAGTGGTGACAGCAAGGTGCAAGTGTGAACGCTATACAATGTAAAGACCAATGCCCCAAGAATTCTCTCAACCAGACAGCCCTTAGACTTGAACAGGTACTCACCAGCACCTACAGACCTAACAACAGAAACATTAAAGCAGCACATACCTCTGCAACAAGCCACATTGCCAACTTTGCCCACATATCTACACAAAAGGCACCATCATAGGACCTAATCAAGCCAGCTACTCCGTCAAGGGCTCATTCACCTGCTCATCCACCAATGTGATTTATGCTATCATGTGCCAGAAATGCCTCCATGCCTTATACATTGGACAAACAGAAGAATCTCTATGCAAAAGAATAAATGGAAACAAACCTGACATAAGAAATAACATTCAAAAACCAGTAGGGGAACATTTCAATATCCCTTCTCACTCCACTGACAATTTGTTAATAGCTGTGCTCTAGCAAATGGATAACACATGAAAACTTCAAAAAGAAACTGAAGAATTGGTATGTGAATTTGACTTAATTGAAAGCAGGATGAAATTGTGACTATGGATTCTTTCCCCATTACTACAGGTGATTTGACCTCACCCTCCTCTGTGTGCTGTTTTCTGGTGTTTGAATCTTAACAACTGCTTTGATTTGCTGTTACAGTGTGACCTGATCCCTTGACTTACACTTGTCTGCATTTATTTTCCTATAATTTTTTAAAGTTCCCTCATCTTCAAAGCATCTAATGAAGTGGGATTTTCTCCCATGAAAACTCATGTGATAAATAAATTTGTTAGTTTGTAAGTGCCACAGGACTCCTTGTGTGTTTTGCTGAATAAGCTGTGTCTGGAAGGTTCATGTGTTGGGGTCCTACCAAAACAGGTGTTATACATTTTTGCATCAACTTCAAGTCACCAGAAGCAGAAGTCACACAAAAAGAGCTAGCTGCACAGAAATCAGCCCAGAGCACTTTTCCAGAGACATTTAAGCAGTTCACAATGACAGTGTGAAATGAATCCTCCTTCAGTTTACAGCAGGCCACATAAAGCCTCTGTTCACTAGGATAGTAGATTAGATTCAAGACACAGAGGATTTAACCTGAGCTAAGGAGTGGAAAATGACAGTGGAAAGAGTGGGAAACTGAAGAAAATTCCACCTCACCTTTGTTTGGTCTGCTGTGTTCCCTTGCACCTACATATGCACTCTCACACACACTCATTCCATATGGCTTTTACAATGCTTGTCCATATGGAGCCTCCTGTACTTAGAAGACTGAACTGTGCTGAACTTCCAGAACAGCTGCAACAAGTGTCAAGGACTAAAATGGCTAGCTGAAAAAATGAGGAAAAAAAGTGTGTATCTAATGTGAGAAAAAGGGTGTGTATTACCATTCAAGATAACTCAAAATAAATGCAAAGTTTGCATTTGCTAGTGATTAAAAACATACTTACCCATATTTTGGCCTATTATTAGGTCTTACAAACAGAGCTTCAGGAAATAGCTCACCCCCCCCCATCTTTGTCATCATGCACTGTTTTGGTGATGTTAATTAGCTTATTCAGGATTTGTAAGATTTATGGTAAGTAAAGTGGATTTTATATTCACAGATAGCATTCATAAGACCTTATTCTACATCCTATAAAAGTGGCTAGCTGCTACTAGGCTTGGATTCTTTCTGCAATCCATGTAAGCCCTGAAGTAGAAAGAGGATGTAAAAAATTGTCAGAAAATGGTTCATTCATTGTTATTAAATCAAATGGCTGACAGAGTACTGTTAATCTGGAACAGAGTTGAGGAAACATTTTACAGCAGGATGGTTCCTTTGAGATAACAGTCCTCACAGCAGGTTCAGTCTCTAATGTAAAAATCTTATTACAAATTACAAATAAGAAAATGGGACAAGGATGCTCTAGTGTGTGTGTCTATTACAGATAGTATATGTGGTAGGAAATACTGTAAAATGTGGACTGGATCTTATTTCCTGTCAATTTGGATTTTACTAATTAGGGGACAATAAAAAAAGGAAACAAGGATTATTGTTTTACTTCTTCAAAATTTGTATATACCAGTATCTAACGCTTTGTTTGGCTTTTTATTTATGATGTGTTTTGGGTGAAGTTGTTAGTTTTAGATAGACTCAGAAATACCTTCAAAAATGACAAGTTTACTGTCTTTGAAGGGAAATTGGATAAAATTCCCAGAAATAAGGGGATGACTAAGCTGAAGGGGCGGTGAAATGGTTAGAATCTAACATGTCTATTAATGACTTTCAATAAAATGATTTGGAAATGTTATAGCTAAACATTGCAGCATTGTGCAGTTGCTCAAAATTCTGTTTTGGGAAATGGGAAATATTCTTTTCCTCACTGTCATATGGGCCTAGGTAGTGTGGTCTCTTTTGTTTTTAACCTTCTTCTTAGCAGTCCAGGGACACAGTGGGTAACTTAGTTTAGAACGTTTTCCTGTCGTTGGAACTTGGCAGGTACCCAGCATGGGTACTTCAAGGGACTTAGTTGCCTGATCAAATGAAATTCGATTAGTGGAAGGCATCCTCTCATCTACAGGTGGAGAATGGGATTGAGGTTCCCAGTATTTGATACCATGATGCACTAAACCCCTTTCGTCAGCTCTTCAAACCTCATATGAAGGGTGGACATGGGATCGCAGCAATGATACTAGGCCCATCTTAAAGCTTTGGAGAGGGATGGGACTGAAGGCTACCCTGCCCCAGGTGGTAAAAATTGTAGAAAGAAAATCATTGGCCTGCACTGGATGAGTGATTGCCAAATAGTTTTGCAGATGTGTTAAATTTTAAAGTGGTGATGTAACATGGTTAGACTCACTGTCTTGGCACTTTCTAGTGGCTATTAGGGAATCAGCTATCAGTTGGGCAGATGCCCTCTCTGTGCAGCGTCTCACTCTGCATCCTGACTCAGCCCTCCAACAGAGTCATGCTCCATGTTCCCTGCTTCTGGGAGATTCCACAATTCATTCTAGCCACGTACCACTGTGACCACCTCAGTTCTACCTCTACTCCAATGTTGGTTGGGGAGGGAGCCCCTCTGTGCCAGCCTCTCTCTGCCAATTCCACAGTGGATTTCCCTGGGCCACCTCCCCTGCAGCTCCAATACTTTCTCTGTCCTTGCTGCAGGGTGGCCAGCTCTGCTGAGTTCCAGCAGCCAGCCACTGGTCTGTTCAGGGTGCTGACATTCATTCCTCTTCCAGATCCTGGGAGTCATTCCTCTTCTGCTACACTGCAGCTCCATTTTATACTGAGCTTCAGAGCCCCGATTGGCTGTCACACAGGTTTTTCCTCTTGATTATCTATTGCACAACCTCTCCAAGGGCCCTCTTAACACTTTCCAGGTCAGTGCAGGGAGGCATCCCACCAGAGGTGGCCAGAAATGTAGTGTAAATAGCCCAGAACAAAAGAGGAATGGCCAGAGTGCTGCTGTGTTCTGGTGATCCTTCTCTTTAGGCAGATCTGAGGATTAAGCTCTATGGGTATGCCCACACGCATGTTTCAAAATTGAAATAACACTGGTTATTTTGACTTAAAAATGTTTATGTCCACACAATGTTTCCTTATTTCAAAATAAGGAAAATCATTTGATATAATAAAACCTAGGCTGAGATCGAAATGATGGTTATCTTGAAACTGTGGTTTTGAAATAACCACTTGTGGCTCTGTTATATTGATATGACCCACATATTGATATAACAGTTGACCTTCCTCCCAGGGTGCATGGCACCCTGGAAGGAAATCCTGCCCCCCAGCACCCTGGCCAGAGAGGGAGGGGAGGTGCAGGGGGGTGCAGGCGGATGTACCCCCACCTCCAGCTGGCTGGGTGGCTCGGGCAGGGAATCCTGCACACCCGGCTTTCCAGCAGCTGGCTGGGCGGGGGGTCCGGGAGCTGGGGTGCCCCACTTGCAGGGCTATCCGGGAACTGGCCCCACGGCAGGTCAGGGAGCTAGGGTGCCCCACTTACGAGGCTTGCTGGCTGCTGGCCCTGCAGTGGGTCGGGGAGCCAGGGCACCCCGCTTGCCATCTGCTGGCCCTGTGGTGGGTCATGGAGCTGGGGCACCCCACTTGCCAGGCTTGCTGGCTCCCCAACCCGCCACCTGGCCAGGATCCGGCAAGCCTGCAAGTGGGGCACCCTGGCTCCCCAAACTGCCATGCAGCCAGCAGCTGGCAAGCCCGGCAAGCAGGGCGTGCTGGCTCCCTGACCTCACACCCAGCCAGGAGCCGGCAAGCCCCGCAAGCAGGGCACCCCAGCTCCCTGCCAGGCCAGCAGCCAGCAAGCCCAGCAAGTGGGGCATGCCACTCCCAGAGCTGCTGCCCAGCTAGCTGTGGTTAACTGGGGGGGGGGGGCTGGCACCCCGGCTTCCCTGTCCCCACTGCCCTGCAAGCAATGGGGCATGTGGGGTGCCCCATGGTCCCTCCCCTGCTGCCCCACCCAGCAGGGGATATGTGCAGAAATCCTTACCCTGGGGCTTTTTTCCCCTGCCTGGCTCTCCCTGTGAGAGCTAGGCAGGGGATTGGGTGACAGTGTAGCCCTGCCAGGGGCCATGTTACCACACCTCCCAGGGTGCCCCTCTCTCAAATTGAACTAGCAAGTCCTGTTTTGGGACATACTAGTTCGATTTGGGGTTTGTTTTTTGTTTTTCATCTGGACATGTTAAAATGATTTTACTTAAATCAATTTAACTATTTTTAGATCAATTTGGTTAAATCGATTCAAGTAGAATCAATTTAACTGGCTGTATGTAGACATAGCCTATTATTTCTAATATCATTTAATGCACTGGACGTTAGTAGAAAATGAGATATGACTGACAGTGAGTTTTTAAACATGCACACTTGAAGAGAGAGTGAAATGGCATGTTTACTTTCAGTTTATAGAAGTTACAGTGGTATGTCAGCTCACCCTCCATGGGAAACATTGTCCTGTAATGCAGAATTTGTATGACTCTCTCAAGTACCTGACAGTCTGGAGCCTCCTTTTCTGCAGTAAATGCTGTTGTTTAACCATCTGCACTGAATATTGGGAATAACAGGTAAGCAACCATATGATGCATATATATTTACTCCTGAATAGCACATTGTATCAGAAACAGAAGAGTGGCTTAGTTATTTATGAATAGTCACTTATATTGTCAATTTTTATGAATTATAATGCTGTTGCCACTTGTTTTGATACATCCAATACATTCAGATGTCTTTAAAATGTTTTGCTAAAGTCCAATTTCAAATTACTTAATTATATTTTTAACTATTCCATTGCTTGAGAAAAGATGTGAGCCATATTATAAAAGTCCAATTTAAGATCTTCAGGTTGCATTCTGTTTTCTTTTATACTATCAACTTAAGCGTAACAAGGCCACTCAAATCCTCTGTATTTCCCTTAACAAAAGAAAAGATTGAGACCCCCCCCCCATTAGACTATCCCACAGCCTAGTGGTTAGGTCACACCCCTGAGAAATGGAAGACTCCTGTTTCAGTCACTTCTACTCAGCAGGCAGCAGTGGAACTTGAACTGGGGCTATTCCACATCCCATGTGAGTACCTGAGACAATAGGGTAAAGGCTATAGGGGAGTTCTTTCTCCCCATTTTGTATGGGGTTAGGATGCCTCTAAGCAGAACTCCTGGATCAGATTTTGCACATGACTTAGACAGAGGATGATTTATCTTCCTCTGTGTCATGGATACTGGGAACTTACATAGGAGATAGGTTCCTTGGCATGAAGACAGAGGTAGCAGTGCATATACTGAGAGACAAGAAACATTTACTACAAAGCTCAAGTACAGAATGAGTTTGAACAGTGCCATGATTAAAGTGGCTGCTAAGCAGGAACTTAGTGATGACAGTGGCACCTAGAAACAGAAGTTAAGCATCTCAGTAGCTCTGTGGATCTGAACTTATGGTCACACATGAATTCTCTGAGAGAGAGGTAATTGAACATAGATCCCTCAAGACCCACAGTAGTGCCCTAACCACTACTCCATTATTTTGTAAGAACAGCCATTCAGGTCAGACCAATGGTCTGTCTAGTCCAGTACCCTGTCTTCTGACAGTGGCCAATGACAGGAACTTCAGAGGGATTAAAGAGAAGATATCATTAGGTGATCCATCTTGTATCATCTACTCCTGGCTTCTGGCAAACAGCTGCTAGAGACTCTCAGAGCATGGGGTTGCATCCCTGTCCATCCTGGCTAATAGTAATTGATGGACTCATCCTCTACGAACTTCACTAGTTTTCTTTGTATCCCTTTTTATAGCTTTGATCTTCACAACAATGCCTGGCAGCATTACGCAGGTTGACTATATGTTGTGTGAAGAGGTATGTTCTTTTCTCCAGATATACTTGGATTTTAAAACTATTTTAAATGAATCCTAGGTAAACTTTTTTATTGGAAAGTTACAAATATTTCTTGAGGAACATTCATGCAGTTCACTGTGGGGCTCCTGTTCTACTTACAGTGATAATGCATCCAGTCAGAAAGGGGCATCTTCAGAGTTTTCTTGCTGTAGGCCATGCTTTTTACACCACAAGACTTTTTTTTTAAATAACTATAAACCCTGGGAAGCCCATGCTAGTGGTTTCTGTAAATATTGTGAGCTATACTATGGAGCTAATAACCTGAGTGAGGCATGATATGTAGACTCTTGGCAAGGACATGATCCAGGAGACAGTGCTGGCAAAACTTACGACTTTTCCAACATCTCACATATAATTTTATTCATGCCACATACAAGTTCATAACCTCCGGAAGAACCATTTTTGAGGCTTTACCCACATTCTGAGCTGTACCTGAATGGTCTACAGTGATTTCTAGTGGTGCTGCTGAATATTACAAACCCAAGTGAACCAAGACTCAATAAAATCAGAAGCAAAATTATCTGAACAGGAAGAATTCAAAGAAAAAAAAGTTAAAACTGAAATTGTCTTAAGACAGTGAAAAGAGAGAGTATACTTAAAAGCAGTACACCAAATGTTAGAAATCCAGAAAATTTGCAGTTATTATTGCAACCCTAAACTGAACTCTTGGTCTATTCTCTGTTACAGGCTATAATTTCCTAATCCTACACATCTATACATCATGGTTCTTGCTACACTCTCAATACTGACCGAGATAACATATTTGCCAACTTATTAATTAAGCATTATAACTTTGCATACTGTTTATGGTGTCCCCATTTCCTCAATTAGGAAACTCTGTTTACATGGAGTTAGGAGTTAAACCCCCAATTTATACAAAAAATTGTCAAGTTTCATATTCATAGCATTCAAACATTAATGATGTATATCAAATGGACAAGCCAGTTATTCCACCCCCCTTTAGTTTATATCATGCTATGATCAGACATTAGAGCATCTCACTTTTCACAGGTTGCCCAGAATCTAAACTGTTATGTTTATGGCACAAACAAAGTTTAGATAAAAAAAATAGTCTTTCTGGAAAGTTACCACCTGACACTACTTTGTCTGTTATATTCTAGAAGCTTAAACCACATGAATCCTAAACAGATGGTATGTGTTCACTGCTGGCTACATGGCAATTGATGCAGTGGGATTCATCAAATGTATTGTGGAGACCTAATCAATCAAACCCGATGCCAATGATCTACCTCTTTGAAAGTTGTCAGGCTGCATCAGTAGCGGGGGGTATTGACCTTCAGCGTAGTGCTGTGAAGATGCTGAGCAACATGATCATAAGATCAGCAAGAAATATGTATATATTACATAGCTTGTGTATCTCCAAATGCCCACCAGCAGCAGTGTGGGCCAAACCAGAAAGAGAGAATACAGACTGATCCATAAGACAGAGCCTCCTGCTTGCAAACAGGATCAGGAAAACCCTTACAAATTAGAGCAGTGGCTAGTAATTTTAAGTTGTCCACACAGCATAGATGGAACTTATCCTGCCTTTAAACAATGTGTGAAATCCTGAATCCTGAAGACACTAACAGAGCTCCTGTTAAATTCAATGGTATCAGGATCACATCCAGCATTAATAAAGTATCAGTCACTCGAGAACCTTACAATGAAGTTACCTACATCAGCTCAAACACTGCTGCTGTATCATTGCCCATTTTCCACTAGAAAGGTTCAAAGCCTCTAGACAGGCTGAGTGTTGATGACCAGCTGCCCACTCCCAGTAAATCATACAGAACCCAGCCTGCAAGGGCAGAAAAACAAGAGACACAACAGGTGCATTTCTGTTTCCACTGGTAACAGGCAAAACAATGATAGCTGATCTGACATAATGGAGTCAAGTGGAGGCTTCTAAGCAGACTATCTCACTTCTCTTCAGGCATGAGGAAAGGGAAAGTCCTTCTTTAACTGCACGAGATATTCTACAGTTCAATAAAGGGATAAAATGGATTTTTGGGCTTTGTGAAGGTTAGGGTCTCTGACTCCTATTAAGAGAATGAAACAGGCCTGATCAGTGTGGTTTTCAGCCCACATCACAAGAGTGGCAACGGATGATAATAGAGGACTAATGGTTTATGTGATGTATGGAAAACTTTATGAAAATGATAAGGTATCACTTAGAATTATGAATGGATTTTCTTTGTCCTACTTGTAAGTTAAGGGTTCCATATGGGAGCATCCAGCTAGTGTGGAAAGAGCCAGTTTAGAAAAGGTAAGGTAAAGTAGCATCTTTCTGGCTTAGGAAGCAGCCCGCTTTCTCTCTCCCTGGTTTGGATTCTTGTATACTAAGGTTCTGGATTTTAAGAAATGAAGTAGTGTTTTGTTATAGCCATGCAGAGGAGGAGTTTTATGTTTTGCATGCAAATTCCCTCTTTGTATGCTGTGAACATAACACTACCTGGACTTTCATTTTAAAGATCTTCTCTTGGAATATATTGCTGAACAGTATATAGAACTGCACTTCTGCATTGACCTCTGCCTTCAAATGCACACACATTTCACTTCCTATTTAGAAGGCTGAATAAAAGTCAACCTCTTACAGCATTATGTTTTATTCTGACGGATTTATGTCTTTCATTAGAGCTAATATTTACTCTTTCTGTATAGGCATGATGTAATGATCAGATGACAGAAGTACTCAGTAGTCTCTTGTTTGATATCTTCCCCTCTTATGGGAAGATCCCAAGCCTTTGAAGACTCCCCTTTACTTCAATGGGCTTTGGGTAAAGGTGGAACTGCTAACCCAACCCTGGATCTGTCATGGAGTTTACGTTTTTTTTTTTGTTTTTTTTTTACTATATATTCTATAATATGAATTGTCTTCCTTGCCACTTCCATTCACTTTTTTCCTCCCAGCCACACAAAGAAGAAATAGCCCCCCTTTCCCAGAATTCTTTCATAGAAGTCAAGGTTCTGCTGAATTCATCAACATTTGGAAAAAAATAAGGCAACTAACATGACAATGAATTAAAAAAAACAACTAATCACTGTCTTGCAAAAATTTTGTAAGTAAAAAAAAAAAAATCTGCTACCAAGGGACACTATTGTTAGCTATTGTTTTAAAAACAATAAAAAGTCTTCACAAATTTTCCTGCCCTTAAGAAAGGTAATGCTGTACATTAGCAGCAAGACTTTCTTTCCTGATCTCCTCCCTGTATGCCATTCAGGTCCATGAAGCAGCTGGATGCAGCCTGTTTGTAGTCAGGTGACTATTCCCACAGCTGATGTAAAGTTGGCAGAGCTTCCTAGCTAGCTCCTGTGCCACCCTCCACCTTCCCTGGCACAGATGACATGCCAAGGATAGGAGAGGTTATGATAGATGTAAGAAGGAGAGTGACTGCAATACCATTGCATGTTGCCAATTCTCAATACGAGGGTGAGTTCTTGGGGCTCTTGTCAATAGCCCCTAAATTACTCTAACTTCCATGAATGCCTAGGTTGGTGCTGGAGCTGCATATTGGTGAGAACCTGCCATCAATAACTGGATCCCTGACAGCCCACCTTTGTCTCCTCCACCAAGTTACTTAATGCAGGAGGGAAAAAAAAACAGTCTAATTTTGTGCTGTTTGAAGCAAATCCAGCCTTGTTATTTCATACTAATATTGCATGAAAGTTGAAGATGGGATGTGAAGACTGAACAGATGCAATGCACCCATTCCACAGCATGGAGCCCTGATCAGTGTAAAGCTCTTATGTGACACGTCAACACACATGGGTAAGGGGAAGTAAAGACAGTAATTCACTGCAGCTTGGATCCCTCAAGTGTTGTGGAGGCTATCTGTTCAGTGTATGCTACTCCAGCCATTTTGCTGAAGCACCCTTCCCAAAGTGAATCTGCACCAACTCTGCAGTCAGTAGTGTTGGCTACTGGGAGAGGGCAGATTTTCTGTCCATGCTCCCTGGCCAGTTGCTTAGGGAATGAATCTGGACTTTCTGAATGATGATGATTAAAAATAACATGCCTCAACTGCACAGCCAATTTTCATTCTCATTTTGGAATTGCTATTCAGTTGAAAAGGTATTTAGTGAAGAAAATAATAGTGAAATCATGTAACAGTTTCAAGGTAACAGCACAGTCTCTCCTGACAGCCACACATATTCAGGGTAGGTTAGTTGTATGTCCCTAAACATTTATTTTTCATACACATTCTCAGTGATTCATTCATTTCTACATATAGATATAGTTACTCCTACCTCTAGGCAACTGCCCTTGATGCTATTAAATTGCAGGAAAGTAAAAAACCTGTCCATGTGACAGTTCTGAAGAGATTAAAAGTACTTAAAGCTCTTGAATTATTTTCTATTTTTCAGTTGCCAGTTAGTTAGAAAAAATTGTATTAAGAGTAATTTCCCATAAGAGAAGTATCTGAACATACATAGCACTTCCCATTCAGGACACTCAGAACCCCTTGTAAATACTATGAAATCATGTCTAAAAACATACTTGATAAAAAGATTTTGTCAACCCTATTAACTGATGAGAACATTGAAGATCTCCACTATTTTATCCTACCCAGAGTTTCAAAGTTTAAACAAGAAGGGACAGATCTCTAACAAGTCTTCTATCTCACAAAACCTCTTGGCTGTTGTACTCACTAGGGGCTCCACTAATATGTATCAGCTTGCTGGCTGCTTTGGGGATGGGATGGAAGTGGAGCTGGAAGAGGTCTCTGCTATTTTACCAAGTTCCAAAGGGGCAGCCGTGTTAGTCTAGCTCAGTAAAACAAACAAGGAGTCCTGTGGTATCTAAAGACTAACAAATTCATTTATTGCATGAACTTTCATGGGGGAAAATCCCACTTCGCCTGACGCTTTGAAGATGTAAGATCCCCCATCTTCAAAGTGTCTGACAAAATGGGATTTTCTCCCATGAAAGCTCATTCAATAAATAAAATTTGCTAGTCTTTAAGTGCCACAGGACTCCTTGTTTGCTATTCTACTTTCATCCTCCAATTTTCAGATGCTTCCCTGCCCTTCCCCCACCCGTATATAATCTTAGTGTGTATGTACACTCAATATCATAAAATTAAAAGTTTCATCACTGCACAGTTTTCACAGCATCAGTGAAAATGAGTAAAGTCTTGCCAATTTCATGCTGCTACTGCTTGCTAAGCAGTCGATGCAGAGAAGCTGTCTACCTGCAGACTCAGGAAGACAGAACAATGGTTATCAGTTGGCTCATATTTGGAAGGTTATCTTTACAGTTATAAATGTACTAGACCAGTGGTTCCCCAACTTGTGGCCCATGGGACAAAAGTGACCCATCAGGGCTTTCAAAGTGGCCCATGTTTACCCTCTTGCTGGCTGCAGAGGGAGTTGCTGCCTAAGGACCCAGGCAGAGTATGCTTCTGGGGGACCAAAAGCCTGGTTCAGGTTTCTTGTGACAACCAAAGGGAGAGGAAATCAGTGCTCCCCTGCCCTTTTCTATAGTAAGGACATGGCAAAGTGCTCTGCTTAGGTCCATATGTGCTGGGATCTCTGATGAAGCCAGAGGGAAAGAAGCATTGCTCTTCCATCCTCCCAGCTGCAGAAGGGAGTTGCTGCCTAGGGATCCAAGTGGAGCACAGAGACTTAAAGGATATGTGCAGTTTCCCTGCTGCAGCAAGGGAGATGGAAGATCAACAAGGAGGCAGCTTCTTTGCTGAACTTCCATCTGGCTGCAATGGGGGTGGGGCTGCTCATGGAGTCTGGTGGCCCTTCAGGGTTGTACAAATGATACCTGTGGCCCTCAAGCCAAAAAGGTTGGGAACCACTGTATTAGACCCCTTTATAAAATTTAATAAAAGCATAAATCCTTTAGAGACCAATGTTATGGATCCCTTCAGCTGTTCAGGATAACCTTCCCACTTCCCCAGATGAGTGCATTTTTCAGGCTCTGAGATATCCAGAGCTCTCCCTAACTGTTTTCTATGAATCTCACAAAGACAACTAAATCACCTATAACTCTTACTTTGAGAAGCTACCAGTTATAATAGGGATCTAAGAACCAAAAACTGTTATACATGAGGCTAAGTAGAAATAATAGATAAGCAATTATCCTTATCTAAAATGAAAGCATTGTTAAAGAATATGAATGTCTTAAAACAAACATTGTTTTAGAAATCTCCAGGAATGTCATTTTCATAAACAACAGCTGTTAATAAAAATATTGATTCAATTGAGAAAACAGCAAGTAATAATAGCATTAGCAGTAGAAAGAGTAACAAGAAGCAGACTGGGACACAGTCTGACCCACTGCATTGGTGTCAGTGAAGTCAGAAGTTGGATGAACACTGGGAATCTCTTCCTGAAAAGCCTCTATAAAATGAGTGAAAGTTTGCCTACACATGGGTAGTTAACAGATGAGGTGCCAGCAAATGGCATTCAAGAACATATAATATTTTTCCAGTTTTTTTTCTTAATGTGGGCTACAAATGGCTCACATTATGTGCAATATTACATTTAATTCTGAGCAGGACAACTGGAGGTTACATTTCTCAGTTGAAAACCCTAAACCAAAGACTGAATTTTAACACAAAAAGTTGCACCTTTGAAACAAACAAACCAAAGAAAGTGTACTCACATTTACTGCGCTTTGGTTTGGAAGCATGTAACGTTCTTCAGCAGAATCTTCATCTTCCCTGAGGCAATATACACAGTGGTCACAAATATCTTCCGGCTGCACTTGGGAGCATCATAGCCTGACAGCAGAAGAGAACAATTGGTAAATCCCAGACAAAACATGGAAAACATAGTGACCTGAAAAGAAACTAATTCTACACCAAACAAGACACCAAATGCAAGGCAACACCTTCCAGTTGTCACTGAAGCAAATGCAAGGCAACACCAGGGAATGTTCACTGAAGCCCTGACATAGGGCCTTAAAATAAAAAAGTAAGTAGCAATTCAAAAAGAGATCACATAAACTTATTTATAACTAAAATTATACTGACAAATTGCAGTGGAAAACTGAGAAAAATTTCTGAAGCAGGACAACAGCACCCAAAGGTGCTTCTCGCTTACTAACAGGCAAAAAAAAAAAAAAGAAACTAATAGTTAAGTCAGTGACTGGCTACTTTCCCTCATCAGCAGGTAAGCACATGACACCTGCTGGCATAGAAAAGCACTGGATCTAAATATTCTGTGCATGGGGATATTGCAGCCAGGGACATGCACTAATTCAGAACTCATGATTGAGGATCGGCTGAAAAATGTCCATTCCCTCTTTTCAGCATCTCTCTTCCTTTAGTTAAAATTATTTCCAGTGTTCCCTCTTCTGATCATTCACCAAATCAACTGGTAGCTGACCATTATAAATGGAAGTAAATTGAGTTGATTCAATCTCTTACTAGATGCTTGTTACAAAAAGTGCTTTTCCCTCTCAAAGCCACTTTGAAAACATATTAGGTGTGGTCAAATTTCCCTCAAGTCTGCTATTTAATATTAGGTTAAGGCTGCATTTACAATATGAGCTAGGAGTATGATTGTGAACTTTTGTACTTACAGAGACTAGGTCAAAGTGAGAGAATAAGAACCATAGATCTCCTGTAGCAAAGACAGAGGCAGCACATGCTGACCAGTGCTGAGTGTATACCCATGGAGTACCAGTAGGTATGTATTCAGCAAGGCACTGCCACAGGCTCTGTCCATGCGACCATGGCTACACTAGTTTCTACTCATGCTCCTTCACTGAGCTTGTGCGAGTATGTATCCATACGATGGGATTATATCCCTAGCTTATACTGTGGATGTAAGGTAAGTTACCATTTCAAACATGCATTCTGAAACAGACAGTAATATTTCTGGTAAAGCCATGTGCAAAGCAGATTGATATACTTCTTGCTTTTACCTCTCAATGTTTACAGGATCTAAAATTTTGTTTTCCTCCCACCCCTTTTGATTGCTTTATTTTGCAGTTTTTACAGTGCCTGGTAGCCTGTGAATTATTGCAATTCCTTTATTTCAAATAATAAAGTTGGTTTATCGGGTAAAAGCAGATGCTAAAGCTAGATTCAGTAATTATCACATAAAATAGTTCTATACATATGTATGACTTTATCAGGTAATAACAGGTACTGAATATTTATCCCTCCAGTCACAATGGCTACACATTACAAATTTATGACTTTTCAGTATCTACTGTGAAGCTCGCTTCCAGCAGCCTCCAATGGACAAATCTCACCTCTCTCCCCTAGGGCTATGATGGGTATATTTTATTACCTTCAGCTTCCACAGCCACAACTAATGATGGCATTGTGGTGCCCTCAAAAATAAGTGTGTGTGTGTGTGTGTGTGTGCGCGCGCGCGTGCACAAACACAAGTACACACTCTGCCCTTCTTTCCTCCCCCCGCCCCCCATGATAGATTTTGCTGCCAGGAAACTGTGTCAGGAGATTAACAAACATGCAGATTAAAAGTACTGAATCGACAAGTGGTACTTTAAAATCAAATAGAGAAGCTTTCCAGGTCACCTTAATGTGTAGCACTTTAAACCTCCATGAACTTCCCACAAGATGATGGTCTGAGATAACATTCCCAGAACACTGTGAAAACTGAAGCTTTCATTTGCTAGATTTATATAGGATTACATATGTTTTACTGAATGTAAAAATAGCTTTGTCCCTGCTTAAAAAAAGGAAGGATCTTCAAAATGTGAAGATATGTAAATATATAATGTAACTCTCTTGCCAGGTGAAGAATTACAACCACTGAATGCATTTTTTTCACATTACTGTAATCCCGTGACATTGTCTGCTACTAAAACAAAATAGCTTGAAATTTAAAATGCTGTTTTCCCAACACATGAGCCTCACCAGGTGTATATAGTTTGTGTAGGACCATTTGAGTGTTACAAAAATATTACTCCTAAACCACTGAAGTGCTCAGATAATGCACAGAGATAGGCAGAGGAGATACAGTGGGACATAGACTATATTTATGTAAATGCATAGATGTTTTGATCCAGGGTTGAATCAGAGCCAGGTTTGATTTCCAGTTCCACGGGGCCAGACTCTTGGGATTTTGACAGCTTCCAAATCAGAAATAAAGATCTTTTTTTTTTTTAATCTACACACCCTCTTACCCTCCCTGACCCTCCCCATCCTCTTCCCTTCACCCTACCCTTCCTGTATTGGTTCTACTTCTTAACAAAAAGAAAAGGAGCATCTTTGAATCTGGAGATTTGACGTCTATCTACATCTTCCCAAAATTTGAAAGGGTGCCAGTTGATTGCCAGTTTTCAATTGCTGCTCCACAAAATTATAGATACAGCTGACAACACTATTTATTGTTAAAGTTGCCCAACACTTCCCAATGTAAGAGCCTGCTTTCAGTAGTTTATATATTTGCTAAACTTCAGCCATCTTGTCTGAATTAAACAATTTTCACACCATTTCTGCAGAAGCTGAAAGATGTGAAGATGTGTAATCAAAACTGCCAGGCAAAGAACAATATACCGTAAGAGGAAAAAAATAATTAGCACTTACATATATTTTGACACCTTCAAAATTCTTTACAGAGATTAAAATTCATTCACACAACAGTGCTGAGTGGTATGTGGTATTTTGCCTATTTCACAGAACGAAAAATTGAGTGACAGTGTGGGAGAAGAATTATTCAAGCCCAAAGGAAGAGGTGAGATGTTAGACCACCAGACCTCTTCTCAAATCTTATGTAGTATCTGGTTAATTAGGATAGCAAAACCTGTCAGGAGTCTTCATTGCACAATGTCCAAGCCTGCATACTGCCCCAGATTTTCCAGCTTGTATGGTTTGTTAGTGAGGTAAAACCATAAGAGCTCAAAATGGATGCCTAGTAATTTGTGACCAGTATTGACATTTACTATATGTCAATAAGTAGTTTATCTGTTTCAATGATTTTCAGGGACCAGAGATTGGTTGTGAAGGGGAGCTGGGAGTGTATTCCAGTTTTTCTCAGCATGGATGCTTCATTGTCCTGCAACATTTTTCAAAAGGATCTCAAAATACTAGTATGGCATACTTTTGGTTCTCAGTCATTACCCCAACTATACTATTCAAAAGCCATTCTCGTGTGTCAGAGGCAGTTAGAATGCCACACAAATTTTTGGACTTCAACAAACATACAGAGCTGCATCTAGTGAAAGATGCTCAAAATGATTCTATGAATGCAAATAATTGTGGAGGGTTAGTGAAATTAACCTTACACCATTCCCAACTTGTGCTCAGCTAAGGAGTGAACATGGCACAGTTACACTTAAATCCAGAGTGCCAATGTAGCACCTTTTACTAACAGCTGAGCCATCATGTTGGACTGCTTCTGCAAAAAAATCTTTTAGTGGGGGGGAGGGGCATTTAGGAATGATAAAGAGTGACATTTTCTTAATGATATGAATATTTTTAACATCAATTCATTGGATACTATGATCATGATAAGCCTTTAACCAGTGAGGATATAAAGTATCCTTAATTATGTGTATGGAGAAAAGGGAATTTTACATCAAAGACCTTTGCATAGGAATGCTCAGCACTGAAGTGTCAGCATTAAAAAAAGTGGCAAGGAAAATAACAGCATGAAAACAACTGGGCCTTATTTTCTAATACAACAGTTGAGGATTAATGGTTTTGCATCTTTAGTGAGCCTGATGCAAGATACACAGCAAACTCTGGCCTCTCACTTGTGTTTATAAATTACAGCTATCACTTTACATGGACCTGATTATCTTATGGCAGGCTACAGGTAACTCCTTTTGACTTCATACAGTTACTCATATCCTGTGGCGGGAGAACAGGATCCCAGGTGAGTAAAATACTTTCTTCTCTGTTAAATTGGAACACTACAGTTACCGGTATATGCTCAAAAACATATTTGCAGGATTGCTCCTTTGTGACTGAATCTCAAAGCTATTTGCTCAATTCAAAGCTAATATATAAATACCTATACTCATAACATGACTGTAATGAACAATCTGAGAGGTAATAAACTGAACCAGTTCTGTCTATAGTATCATTAAATAAACTATCTCATTTAGCATCACATTCAGGAAAAACAATAGGCCTTTTATTCAAATTGGCATTTCCATAATAGCATCTAAAAAATGTAGTGAACATTAAAGGGAATAACAGCCATTTCTCTGTGAGTAGCACCCTCCATGGACATTTCACAGAACACACAAATTTCAGCTCTCGTTATGGCTGATCTCTCCATTTCAGAATGGGGACTATTTGCACAGTCATGTAGAGAGATGACTAGAATGGACACAAGAGAGTATACCCAATTATGACTTGGGAGAAAAGACATGACACTTGTCTTTCCTCTTGTTACTTTTGAGACCACAGACATGGTCTGAAAACAGGACAAGAAACTAGGAAAGCTTGATTAGAATTTAAGATGCAGACAGGTGTGTAAAGGGATCTTCAAAAGCACTCATCTGCATTTCTAGGCATCTAAATACTTTTAAAACCTGGCCCTAAATTCTGAGTACACCTACTGAGTTGGAGAGATTCAGGATATAATTTATATGGGAATATGGAGATATTCAAACTCTATTGGCCCTGCCACTTTAAAGCCTCCTGCACAAACTGACTGAGCTACCACTAAACTTTGTACTGTGTCACATCGGCACTATGCGTATTAGGGACTCTTAATTCTCATGTCATTCATGGACTTCACTAGGTATGTGGTCACGCTCTGGAGATGTTCTTTTACAGGAAAATGGATTAAAAATGTGATTCATAACCTGTTTCACATTTATTGGACTACTTCCTTGCCTTGGTGATTAGATATGAGTTCGGGAATGGCTTCTTAGGGCTCTGTCTAGTTAAAATTTTTGACAAGAGTTGGAGGGCAGAAAAAATGGTAGGGGGTTTTTTTGGGAGGGGGGCAAATCTTTTCACATTTTTTTTTTTAGTTAGAACACCTATAATTATTACCATTATGTTTGGATTAAGATGTCCCTGCAGAAATTAATACTTTTGTCACCTCAAGTCTGAACTACTGCAAAGCATTAAGGTAAACACTGAAGGCTATTCACAGAAGCTCCAGCACCATGCATGTTTGTACAGCACCAAACAAAACAGTGAGGTCTGCATGGTAAATAACCTACTCATCATCATGCCCTCCCCAGGCTTCCTGTCTACTTCTGAGTCAAATTCAATAAGAAGGTTGCCAAGGCTGTTTCCGCACTCTGAGTGCAGAAGGTGGAGGCCTGAAACAGGCCTTAAAACCTACTGGCCCTGAAGCCTTGTCTTAAAACTCTCCAAAGCTACTAATTTCCTGGTCTAGGAGTGATATTGCTGCCACCACCCACATGCAAACCTTCTTTGAAAACCCAGGAAAGCACTCTGGGGAACTTCTTCCTGTGAGATACCCTCAACTGCTTTTCTTCCTCCCACAGGAGAGAGATTGAACCCCAGCTGTGATATCAGCTTAAAATGGGACAGAAACCCCTTTAAGTAGTTGGCCATGCAGTCCGAGGCACATGCATACAAAACCTCTTGCCTTGTTGGACACAGAACCAGAGATTATTTTAAAAGGGTAAATTCTTTAATTAAGAAGAACAGATAAGAAACACAGAGAGTAACTTCTCTGAGATTTAACTTGCGTTATAGGATAGTGGGAGGTGGTACGTGTGCTCAGCACAGGGGAATCCAAAAATAAACCAAAACAAAGAAATACCCAGACCACATCTAGCTAAACATTCCCTGTTCTACTCACCCATGGATAGTTACAGACTTCAGCCTCTCCTTGGCATGGATAGTGCTGCATCCTTCAGGACTGTATCTCTGGCCTCCTCCTGATCCTTCCAGGAGCCACGCTACCAAAAAGGAAACAGGAAGGGCTGCTGCTCCAATTCAAAAACCTATACTCTGTTTCTATAGGCTCTCCTTGGACTCACTGATCAGGGATTAACCTCCCCAAAGTTACTACAAAGGTTACACTCTTCAAAATTTTAAATAATTGGGACCTAGTTATCACAGGAACTGCCTCTTCCTATATATTACACCAAAACAACTGTACATGGAGGTAATGTTTTTGACTTGAGAGCCTTAAGGTAAAATTTGAGGTCATTTAGATGCATTTGGTCTTGCTCTCTCTGAAACTGATCTTGGCAGAAATTACTTTGGAGCCTCAGCCTGTTATGATGTAACTTTGGATCTCTGTGTCTTGGCTTTCCCATACTGGCAGGCTTTAGCCGCCCTTTGTTGAATTCTTTGGGAGTTTTGTCATTGAGTTGAATGAAGCTAGGATTTTATCCAGAGACCCTGTTCACATTTTCAAGTCTGATCCATAATTTAGATGACTAATAAGAAATTATCAGAGCTAGTACATCGCATTCTTCTGAAGTTTGGTACTTCTAAACTACTGTAAGTACACCCAGATGTTGGGTGCCAGTTAAAGAATTGCAATAATAATTTTCTTATTCATGTTCATTACATAGGATTTTTATTATTAATAGATATATTAAAATGCTAATACTGAAACCTCAGTAATGAAATATGCATGTTGGTACATGAAGATATCATTAAAGTCAATCTGCTTCATTTATAATGTCATAATTTGTGACTTCATATTTTGCACTCACTCCTGACAGATTAATTAAAGAACAATCAAGCATTTGTTACTAATTAATATTGTCATTATGTCTGTGTGCCACATAAAATATGATGAGTGGAGAACCTTTATCACCTGAGATGGTAACACACCATGTTTATATTCATCATGGAAAAAATTTGGTAAAGCAACATGGGGGAGGAACAGCTCTTTCTACACTAGTGGAAATCAAAGATGAGCAAAACAAGATAATGAATAGAAGAATAAAATCATGAGAAATAATATCTCTCTCTTCATCAAGCAGATCTAGGCATGAATATATGCATAACTGATTTCCAAACTGAGGGTTGAGTTTCATGCTTTTGCTCTCTTTCCCACCCCACCCCCCAAGAATAATCTTTATTTTTCTCAGGAGAAGACAAATAGCCCATTAGCAGACAAACTGACATACTGATATTATAACATCTGAGTAATTACAAAAGATCATGTGATGCTGATTATCCAGTTAGTTTCCCAAAGTAAATTTCTGTGGAGGCTCTGTGCTGGCTACAGTTAGCTTCTTTTGGGAATATCATTTAGAAATACTGTATTGTGTTGCTTGGATCACAAATTCTGTGATTATCTCCTTGATTCTCTAGCACAGTCCTAAGAGACCAATTACCTAACAGAAAAAAATGACAATATTGTGACAGAAGGCTCTTTACAATGTAACTTTGAAACTTGTGACTGGTCTTTCATCCAAAATAACTGATTACTGAGCAACTCCACAACATACACCATACATGGCAAGGAATTTTGGTTATGCCACAGACTTCACAGCATTTATCTAATAAAGTTCTTTATACCTAAACAATGGGGAGCTGTAGATTCAGTATTTCACTCTGTACAACAGAGTTTTCCAGCCCCCTATTAATAGAAATTTGATGTGCTTCATTCCAGGCCTGCCCTCAGACTCAGTTTCCAAACACAGTTGCCAACTCCTCATTCAAGTTACTCAGATGGTATTACTCATAAGTTTTGCTTTTATGAATTGGAAAGGAATCTGGATGTAACCTTAAAATAACATTGATAAAGACCTCTCCCCAGCTATTTCACTGCTCTGGGGCTTGAGTGAAGTGGATGTAATTTGGATGTGAATGTAAGTAAATACAGGGATCCCACACAACTGGTTTAAAGTTAACATACAATATATGAAGAAGCCAAATCAGAAAGGAAGAATAGCAGTATTGTACACAAATTGAGCAAGGGACAAAGCTTCCTGTCTTAGCTCTAAACAGATACCAAACAGCTCCCAGACTCAGGCTCTGTGCTGCCATTAGGTGGAAATGCCAGGAGTAGGTAAAGGAAGAGAGAGAATCAGCAAGATTAGTCTCCAAATTAGGGAGAAGTCAAATACTAAAGAACCTCATATCCTGGAAAAGCAAGACTGCTAGAAACCTCAAAATTGCAAATCAGTCATTCTATAGTTTTGGAAATTAGGCAGCTCTCTCTTTCCCTGAAAGAGCTGGGAGGTTGTGAGACTGATTCATGGTCTGCTGCACTGTTGCCATATATATTTGCTGTTGACCTTCTGAAGAGCTTGGAAATTGTTTTCAGCTGTCAGCTGAGTGGCAATGAAAGATGTTTTAAAAAACTAAGGGCAGATTTCCATTTTAATAGCATTAATCACTCCCACCCAGAACACTAACGTGAACCATTTTGCATGCCCTTTTAAACAGTGAATGTATCAATAAATTCCCCACTGTAGATGATTTTTCAGAGTCCCAAATTTTAAATAATATCTAACTATGTTTAGAGTGGGGCAAAGATGGGACATTCCTGCATAACCTATTACTATAATTTTGGATATGGCTTCACAGAATTGCTTCATTCACTGAGGATGGCTGGTTGTCTAGTAAAATCCAAAAGGGTTTGGATGATATGCCATGAATGGGAAATAAGCTTGCACACCGAGCAGCCTAAAAATAAAATACTGAACAGGTGTCTCATTTATTCCACACTTTGGAATCTGCTCTCTGAACAAGGTGAGGGGGAGTCTTCCAAAGGGGGAGGGGGAAGGGTCAGATCCTCCACTGGTGTAAATCAACATAGCTCCATTGAAGTAACATCTAACTGGGGGGGGGCAGGTAAGGCCATACAGACAACCTTAACTATGGCATTTCCAGTCTTTTAAGTACCTCTCTTTGCCACATTAGTACTATGTAAAAGCTAATATTTCTACATTGTGCAATTCACATGATATTTATTTTTTGAATCAGCAAAATAGGGCTCAGATAAATCACTGATTTGTCCATGAAGCTGGCAATTTTATACAGGTTTGATTGCAAATTCCTATACAATTCACATATACTATATTTTAAATGGCCATCACTGCATGACGTCACAGAAGATGCTTAACTATATCCTGGATTCTTGCTGTTTCAGCTTCTTTGTTGCAGCTTGATCTCAGTCCCAAACTTTGGACATCTGCCACTTCCCTCCACTTTGCCCTGAAAGTCAACGTAATCTCTCCTTTTCTCAGCCACTTCCCCACTGCAAAGTCATCCCATCAGTTTCCTCTCTCATTCTTTCCTTACCATAGTTAGAGTTGTTGCTTTGTCATACAGACAGATTGAACACCATTTTAATCAGAAAAAATAAACATGGTGAGTGTTAAGACAAATCTACCTTCTTCCCAATTCTGTGTTGTATCAAATTCTTTCAGGCAAGTCGTGAATCCAAGGGCATCTGTTCTATTGCCTGAGAAGTCAAATGGACATCTGCACATTTCCACTGAGGAAGCAGAAGCTTTTAACTGTATAGCCCAGCAGCTGTAAAAGAGCTGTGAGGATCAACTATCAAAAGCACCTTTTAACAACAAGTCATCATTGTCTGTTCAGATTTAGATTTAAGATTCAGATTTGCTCTCATACAGATCAGCAGCCTTACAACATTGCCTGGACATATACGAGATATGTTATATCGCTATTAAAAACTGCAGTTTGACAAATTTG
Source organism: Podocnemis expansa (assembly GCA_007922195.1). Classification (NCBI taxonomy): domain Eukaryota; kingdom Metazoa; phylum Chordata; order Testudines; family Podocnemididae; genus Podocnemis; species Podocnemis expansa. The sequence continues at coordinate 18,742,759 of ML681966.1, read as the reverse complement.
ATTTTTAAATATAGGATTCCTTTCTAAAGTATTATGAAAAGATAATTTAACTCTTTCATCCTTTTCATTATAGTTATTATTGCACAATTACAATAATCACTAATACAGAAGTGTAAGGGATTAAAGCAGTATTCAAGACAAAAATCAACCCCTCTCCCCAACAAATGTGCATAAGATTTTTTGCTCTAAAAGGCAGTAGGATGGGCTTCATTTCTTCTGTGTGTGACAACAACAAAAAAGTGAATACCTACATAGATACCATTGAAATACTTGGTTTAAGTGAGCATAAATCTGAATGTGCTGAGGCTTGCTTTTTCATTATTAAGAAATCAGATACATTGGCAATTTAATTATGTCAGCCAAAGCAGCATGTATTTTCTTAGCATAAAGCAAATAATTTAGATTATATATTTTATGAAATCCCCTCTTCATTGTTTGTGAGATGTTCTGAGAGCCAAATGTAAGCCTTTTTTTATTCTTTTTAAATAGTTCTGAGTTGATTAGATGGTCAAATATTATATATTTAAACAAGACAATGCCTGCAAGAGTAATCTAAGGCAATGTAATATACTATATATCAGAAACCAAAAAGCTTGCTGCATGATTGCATGTTACCAAGGCAATAAAATAAAAAGGGAAAAACTTTGCAGCACTAGAAGTTTTCCATTGGGAACAAAAGCAGAGTTAGAGATAATTTAATGAAATATTTATTACTGACTACAAGATATGTTTTTTGCATTTTCCCAAACAAGACTTCCTTGAAAGGAATATTGACTGAACCACATGTATTATTGTATTTTTCTCTTTAGCAAATGATTATAAAATCTTTTATATATTTATGACACATTGCTAAATTTGTTTTATTTACAAGTGCAGTATTTTTACTTTTATTTTAAGTCTTATGTACAAAATGTGACAGAGGAAAATATAAAATACCAACACATGAACATGATATTTAGAGCCAAGCTTAGTTTAGTATCAATAAGTTGTTATATAATATTTTACAAGTATTTCCCATACAGTAAGTATTACATTTACTGGCCCACTGGCATACCTGACCTGTTTGGTAGAAGCCCACATTCAGTTTCTTAGGATCACATCATATCAAGAGTTTTTTCAGGATAAACATTATACAAAGGGCTGGACTCTGCCACTCTTACCATTTATGGTACTTATATGGCACCCACTGCTATAATATCTCAGCACCACACAATGCTAACATGTATCTCACAGCACCTGTACGAGGTAAACAAGTACTGTCCCTCTCCACCCCACCCTTTCACAGTTGGAGTACTGAGGAACACAGGGATAGATATTTAAAGGTAAGGTATCTCAAGCTGCAGATAGCCCCCTAAACACCTATTACATCACACTGGATGTTTGGGGCAAAGTCAGATTTTGAACCAGAGTCACCTCAGGCCCAGGCTATATAGCCCATCTTTCTTCTTTTCCTTGAGCACTCTTTCATTGCTTGAGTAATCTCATTGATTTAAGTGGCGGCTTTTTGCAGACTAAGCAACTATTCAGCATGCGTAATGGCAGAATAATCAAGCACTTGGTGATAAGCAGCATAGCACTTTGTGACATGGTTTTACAAATAGGCAGTGAAGCCCAAGGATAATAGCGTTACACTGTTGTCACTTTAAAAGAAAAACTCCTATAAAGGTATAGAACAATGAAATAATATGTAAATACCTGAAATTCTTTGATAGTCTCAGTAATTTTGACACCATTCCTAGAAATATCTGCCAGAAGACATACTTTTATTCAGGAATGGTGACATGAAAATAAGAACTTTTCCATGGATTAGTAAAGATACATGTTTTTAATAATGTTCTTTGTCCACACTACACTAACCCCTACATTATAAGTTACATGCACATCATCTGTTTAGCCATGTAGATGATACTTACAGATCAAACTACATGGTTTGGTATCTATGCTATCACTAGGACTGTACCACAAGATGTACTGTAAAGTGCATCTAATAGTCAAGTATTAACTTATTTTGAGGTTAAGGTTTTGTCATGCTTAATTTTAAAAGATGTCAGATACAAGTCACAGAAGCCAATGACCTCTCCTTGGGCACATCTACACGTACAGTTTTATTTCAAAATCAGTCCTTTCGAAAGGGCTTATTTCAAAATAAAACCCTTATTTCGAAAGGGTCCATTTCGAAATAAGGAAAACGTGGAATTGCAACGGCCGTTATTTCGAAAGGGATATTTTGAAATAATGCCAATTGGACCACTGTTTCGAACAGTTGTTTTGAAACAACGGTGTTGTTTTGGAACAACAGGTCTAATGGCGTTATTTTGAAATATCCCTTTCGAAATAACGGCCGTTTCGAGGGGGAGGGCAGGTTTTACTTTTTCGACATGACGATCCTTATTTTGAAAGGACAAGGTCCGTCCTTTTGAAATAAGGAAATGTCATGTAGACCTAATTTTTTTTATTTCGAAATAACGAGTGTTATTTCGAAATAAAAGAGCCGTGTAGACGTGCCCTTTGACTTTTAGTAAAAATACTATGAGAAAATGGGGCTGGTGGAGGGATGAAAATCAAAGCCCTGCTGGATGACAGAGGGGGTCCTGCACCTGGCACCACTTCAGCTGACATCTCATGAGTCCCCCACTTGTGCTGGCTCAGACCTCCAGGTCTGGCATTTGGGAACCAAAGGATCCCTACAACAGCACAGACCTGCAGGGGCCCCTGCCACCCACAGTGCCTCGAAGCTCCAGGGCCCCTCTGGCTGACAGTTCCAGCTTTGTTGCCCTGGGGCTGACGTGGAAAGTGTCATGGAGATCTCAGAAAGTCACAGAATCAATGACATCTCACATGTATTCACAATTGTTATAAACAAAGTTATTTTTCTGCATAGGAGTTTTTTTCCTAGTTGATTCAGAAGTTTCTCCTCTTTGATTTTTGTTTTGAATTGAAAAACTAATCAGAATGCCTCCCCATGTTCCTAGAGGCACACAAGACAACATAATTAAACAAAATCCCAGTAATAATTATATCTCAAAGGCATTCTGCTGGACATCATATTTCATCAGTTTTGAAAGGCTTCATTTTGGAATACGGAATGCTGTTTGTAGATATAAAGTTTTCGTTGTCACAAAATATCCTTTTGCAAGTACACTTATCCAATTTACATTTGCAATTGGGCAATTTCAGATAGATCTGCATGGTAACCTTTGCCTCCATGTATTTCAGTGCAAACAGTTTCAAAGGATATAAATTCTTCCCAGCAAGATACATGCATTTCGGTTTTGCTTTCTTCTGGTATAGCAGTGCACACTGCCTAGACCTCTGCTTCCACCTCAGGTTCCAGTCCCCTGGTGTTAAAGGCTCCATAACAGGCTCACCACAGCATTATGTATGCAATCACCCATGCTTAGTTATGTCCGGTTAGATTCCCTATTCCTGCCCCACACATCCTAGGGGCTCAGGACTGTATATCTCACCTGGTCAACCAGCAATCTGACCAACAGTCCTCCTATCCTGCTTAACCACACCTCCTGTCTACTTTTCTTCTAAGGCCTGTATAGGTTCCTAACCAAATCCCTCCCCAGCTGTTCCTCCTCATTTTATTAAGCCTGATTATGACTCATCCTAATCAGAGCCACACCTTCTCCAGTCCCTTCGGCCAAGAACAGCAGAGGGCTTTGTCTCTTTCCTCTGCCACATGTAGTTATGTTGCTTGCAAATACTTTGCTTAATGAAGATTTGGCATGCTTTTTGCTGACATCTAAAGTAGCACCAAAATCTACATTCTTTTTATATAAATCTAGAGTAAGTCCACTCAGTTAGTGGTGCAACTTTACATTTCTGCTAGGAAATGGACACAATGGTGTAGCTCCAGGGCTTGTAAAGCAACTAACGTTTACTTTGAACAAAAAATAAAACAAATAAACCTACCAGCCCTACTAACACAATAAAAACAGCAAAGTCAAGATTCACTGCAAGGATGAGAAGAAGACAGTGAAAAGGTGACTGTTTAAATGTAGAGTATCACAGCACTCAAAGGAACTTCATTAATGTGAGTTTGTTGGAGTATATAAGGGTTAGATTGACAGATGGGATTTAGACATTGTGATGACTGACTCCTTGGCAGCCTAGAATAGAACTCTAAGGGATACTCTTAAGTACCCTGCTGCTACTTGGCTGTCACAGCCTTGAGTTAGATGCATAGACAGGGTGAGATGTCTAAGGAAGGTATCCTGAGACCAGTAACCTGAGTGTGGCAAATCTTAGGCTAATAGGTAAGTAATGTTTAGGCCCTACTCCTCAAGGTCATTAGGTGCCTAGCATCAGAACATTATCTATTTCTGGTTGGGACTCTCAGTCACTCTCTGCCTCTTGGAGGTAGGCACCTACGACAGGTCTGCCCTTCTTACAGGAAATTAGAGGGGCCCTTCTTGCTCTTATATAGCAAATAGCCCAGTAATTAAGGCACAGTCCTGGAATTTTGAAAATCTGCTTTCAAATCTCCACTCTTTCTGCTTCAGAACAGGGACTTGAACCCAGATTACCAACCAGAGTGCCTTAACCACAAAATCACTGGGAATTCAGGTGTGGGTTCTTGCTGTATTTCTTGCTGAAGTTGTTCAACTAAATATAAGTGATAAAATATTCATTTGGTGTGTGACACAGCAATTTCAATAGAGGGTATGTCTACACTACCAAAAAAACAACTCCAACTTGCTGTCCTCAGCTGAGAGTCTCAGAGCCTGGGTTAACTGACTTTGGCTCAAATGATGGGGCTAAAAATAGCAGTGTAGATGTTCCCACTGTGATTAGATTCCAGTCTCTGATACCCACCCACCTCAACAGATCTTAGCTTTCAGCTTGGTCAGATCTCAACCTGGTAGAAGCAGCAGCACCCAAACTTTCTGATATTCTTGTCAAAAGTGTAGAATATTCTGGCTTTCTCTGCCTTGCACTGACTGGCTGTTTGCTCTAACCCTCTTCCTCCATCAATTTCTTTATCAGGCTTCACTCCAAACCTGCCTCTCATATCTTACTTTCTTTCCTCAATCCCTTCCCTTGCCATTTAGCTGTTGTTCTCCTATGTAAACCCATCCCCAAAACCCCAGTCCCCTCCCAAAAAGCCATAGAACTAACAGGGAGATTGCCAGCAGCACATAGTTCATCCTGCTTCAGTGTTCCCCCTTTCTGTGTCTCTCTTTGTCTATTAGACACTATTTTGCCATTGTTTCTTTGAACTTTCTCATCTGTTGTCTCTTATATTTGGATTATAAACTCTTTGGGGTAGGGACTGTAGTTTTGTTCTGAACTTGTACAATTCCTGGTCCTAAGCCATGTCAATAGCTCCTATTCTGGTAATACAAAGAGAAGTCTCTGAAGCATGATAGTTTCTGGGACTACTCCTTGGTTTGTCTATTGTACGCATCCTCCCTTAGTCACGCTTGCACTTAAATTTGTAATCTAGCCCTAAATTCTCCTGCAGTGCTCCTGTAGCTTGTTTTGCACTCCACCTTCCAGGATCCTTTACATTAATAAAACCATAATTTAACCATTTAGCAAAAAGTGAAATCCCACACCAAGGCAAATGAACAAAGAGATGGGCCTGAATGTATTGCACCACATTCAGCAATACATACAAAATTACAGCACTTCAGTACACAGAGTGAAAAGAAACTACCAGTCTCAAATTGTCAGATTACAACACTCACAGAAGAGGATGCTAGGTGCACTGTAGAAGTTGTTTCTAGTGGCTCCAGCTATAAAGAACATTAAGCAAGGATTATGCCATCTTGTAAGGGAACAGTCACAGATTCATCTTCTGCAATGCCAAAGGAGTGCTCTATGGCTATGTACACACAGGGAGGGCTTGTTTCGAAACAAAGTGTTTTGAAACAAGCTGTTTCGAAATAACTCTTTATTTTGAAACACCTTATTTCAAAGGACAAAAACAGTGTCCTCAAAATAAGGGAGCGAAATAGTGCAGTCCCCTCCGCCAGCCAGCGGACACCCCTCAGCACCCTGGCCAGGGTGCTGAGGGTTCCCTGGCCAGGGTGCTGAGGGGGCAGCCCTTCGTCCCAGGGTGCTTAGCACCCTGGGAGGGAGGTCAAATTGTGTTTCAGAACACTTTGTTCTGAAACAACATGTCTGCACAGGGCTGTTTCGAAAAAAAAGTGGTTTAAGCCATTCCAAAAGAACGGCGGCCATTTCAAAACAAGCAGTTTGCTTGTTTCAAAATGGCCGTGAGTCGTGTGGCCATGGCAGTTCTTATTTCGAAACAACCTCTGTTGTTTTGAAATAAGAAGTGTGTGTGAACATACCCTATGTTCCTCTCTTCTATTTGCCAATCTGTTAAACTAGCAGAGTTTACAGATGAGGAGACTCAAACAGTATACTACTATAGCAAACTCTCATTGTGGTGCTTGGATCTGGTATGACAGGTGTTCTCATTTTTCAGGAAAGGGAACTCTAAATTGGAATGCTAGTTATAATAAGGGAGAATACTCTCTTCCTTTGTGGTATCTTCTAGCCTGACTTGTCTGTTCACTGATAGGGCTGAAATTAAGAAGGGATGCTCACCATTTTGGATACAGTATAAAAACAATAAAATTAGTAAGTTCTTAAATATATCTCCAAAACATACATTCACAGTAATATAATGGATTAATTTCATGATTAATTAAACTCAGATTCAGTCAGTTAGTTCTGGGTAATAAGGTTGTAGGGTTTTTTTATTGTTATTATTTTTAATTAACACATGTTCCCTGTATTTAGATGACTTCCATCTTTCTATGTATGTAACAAATTTTTCATAGGACCTTTGTTGTCACTTTAAATTAACTGGCAGGTAGGATGAACATTACAATTTCTGTAATGCCAGAAAAGTTCATTTATGTTCGGGGGAAAATGTCATGCCTCAAAGCAATTTATTCCCCAGATTAATGAGAAAAATTTAAATCCAATTCCATCTTACTGCTTTCCCTGAAAAATTGGCATTGGTAGATACAGCCTATTTAGCTCCCAAAAAATATACAAACGAAGTTTAGAGGCTTCTTGAATGTTTTGTTTGTGTGTTTGGTCTTTATAACTCCTTTGAATTTGTGGGAAGAAGAGAGGAGTTTCATCTGGTAGGCAATTTTCTGTTGTTAAGAATTGTGAGCAAATAATTTGCAAAATATTTACCTAATCCTTTAGGAAGGCTTTTACAAAAATCTTTGCAATTTAGTTTCAAACTACTTTAACCATAGAACACCATATGAAAATTGTCTCAGACAAACATATTATTCAACTAGCAACTAATGTTTTTGGAAGACATTTGATGGCAACATTTCATGGGGTGCTATAAACTCTTTTTCTGAATGTATAGGAGTTAAATCTTGAAGAAATGTTTATTATCAGCTATGGTTTAGTTCTTGGATGTTGAACCTAGAACTAGTGACTAGTAACCTTAACTTCCAGTTATGACGCCTTTATTTAAGTCTAACTGCTTTCTAAAGAATATATCCAAACAAACAAACAAAACATTATACAATCCTCAGTCTTTCAAACAGCCTGTTCAATTGGAAAGCTATGTGATTTCATTTAGAAGGGCTGATTCTGCCACCTTTACCATGTTTAGCAGTACCTTACTGCACAAATGGATACCAAGAGATCAATGAGGACTGCTTGCAAAGTAAGGTACTACTCAACATGAGTCCAGCATTACAATGTTGAAAACAGATTGGTCAAGGGTTTTGAAAAATATTTGTAAACTTTTACAATTTGGGGGGAAACTGCAAAATATTTAGATTTTGACTTAAATTCTGGAGAATAAATATCTCAATTTTGAAAATGAAAACAAAATTAGCAGTTTATTATAGAGTCCTTTTTTATCCAAATGACTCAGAACTATGGGAAGTCCTTAGTTTGCTGCCCTATCCTAGACCCTAACAAACTAAGGGAGAACATGAAATCAGAGATAGTGCAAAATGAAATCTTACTCCTGTATATATGGAAGTGAAATCCTGGTTCCATTCAAGCCTGCAAAACACCTATTGATTTTGAAGGTTTTCATGAAGGATCTCAAAATACTTAACTATAGTTTCTTTTTAAAGTCTGTTATTCCTACCTGATGCAACTCCAGTGGAACCCTGCTGATCACCGATTTTATTTTTATCATAAAGCAAGTCTTTCCTTCAAATCCACTCTTCCACCAAACCTATCACTAAACAACACTGTGATGTCCATGTTCCCCAAAATAAAACAAAATTTATTAAAAAGAGACAATGAAATGTGCCTAGATATATGCATGAGATAAAATGTGCCATATAAGTGAAGGCAGAATTGACAGGACATAATTGACTATAACTTTGCTTCTTTGCATCACTAGTTTTAACTCTCATTATTTTTATCAACTGTATGAAAACAAAGTTATCATCAGCTTATATGTATTCACCTTTATTGCTACCTGATCACTTTAAAAAGTACACAAATACAACTGTTGATTTTCATGTCTTTGGAGGTTTGATTTTTGTCATTGGTATATAATGGAAGAGAAAATAAAATACTGTTAAGTTAAACATATGTGTTCTGATTGTAGCTCCTCTGTTATTGCATACTTTAAGGCAGTGCCAAGGAATGGTGTTCCGAAGGGAGCTCTTAGAAGCATTGTTCTTCAGGTACAAGGAGCATCCATGTGACACCCTTCAAAAGGGTCACCCTGAGCTGCTCTCTGTGTGGCCTCCAGATTATCAGGTTAATGAGGGTAGACTACAAGAGCTAGCCCCCACCTTCTCTGCCCTGAGTTTGTGTAACAAGTAAAATTTTAGGCATTCATTTTTGCATGCCTTTCATTCCTATACGCTAGGGTTTGAGTAAAGAATCTGCACATGGTGGAGTAGCTTCCTAGCGGACCTGGGCAGCGTTGGGCATATTTAAAAACACAGTATATTGGAAAACCAGCCAGAAAGTTGCCTGCTTCAAATAATACTAGACTATGATATTATCTAATAAAAAGGGTCTTCATCATAAAAAAAAAAAGCTGATAACTTTCTTTGGTAGTTTGTCTTGTGTATCCTTAACTGCAAAAAACTGCTTTAGTCTGTATTCAATGAGGAGCAAATTCTAAAGTGATTTCAAATACTACCCTCTAAATACGGCTCAGATGATATTTATAAGTGCCAGAGTGAACATTGTTGAGGTGGCATATAGAATGTGAAATTGTGAAGTGATTTCTCTTTTTAAAGGGTCTCTGTATTTTTGTCTTTATGTTCTGTGTAATGTTTGCCGAACCTCATTTCATCCCAGATCTCATTTAGGTCTTTTTTCCTCTCAGATTCCATAATACCTCAAGCTGTCAGACAGTTAGTTAGACTTCACTCTGTTTCTACAGAACCTCTCTCTACTGCCCATATTATTCCTTGGTGGATTTTTTTAATGGTTTTGAGGTTTCACTTTGATCAGTGAAAATAGAAGTAGTCAAATGAGTTGATATCACTGACTGTTAAGAGTTTCGCAGTGGAGATTGCATCTTCTTCTCTGTGCAATGACGTAACTGATTGAATCCTTGTGGAACTGGTCTGGAGAGCTTCAAGGATCTTTACTTCCACTATGATATTGGAATAAAGGGTTGTTAAGGGCAACCTGGTTCCACAGAGAAAAAACTTAATGAATCATTGTCCTTGTTCACTGATCTCTCCCAGTCCAAATCATGCCATTACATTCTGATCAAAACCTTTTCCCACATCATAGCACTTCAAATCCTCAGTAATTACAGCACATCATGTTTTGGCACAGTATCAGTGAATTCCTTTAGCTGGCTGTAAAACACAGCAATTTTATCATCCTTGGCTGTTGAAGTTTGTGCAGTGGCTTGAATGGTATTCAGATTTACTAAGGCTCCCTTTGAAACAATTGGAAATAAGCCTGGCATGGTCTGGATTTTATTTGAGCAGCAAGACAGATGCATCTTTATCCAGAATAAATACCACTTATTTCTCTGCAGTCTTTCCCCTGTTGATATATACTACCGCATCTCCGTTGAGGGCAGATAAAGAGCTTTTTGCCAGTTTGTTGGACCTCGAGATGCCTGTTGTTGGAAATGTTTGCATGATGAAACTCCCACTCAAGACAGAAATGTAGTTTTCCTTGCAGGAAGATTGTCTATACCTCTTGTTCTCTATTTCATTAACTAGATCACTTTTTAAGGTCTTCTGGAACCCCTGCTAATAACAGGAGTATTCTTGAAGTGAGCCTTGGTTACAGCAGGACAGAAAATCCATTCTCACTTCTTCTCCTATCCATTATGGATATTGATTTAAGACTCAGGGTTCATGTTTTAACCAGATTTGATCATGCAAACATATAATGGTCTGCGGCCTATAATTTCTTTTTGTTTCCATGACGTCATCCAACATGGACATCCTGAGACTGTTAAATTCATGCATGGGGTTACTGAAAATTTGACAGAACCAGTTCACTGAACTTGATTTATAAGTATACTCTGCAAGAAGTAAGAAGAAAATATTTATGAAAAAATGCTATTTTAATTTAGCCTCAAGAAAATGATTGAAGTTCCATGAAAGGAAAGAAGCTATTAACATCTTTTGGTTGATGTTACAGAAAGCATACCAATGATGCTGCCAGGACATCTGTGCATCGATTACCCAGAACAACAGTGACCTGTGCCATTCAGGATTGATTAGGACACCAAAACAACATTCTTCTTTTCCAGGATTTAAATGCCCTCAATATAGCATCCACAAGTTTCTTTCATAACTCTCTTACTTAATGTGGATCAACTTCCTAAAAAGTAGTTGGACCCAATCTAAAAAGAGAAGATGCTAGCCATTTCTAGCTGAACCTTGGTATTCTAAACAGAGGGAGAGAAAAATAAACAAACACTATCTCGGTCAGATGTAGAACATACATAAAACATTAGCTGCTTCCCTTCACTGTTTTCATCTTCTGCCTGTTCTACAAAATACTGCCTTTGGTGTTTTGGAGAGTTTACCCAGAGAGGCAGAGACCTACCTTCATCTACTTGTGTGCAGCTCCATCTCATTCTAATGATGATTGTGCATGTGTAGCTGAGGGCAAAATTTGGTTGAGTGTGGTTAAAAGCAAATATACATAAATACAACAGTGTTGTCTAGCAAGGGTAGATTTTAGTAACAAGAAGCCATTACAATTTAAAAAAATAGCCAAGATACACAGATAGTTACTAACTGCATTTATAAAGAATCTTCAGACTTTTGAACAGGGCAAATTCAAGCAAGCACTCCCACATAGCACACCTGCATATTTAAATTGGCTATTCAGGTTCACTAGGACCATCAGATATGATGTCTTTACAACACGTGCCTCTGCCTTTTTGGAACTATAAGGCAGACAGAGTAGTAGGCAAAAAAAAAAAAAAAAAAAAAACTTAGCAGTCAGCCCAGATAAAAATTTGGGCTCTGCACTACGACTGATTTGTACTGAAATCTTCAAATGATTTAATTAGTAATGAGTGAATTAGTGAATTAATACTATGGACTATGCCCATTAAAGATACTCAACAAATGAATTCATTCCAATTTAAGAAGAAAGAAAATTCTTAGTAAGGGAAATAACAAAACTGTAGTTTTGCAATTTCATTTATGGTTCTCTTAGGACCTGAACTAATGCCCAATGAACTCAGCAAGCTGATTTCTGCTACACTGCAACCAACTACCCTGAAAGGACTGTCTGAAAAGCTGTTCAGTTCTGCAGAAGACATTTGCTCTGACCAGAGGTTTATTGTTGGTTATGTCCAATTTTGACTGAAATCAGTGGGTCTGTTCATGTGTTAAGGTTAACCATATGCTTGAACAAACGGAACAAATTGCTTAAGAAAGATGTTAAATCTCCATCACTGAAGGTTTATAAGAACAGGTTAGACAAATACCTTTCAGTAATGTCCTAGTTATCACATAGTCCTGACTTGTGTGCAGAACATTGGACTAGATAATTTTGCAAGGTCTCTTCTAGTACTACACTTCTAAAGAGTCTATTTCTTGCTGGGTTAAGGGCTATACTGCTCAGTACTTTACAGGATCAAGCCCTGATTCTAGAAAAGGAAGTTCTTCTGTTTTTAAAATGCAGTTTATACATGTTGAATAATTCAAACATTAAAATGTCAAAAGATAAATGTATACACTCTACATTGTTGTTACCACATTAATAACAACCATCAGTTTTTATTTCAGAAGTATTTTATAATACTGTTAAGAAATTCTTCCCAACCCCATTTCATGACTAAAAATTGTTTAATACATCTTTACTACAGGAAAAACTCTGAATATATGTTGCTCCAACAAGCATGAAAAAGTTGTAAAGATGTTACACAGTGAAATTTCTTAAAATTAATTCACTTTTAAAAACAGGTAAAATAAGTTTCAGACTCATTCCATTATCCACATTCATATTTAGGATCTACTGGTTTCTGTCGCTATATTTATAATTATTTCATGAAAGGGAAAGTTACATTGGTTTCCTGAATGCAGCTTACAAAGAGACTGGTCCTTATCTAGTGCTCAGAACCAGTAAATGAAACAATCATTTAATGAAAGTATTGGCAAAGTGATTTAATACTCCAGTATTCTAATGCCTGAGAGAAGACATTCATTCTTCAATTCATTTTATTTTTTTGTTAAAACATATAAAAACTTCTACATCTACTGGAAGCTTTGAATGAAGGTCAACTGTAAGATTAAGCCCAATATTCGTGTCTTCACTTTGATCTAAATCATAGAATAAAAAATTGCAAGGCTGCTAATGTCCTGTTCTATAAGGTTAAAGTGGTGTCATGACTGCAAGCTCTTTGGGGAAATATAGCAGCAACAAGCAGATAGTTATATATACAGCAAATAAATGAGCCTGGCTGCACTCTTGACATGTTTGGTTGGCTATCTGAGTGTATAAATGTGCAGCCTGAATTGGATGTGAAGTTGACTAATACTATTCACAGGCCAATTTTCGTACACAGCTAATTAATGGAGAAGGGAAGGACAAGAAGGTTAACAATTTAGATAAATCACTGTCAAAATTTGGATCAGTTAAGAAAATGAAGGAGAGAAAATGCTTTCTTTCTTTTTATTTTTAAATGAGAGAATCAAATTAGTTAAATGTTTCCTCAGTAAGTGCTGACTATTTCGCCTATAGATGAGCGTGCTTTATAATGCTAAAGATTGAACTCAGTAACACTGCAAATAATGTGTTAGGAAAAGAGATGTCTCTAGTTTTATTTACTGGAAATGTATAACACTTCACCTTTTCATCAAATGGGTCATATTCACTTTATTTTAAAAAAGATCCAGTTTCATTTTATGTCCTAGTGAAAACCAGGAACTTGTTTGGCATGTTTTATATCATTTAATTCCAGTGTATTTTAACAAAGACCATCTTAGGTGGCTTTGTAAATTATCTAATATGAAATGCATATAAAGACTAAAAGCATAAACTATCAGAATCTTATTTTCCTTCCAAAAAGCATGTTTTTTTAGTTAAAATGGTACATTTATAAGAGAGAACATTTAACCATCTTAATCCATTTGCATTCTGTTGAGATAAGTTATCAGGAGTTCAGTAATTGAATTTCTTTCTAATTTATATGGAGTCTGCCTGCAGGGGACACATTAACTGCTAGGCCCAAGATTACATAAACTTTAAAATGTTCTGCTGGAAATCAAATAGCAGCAAGCCAAAATAAACAGCATACACAAGTGCTTTGTACAAAGTGATTTTTTTTTTTAAGTTCAGTTGTTTGAAATTTAAAGTTTATTCTTGGGATTAAACTTCCAAAGTTTAATAAACTTGCAAATATGTGATAACCATTTTAAAATATACATCATTATTAAAACTTCATAATACCAGTGCACATTGTGTTCCAACCTGGGAGCAATATTCTGCGGCCTTCCATAATATGGCCACTCTAATGGAGACAGTGATCTAGAATGTCACCCCCTTCTTCTGATACTGTACACTTAGCTTGCCTATCAGCCAGTTAGAATTAGTAGGAGACTGCATTCTGTTTGGAGAGTCAGTTTATGGTAGTTATGTTTGTGATGTGAGATGTGGGGGAAAACTGGTCTGGGTCCTCAACCTGGAAAGAGAAACCACGAATCCTCCCCAAAGATGAAGGCCCGTTCCCAGCTGAGACTCAAAGAAGCAGAGAACGAGGTGTGGTTCAGAGTTTATTATTCAGCTGAATAATAAAAGGAACTGCATCAGAGGGAAGCAAAGAGAAGCTAGCCTCTCTGAGCAAGAACCCCCAGTATAGGGGTTACAGGTCATACATACCTTCTAACAAGCTCATGCATAATACAACAAGTTACATCATGCCTAAAATCCCTACATGGTGTTACTACTCTTAATATGCAGGTTACACAATTAGATTATATTTAATAGGCAGCATATAGTTAGCCCACCTCCGTTGTTGCTTACAGCTTATTTGGGTAACAGTTACTGTCCTTGACCAATGAGAATGGCCAGACTCCTGTGACCCCTCAGCTACCTGGCTGGCCCCGTCAACCTGTTTACCAGACTACGTCGATGGGTTCCCAGCAGGGTCCAGACTAGAGGGATTGTTTTATAATCTAAATCTGTGGATCACCTTTTCTATCTATAGAAACAGTCTATCTTCTTATCTAAGTTTCCAGCTCCCCTGACTTAATACACATTCTGTAATTAATGTTGTCTTAGCAAACACAGACTCTCGCACAGAACCTTCAAACTAAACTTACTCCATCTTGCAATTTCCTTTGCAGAAAACCTCAAGACACATTTCAGAGGAAAATGTGAATCTCTAAATTACTGAGGCTCAAGATGACTATTATCTACATGTAACCATATAAAATGAGTTGGATCATAAAATCTAGGGCCTCATTGGGGCAGATTTTCAACCACTGTAGTAAATTGGTATATCCATTAATGTCAATAGCGTTATTAAGAATTTACACCTACTGAGGATCTGGACAATTGAGTGAACCAACAACAGGACAATAAAAAGGACAACTTATCCCATTCTTACTTCCCTCTATCCCAGCTCCACTGTGGTTGAATATTTAAGTGCCACCTGAATAAAGTAGAAGCAATACTGTTCAACATGAAGATATCAGCCCCAACTTGACTGGGAAAACATCAATTATTCTCACAGCCCATAAGAGATTCCACTTGAATATCCAGTGAGTAAACAGATGAGCAGTGAAAGAAGAATCTAAGTGTCATACAGGAAAGACAACCACTCCTCTATGGCAACTTATTCCTATAACAATTCCCTTGAAGTCTGAGAAGTGCCTAACAAAACAGGACTGCTGCTTCTTTAAAACAAATTACATTGCATATGAAATGTTAGTAGCTAAATATTTCAAAGCAGGTGGCCTTATTGTTATGAACAGGCTTGACCTTCAAAAGATTTAAAAGCTAAATCAGTCTGGGTCTGGATTGTAATGGGCTGGGTGAGGCTTATTCCTAATGATTGGCCGATCAAATTTTACTTTCAGTTTCTTCAAGCTTTATTGGAAGTGACTCCAGTGGATGATTTTAAGCTGTACACTGGTTTTGTGGCAATTTATTTTAAAATGTTAAATTCTAATTTTAAAAGTGAGATCTGGTTTTGGGTCCTGCTATCATAGCTCCTTCTCAAAGGCCTTAAGAAATATTATAACAATAAGAATTTACTACTTGCTGTCAACAATCATAGGTTTTAAAAATCTTAGCATATCACATACTGGTAGGCTAAATTTGGTTGTGCCCAATCAATATTTTTATAGGAGTCTGGGTGTTCATTTCAGGTGCACTGGGAGAGCTACGCTGAACTATCCAATGTAAGGGCAGCACAGAACATGGTAAACCACTACCCTCATTGGTAGCATTCAGGTATCACAGGTCAAAAAATAATAGATCTGTTGTCAGATTAGGCTATAGGTTCCCACCATGACAACCGCTCCATTTGAATGAATTCTGATTAGCAGTTGTCTCCTGGGGAAAACAGGATTTCCATTCCTGCCATTACCATAAAAATCCCTAGCTGTGAGATCTGGTAATGGTCCTTAAATTGTCCTACTGATAAATCAAGCTGTGACAGAGATGGTATTATTCTCCATGTCTCCACCACTAAAGGGGCTGGAATATAATGAGGCAGAACTGGAGCCTTAGTGTCATTCAAAAAACCTTCCTCTCATTCTCCTCTCATCCCCAATGCCAAATAACTCTGCAAAACACACAACCAAGGAAGTCTTTTTCTCTTGCAATAAAGGTAGCAGTGACTGTTGAAAGCTTCAGTGGGTGACTATCTTTTTTGAACAAATATTTAAAATGAGAAATGGAAGTAATCTGTTTCATTAAATTTCTTCTTGGAAAAACATACTTTTTTTGATGTTAAATGCCTGTTTCCTGAAGGATTATTAGTGATTATCCTTGTAACATCCACAAGAGATAAACTTGAATGGAGAATTCAAACAACGAGCAGAACAAGCTACAAAAGGAAGCACTAAGGGGGGATTTAAAAAAAAAAGTCACTATGCTGCCCGAGAACATAAAAGAAAAAAACCTTCTACAGTTCAGAGTTGTGTTGTGGCTAAGAGTCTCCATGGCAGTTTCCACTGGAACTCTTATTTTCATTGTCCATTCTATTGAAAACTGAAAGCAAGAACTAAAACATCTAGGGCTTGTTTATCCTTTCATTTATGGCAGCATTACTCATAAAAACCCAGGAACACCAACACCAGTTCTTTCTTGGGAAGACACACAATATAAAATTGGAGTACTGCTGCACTATCACCAGTGTCTCAAGGAGGCCAACATATTCAGTGTTGAGACCCTGATTATCCAGCACTAGCGAATGTGGAGCAGCTGTATGCTTAACTCACCAAAGGAAAAAGGAAATGGGAAGGCCAACAAAATGTTTCAAGACACTCTTAAGATAATCATCAAGAGATGTGGCATCAACATCGCATGCTGGGAGGCAACAGGCCAAGGCAAGGCTAACTGGCAAAGACTTGTCAGAGACAGAGCAATCACTATTTAGGAAAATCCCCTCACTTTGCAGAAAAATGTCAGAAAAGAAAGGACAGACAACTATCATGTAGCAATTCTGGCCCAACCCTGCCTGTCACTAACACCTGCAACATCAGCTAATGAGTATGCAGCTCAAGGATCAGACCACTTAATTTCCCAAGGGTCCATATAAATATAACATAAACACCTGTGAAAGAGATCAACCTTGTCTTTCTGTTGAGGGTTCACAAGCAATACTTGTGGAACTCTACTGACCTCATGAAATAACTCCTGGTTTACACTGTAAGTTTTGCCTTAGATATAGTTTCTTCTGGGCTGCTTGGGGTGGGGGGAGCAGTGTAACAGCTATGCCCTGCCCTTTTCTCACAACTGAGAGAAAATAAACAATATAGCCATACACTTAATGTTATTCTCCATGTCTCCACCACTGAAGGGGCCGGAACATAACGAGGCAGAATAGTTGTCAAAGTCCATTGTTATATCTAAATCATTCTGTATGTACAAGATACATTTATATAGTATGAACCAGAAAATTGGTTACAGAAGAAGCTTCAGCAAAGTGTGGGAAACAAAGGCACTATATTATGATACATGCATATTTTGCATAGGAATCTTAATACTTATCTACAAGAAAAATGCACTTTGGTATAAAAGATGGGCAAACCCATGGAGACATTACAGATAAGCAAGCCAAATGATATTTGTTCATTTGACATTGAATAGCTGGTTTGTCAGTTATTGTTAAAGGACTGCAAGTGAAGAATCATTGAATAACCTCCTGTACCTGAAAAAGAATAAATAAAGCTTTAGGGTTTTTAATATCATATGTTTATAGATAATAAAGTACACTGATTTGTTTGTTAGATTTTCTTTGGTTACAAAGTCCATAACAAAGAGACTGATTCATTTTAATAAATGCATTGGGTTTGACAATATGGGACCACAATGCATGAAAACTGATACTGGGAACTTATTGAATTTTAGTTCAGTGTAGTTTTACTTTTCACACCATTGAATTACCATTCCTTTAGAGTTCTTATTGAGTTAATCTACTGCATGAAACAGATTGTTAATCTATAAGAAAGCTCAATTTCTGAACATTTATCTTGTTTGACTAACCTATTTGAATCAAGATCTAAATCATTACATTATTAGGTACTGTTCTCTTCTCTTTTACACTAGCGTACATGAGGAATAATTCCAGTAAAGCTAATGAAGTTGTACCACTTCAAGACCAGTGAGTAAAGAGTCTGAAGCTCATTATTTCTAAAGGTAACTGTGCCAGTAAGACGTTCTTTGCACTGGCCATGAAAAGTTTAACCATAAATTATGTATGGCAAAACTCCCACCCTTCAGATCATGGTGGACATGCTCCAACTGTGACCACAGCATACAACGGAACAGCCCAGCTCATTCAAGAACCATTGAGGAAGAAGGACATCTGCTAAATGTTCCATTCAAGAAAGCATTTTATCCCTTACCAGAGGCAACCAGAGACTCAGAGAACCAGAGGGGATCCTGGAGGTGTCCAGGCCCCAGATTGGAGACAGAATTTTAGGGACTACACGGTCTGAGGAGCCTGGAAGTCTTGATAACCTATGGACTACCACACCAAGACATGTGTCAGGAAGCAGGCCAGGGAAGGAGGAAACAGCTGTGATTGGGTATATCTACACTGTAAAAGTAAAGTCGACTTTATTAAGTTGACTTAGTAAGGCTACACTACATTAAGTGGACTTTATAAAGTCAACTTTGAATGGGTGCCCTGGCTTAATTCGACTTTATAAAGTTGACTTAATGGCCCCACTGCACTAAGTCAACTTAATAAAGTCGACTTAGGAATTCCACATTGCCTTAAGTTGACTTAATAAAGTCGACTTAACTGTAAAGTTGACTTTATAAGCAGAAGTAATAAAGTTGACTTTATCTGATGCTAAAGTCGACTTTATTGCCCTGCAATGTAGACAGAGCTTTGTTTAAGATGACTTAAACACACAGTGTAGACATACCCATTGTTAGGAAGAGTCAGCATCTTGCAAGTGGAGTCCTTACTGACTCAGTGGTGAGCAAACTCACAGACAAGGCCCTCATAGAATCATAAGATCATGAAAGCTGGAAGGGACTATGAGAGGTCACCGATTCCAGTCCCCTGCACTCATGGCAGGAGGAAGTACTCTCTTAAACTGTCCCTGATGGGCACTTGTCTAACCTGCTCTTAAAAACTTCCAATGATTGAGATTCCACAACCTGCCTAGGCAACATATTCTAGTGGTTAATCACCCTGACAGGTAGGATTTTTTTTCCTAACGTCCAACCTTAACATCCCTTGCTGTAATTTAAGCCCATTGCTTCTTATCCTATCATTGGCAGTTAAAGAGAACAATTTTTCTCCCTCCTCCTTGTGACAACCTCTTAGGTACTTGAAAACTGTTATCATGTCCCTTCTCAGTCTTCTCTTTTCCAGACTAAACAAACCCAGCTCTTGCAATCTTCTCTCATACGTAAAGTTTTTCAGACCTCTGATCATTTGTGTTACTCTTCTCTGGACTTTCCCCAATTTGTCCACATCTTTCCTGAAATGAGGCACCCAGAACTGAACACAATACTCCAGTCAAGGCCTAGTCAGGGACAGTGGAAGAATTACTTCTCTTGTCCTACTTACAACAGGTAATAGGTTAAAAGGGGTCAATATGATCATCTAATCTGACCTCCTGCACAATGCAGGCCACAAAACTTACTCCCACATACTCCTGCAATAAATCTCTAACCTGTGACTGAGTTATTAAAGTCCTCAGATCATGATTTAAAGACTTTAAGATACAGAGAGAGAATCGACCCAGCAAGTGAGCCATGCCTCATGCTGCAAAGGAAGGTGAAAAACCCTCAGACCCTTAGCCAAATTGCCTTGGGGAAAAATTCCTTCCTGATCCCACATATGGTGATCAGTTAAACCCTGAGCATGTGAGCAAGTCTCAGCAGCCAGTCACCCAAGAAAGAATTCTCTAATAACTCAGAACCCACTCCAGGGCTGGGATGTGGTGGTTTAGGACATGGCTGGGTCCCATTACCCTGGCCATCAGCCCCTGATGGGAGTCCCCTGACTCTGACCACCAAGCCATACAGCCCTGATCCCCAGGTAGCCACCTAGACTCTGACTGTTGGGTCACAGAGCCTTGAGATCAAAGACGGATGTGCAAGTTCTAACTGCAGAGCCATCAAATTCTCAAACCCACCCCAAAGAGGGATGAGGTGGACATAAACACTAATAGTATCCAAGAATATTTTTGAACTAGAAGTTAAAATTTTCAAAGTATTCTAGAGAAATAGACAGAAAAATATGCTCTCGAAAGTAAGGAAAGTACATACCTAATTCCCCTAGGCTGCTCTAAAAATATTAGCCACAGTGTATGATTTGACTACATGTTTGTTCAATCACAAAAATTTAAATCAGTACTTGAATGGAGTGGATATCTGTATTAGGGTGGTTGTCTGGTTATTTAAGCACAATAATCCTATTGAAAAGTATTAAACTTACAAAATGAAAATGTTGTGAGTGTCAAGAACAGGTGACAATTTCTTTTCCCATTCCTGGTTGAGACTCTGTCTTCAGTGTTGATGGTATCGAAAGGCTTTGCCATACCACAAGTAAGATTTAACTTGCTGTTTTAGTAAAAGTAAGAAATTATTGTAGAATATTGATTGACAGAAGATTTTATCATGGAAACATGCAATATCTTAAATGGAGACCTGCTTTGTATTATAATACCAGTTGCATCCCCTCTTTTAAAATTCTCAAAAAATCTTGCATATGTAGATTATGACAGGAGAATTTATTTTTCCCACACCTGCTATAATTTGGAAAAGCTGTTTGAGATATAGGTCTCAGGGGAAAAAACAAAAACAAAAAACAGGTCTTTATCTTAAGTCATGAAAAAAATGTTTTAAAGGCACTTTTGAACTCCCTCAAAGAAGCTTATCATAGAAACTTTAAATAAAAATTAGTTGAAAATGTTAAGATTTGAGGTATAGGGTCAATTCTGAGAGGGAAAGTTTATGCTGAGACAAGTGTTTTGTTTTTGTTTTTTTAACTATCAAACTGCAAATGTCAGAACATGCTATCAGACACCAAAACAAACAAACAAACAAACAAAATCTGTTTTGCAGCTCCCAAATTCAAACTTAACATAGGAATGTGCAGATGAAATGAATCACCTCAAAGTCTGAGCCCCCGCTCTGAAATGTATCTAATTCCTCTGACCTTTTGGAAACTGGTTTGAGTACACAGATTGCTGGCTGCAATTCATTTCTGTATGAAAGTGGCAAGGAGGGTACTGTTTTAAATGTCATCTCAGTGACTAGCACAAGGTCACACAGGTGATCTATCAAGAGCTGAGGATAGAACCCCAGGCTCTTAACTTCAACTCCAGTGCTCTAAAAGTATATCTAGAATAAATCTTGAGTTAACTGATTGCCCATTAATTTGAATTATCTAACATGTACATAAATGCTAGACCGATATTCCAGAGCATTTGTTCTAGGACACAAATGTGACTTACATAAACGTAGCATCTGTAAACATATCAGTTAAATTGAGTTAAATGGCAATCAACTCATTAAAAACAGAACCATAAACTGTAGTCTAGAAATACCTCCAAAGATTAATTTTCTTTCTGTATACCTCACTCACATCCCTACTGGATTACAGAAGAACAAAAAATTTGAACATTACTCAAAGCAGTTTTAGTAGAGCATTATGGGTAGTTCAAATCAAAATCCATTCTCTGATTAGGATTTCCTTTGGCATGTTACTGATCGTATGAAAGTTTATTTTTTATTGATGTTTTAAATCACAAAACACCAAACAATCCTGTTTGCCTTGAAAGAACTCAAGTCATCTTCATAAAAAAGGAAGAAACATTAGCTGTGTGACAATCTGCCATGAAAAAGTTACACTGATTTTCTTGATAAAACATATTTTTGCTTTAGAGCCACTCTACAGTTCTACTTATTATGAATTACTGTACAGTTTCCATGGAAACCTCTATCTTCACCACAAGCTCAACTAGTATTAAGAAAGTTAAAGTAAAAACCTCTAAACAAATATAACTACTGTATATATTCATATTTCAACCTCAGATGACTACATTCCAATAAATTGTCTGAAATGTTTAGTGAGTTCTCATATTTACATTTAAACTCTAGTCTCAGGTAAAAAAAGCCACCACTCACTCACCCCCAATCCCATTTGCTTTTATTTGCACTTAGTTTTAATCTTCAACATATGGTCTTAGTAGAAAAGGTAACTCAATAAAAAAGAATATTGTGGACTTCAACACTACTGTGTCTTACTGGTTTTAACTAAAATTGTCAAACAATTAAAAAAATGAATTGTGATTAATTGCAAACATAAAAATAATTGTGATCAATGACAGTTTTAATTGCACTCTTAAACAGTAATAGAATGCTATTTATTTAAGTATTTTGGCGGTTTTCTACATTTTCAATATATTAATGTCAGTTACAATAAATATTTATAATAAATGTAAATTAGGATTCTATTATTATTTAAGTGTGATTAAAACTGATTGATTGTGATGAATTTATTTAATTAAATTAATTTGTTTTGAGTTAATTGCTTGAGTTAACTGTGTTTAATTGACATCCCTAATTTTTAAATCAAATACCGGATCCCTGGTGCTACAATATTAACCTTGCACAACCAGGGCATTTTTAGATAGAATTAAAGAATTAAACCTGTCCTAATGGGCAGCTAAATCTTTTTTCGGCATCAAGGAATACTTGCCCTAATCGAGCAACTTTACTTCAGCTCTTACCTTTTGGTGCTGAAATGCAAGGTAGAAGTGGAGCCATCTGGAGGTAGAGAGGACCTTCTGTGGACTAGAGTGAGACCAGCCCATGATGCAATCTGCTGATCCTAAGCTAGTAAAACTGAGAATGCATTTCAGCCAGCATATAAAATTACAGCAGCCCTGTGGCTATTGTGATACATGCTAGACCCAGATGAGGATGATATGCCAAACATACTGAGTTTATAAGAGATCTTCTCTTGCTGCCAGCACTACAAACTTACCAGAGGCTCTGAAAGTCTAGCTGGGTTCTTTACATCCCGCAGACCACCCAGATTCCTCAGGCTTGTTTTGCAGTGATAAGTTATCTTGTGGAAACCCATTACTTTCAAGATCAATGCAAACTCCCATTGCATTCAGTTTGCACAGATGAAATGGGCTGGAATTTAGTAAACAATCTTCTTGATGATGCACAAGAAGGAAGAAAATCCAGCTCGTGCCCTTAGCTCTGTGTGTTGGTTTTACTGTGCTGATAGCAAAGCAGTTCCAATATACCATCTTTCTGATATGAAGGTATAACTATGAGTGCATAAAGGGAGCAAATCTGCTGAGTGCACAACAACGTGCTTCTATTCAGTCTCTTTTCAGGGAACTGTAATGGAAACCTTTATTGCTTTTGAATTAGGAGTTCATTTTTGTTTATATTGCTCTTTTGTTACCTATCTTCTTTTAAACCAAGTACATTGGTGTCCAAATATGTGAAATCAGACTGGCAGCAACTTGCCTTTTTACATCTGTCATGACGTTTGAAGCTTTCACTCTGTTATCTGGACTCTCTTCAAACTGAAAGAAATCAGACTCTCTGGCTCTTTGCATATGAGGGAGGTAGTGTTATAGAAACAGCCATGAGATATTGGATGACATTCCCAGGTATTGTAAATTGACGCAGCTAATGGAGACATGCTGATTTATTCGAGCTGCAAAGCTGGCCTAAAGTGCATCATGTAGGTTCTGCGTGTCCTCCATTCTCCAGCGGGTTCAATGGAAGATGTAAATCACAGAATATTGGGGTTGGAAGGGACATGATGGGTCATCTAGTGTATCCCCCTGTTCAAAGCTGGACCAACCCCAACTGAATCCCAGCCAGGACTTTACCAAGCCAGGCCTTAAAGACTATGACGACATACTCAGAAATTCATCAGTTTTATGAATACTCCTTTAAAAAGAATATCTGATATTAATTCTGCCTGATATAACTATAGCCATATTTCATTCCATAGTGAAATTTTCTATTCTCCCAGGCCATGTCCTCCTAACCCCCAGGAATAGTTAGCTTGACCTAAGTCCTACTCCAAGATGTTATCACATCATAGAACAAAAGATACACTAAGGGATTTGAATACAGTACTTACCAAAATTACTTTTTGGAAGACTAGGAGAAAAGAAACCCAATGGAAAAAGTCAAGAAAAAGTCAATGAACAATGTTCTGATGTCTAGCACTAGTCATACCTCCTCCTAATAATAGATTAAAGTTTTATTTGATCTATTATCTTTTAGAACAATGCCACTTCAACCTTCACAGCATTTTCTGTAAGCGCTAATGCAGTCATACACAGGACTCTCTTTATATTGTTCTTTTATGCATCCTGTAACTGTCACTTTTTTAGATTCTTGGTAATCTTCATTAAGGATCAGATCAGACAGCTGCTGAAAATTTTCAATCAGCAGTGACTTCAGGTTGAGTTCAGAGTGCTAAATCTGCTGGTAAAGTTATTTTACTAAAAATGCTTATAAATGTTAAATAACAAATTAAACTTATTTTAAAAGATGTTTTAAAATTGGTTTCAATTATGCACAAATCTATGGAGAGCAAGTCATGAAGATGTTCTGCTTGATTTTTTTTTCCAACTTTGGCTATTTTCTGAAAAAAAAAATGCGACAATCAATTAAAAAAGAAACATTGCTGCCATTATATATAAAACACTGACGTCTGTCTTTGCTTTCTTAATATACTAAGTTAATATTGTGCTAGTTAAGGGGGTCTTAAGGTTGGAATCTCTCTTCAGTTTCACCTGGGAACAGAAATTGGTCAGTGGTTTTGCTGAAAGAAATCTTTACTAGTTATAAATAAAAACTCTCTGCATAAAATCCTAGAAATGTAGGAGTCAAAGGAACCTTGAGAAGTTACCAACTCATTCCCTTGTGTTGAGGCAGAACCAAGTAAGCCTAGAAGATCATCCCAGTCAGGTATCTGCCTAACCTGTTTTTAAAAACCTCAGATCATGAGGATTCCACAACCGTCCTTGGAAGCCTATTCCAGGGCCTAACTACCCTCATAGTTTGAAAGTTTTTCCTAATATCTAGTCTAAATCAACCTTGCTGCTGATTAAACACATTACATCTTATTCTAGCTTTAATGGACAGGACAAACAACTGATCAGATCTTCTTTCTAACAGCCCATAAGATAATTGAAGCCTGTTATCAAGTTTCCCATCACTTTTCTTAACATTAGCTTGATCTGTTTTAGTGGGAAAAAAAATCATAGGCCAGGATTTTTAAATGTTTGATAAATTTTATTGTTTTTTTTTCTGGACTATCTTTAATTTGTCCACATCTTTCCTAAAATATGGCCCCCAGAACTGGATGCAATATTACAGGTGAGACCTCCAGTACTGAGTAGAGGACAATAGCCTCCTCTTTCTTACATGCGACACTTCTGTCAATATGCCCCAGAAAAATTTGTCTTTTTCATAACTGCACCACTTTGACTCAATTCGTGATGCACTGTAAACTTCACATACATTTCATCAATATTGTCAGAGTTTATTCCCCATTTTGTAGCTGACTATCAAGTTTTTCTTCCCAAGTGAAATACTTCACATTTGTCTTTTATGAATTTCATCTTGATTTTTTAAGACCAGTTCTCCTTTTTGTCAAGGTCATTTTAAAGTCTAAGCCTATTGTTCAAAGTACTTGCAAACCCTTCCAGTTAGGTGTCATCCAGAAATTTTATAAGTATACTATTCACTATATTATCCAACTGATTAATAAAGACATTTAATAGTACTGAACTGAGGACTGACTCTTGGTGGGCCCTACTACAAATGACCTCTTCCAGTCCAACAGCAATCGACTGATAAATGTTCTTTGAGTATGGTCTTGCAACTGGTTGTGCACCCACTGTATAGTAACTTCATCAAGACCATGTTTCTCTAGTTTGTTTATGAGAATGCTGAAAAGGCTGTCAAAAGCTTTACCCCCCCCCCAATCAAGAAGTATCATGTCTACTGCTTCCCTCCATCCACTAGCCAACAACCTTACTAAAGAAAGAAATTGAGTTGGTTTGGCATAATTCTTTCTTAACAAATCCATGCCAGCTATTTCTTATAACTCTGTTATTCTCCAGGTACTTACAAACGGATTGTTTAATAATTTGTTCCAGTATCTTTTGAGTTACCAAAGGTATGCTGACTGGTCTAATTTCCCATATCCTCTTTGTTCCCCCTTTTAAAGATGAAAAAAAAAAACCCGCAAAAAAATAAGGCAGTTGAGATTACCATCATCTGTCACTGGAGATTTAAAGTTATCTAAAAATGATTCTGATCTTGTCCTGATGGGAGGTTTGCTATTATGTTCAAAGCAAGGATTGACTCTCACAAGATAGGAGCTAGAGTTACAGCAGACCAGGGGCTCCAGTTACATTTCCGTTTTTACAATAAAATGCCAGTGCAACTGCAGCCAAAAACAATTGCCTCAAACTGATGCAGCCAAATTAATAAAATGTTAACTGAGCTGCCTAAAATGGAAGTCAGGTAAACAACATGAATGACCCTGGCTGAAAACAGGATTATTCTGCCTCTTATCAGATATCTGCTGATAACTACTATTTCTGAACTGCACTTTCTGATCACATAGCCAGGGGTTACTTGTTCTCAAGACAGTTCCAGCTACAATGTCCTGACTTCAATGGAAGCTACAGATGGTCAGTATCTTGGGAAAGTGTGTAAGGGAGTGGGATTTTCCAGAAGCACCTGCCTAATTTAGGAGTTTATATTTTACAGAAAGTCACTTTGGGTATGTCCAAATTTAGTCTTTAAATCAAAATAATGCTGATTATTTCAATTTAAAAGACTGCATGTCCACACTACATTTCCTTATTTCAAAATAAGGAGCTCCCTCATTTTGAAATAAGGAAAGTCATATTGATATACTAAAACCTAGTATTATATCAACATAATGGTTAAAGCGAAACGTATTTTGAAATAACACAGTGTGGATGTGTTACTTTAATTTAACTATTATTTCAATTTAACACTTTTGCCTTTCTCCTTCCCAGGGTGCTGTTCTTATTTCTATATATTGGGTAGGGACATGGCCCTTCTAGGGGGCCATGTTGCCACACCTCCCATGGTGCACCCTCCTAAATTGAAGTAGCAAGTCCTGCCCATAGACATGGTAGTTCAATCTGAGTTTTTAATGGGGACATGTTTAACTGATTTAAATTAAATTGATTTAATAATTTTTACATTGATTTTATTAAATCAATTTAACTTAAATCAATTTAACTGCCCAAGTGTAGGCATAACCTTTAGCACTTAAAATCCTACCCTTGCCAACTGGGCTCCATGCCACATAGCACACCAGGTAGGTGCCCTTTGTTTCCCAGGGAGTGCAGCCTATGTCCCACCTGCACTGGGCCCCAAGCTGAATTCCCTGACGCACTGGAGCGTGGTATCTGCATGAGGCCCATCCCGGGCTGGGTCTGCTGCATGCAAAAACAGCTGCTAGGGCCAACGTCTCTTGTGATGGCATGTGACTCATAGGCTGTGTTCACACACACATGGTTATTTCGAAACACGTTGTGTCGAAACAACTTGTTTCGAAATAACGCCTTATTTCGAAATGACTTAATTCGAATTAGCAAAAAGTCATTTCGAAATAGGCTAAAAAGCGGGAAACGAAATAGCA